>BPTQ01000002.1:18303617-18529799 GCA_019973895.1 Chrysanthemum seticuspe
GATCATAAATGTACCCTTTTAGTCCCTTTTTCCACCAAAATGGCCAAATTTAAAAAAAAATTAGTGGAAGTACTATGTACTAAACACAACAAATGGTAATCAGTCCACCATGTTTAACCCACATAAGGATTGGCTAATCCAGGAGCAAACGGCTCTTGGTAAAGATATCTCAAATCCGTTGATGGCTTACAATTTGCCTAAAATTATATGGTGTTCAACTCCCCATATCTTTTATTAGTTAATAGTTGGCTAGTCCAGAAGCAAACGGCTTCTGGTAAAGACAAATCAAAACCGTTGAAAGCTGGTGATTTGCTCAAAATCATTTGGTTATCATTGTACCAAGGTTCTTACTTGAAATGAAACAATTGGCTACTCCAGAAGTAATGGCTTTTGGTAAAGAGATGAAATCCATTAACTTTTCATAAAAGATTGCTAGGGACTAGCAATAGTTTAGTGTGGGGGATTTGATATGTGTCTAAATACACATATATTTTATATTATTTAAACCCACAAAAACGACCAAAAACACTCAGAAATGCAATATAAATATCATTGAAATGTGTTTTTATGTGTTACAATTGCAAAAGGATTGAAAACTGATGAGAAACAACAAAGTTTACAAAATTTACAGTTTCAGTCCCTAAACTTTCATAAATTGGCAGTTTTAGTCCCCCAAGTTTCAAAAGTTGTCAAAACTAGCCCCTGGTAATTCAAAACTTGTAAAATATCACTAAATGTCCTTGGGGATTCACAAGTTGTTAGAAATAGTCCTTTGAAGTTAAAATTTCATATTTACAACTTTGGTCCTTCAACTTTGAAAAATGTCAAAAATGGTCCCTGGGTTATTTAAAATGGAAAATTAATAAATATAACCCTTTTACTATTCATTTATGGCATAATCGGTCCTTGTGTTAACTTTGGAAAATTCGCCGGTTTAACCCTTCAAGAATTCAGAAATTACAAGAATGGTCCTTGTGATAAATTAAAAACCAAACGGACCCTTGGTATTATTAACCCAAAACACAAACCCAAACCCAATCCTGGTGGCCCAATGCAATCCTAACCCACTTAACTTGACCCTTAACCCTAGCATGAACCTTGAACCTTGGACCAAGAACCTTGAGCTAGTCCAAATCTCACTTGAACCCCCCATTTTTGAACCCCTTCCCATATTTAATAAAAACACAGCAAACCACAGTATTCCCTCCAAACCATCTTCATCGACATCTTCTCCACCTCCCTGGTATAGCACCACCACCTGTCCACCTTATCCCCCACCTGTCAAACCACTCACCACCACCTCCTTCCACCTCTACAAACAGCAAAAAATATTTAATTGCAAAAACACCTGGCTTTAGATATTTTGGCACCAAAATCATAAATTAAGGGCTGAGATTAATTCAACCAATCCAAGGGCTAGAAGTGAAGAGAAAAGCTTTTTGATAACTAATAAAATGGATTGAAGACAACAGAAAAGTTGTCCCAGTTTTTTTAGACCAATTCGTAGTGTAACTTGTAATTCAATTTTAAGTTTTATGCAAAAATAGTGCTGGGTTTTGTTAATTATGTATTGTATGAATCATATTAATCATATTTCAAGTGCTTTTAATCATCAATTCCATGTTTCCAGTCAAAATGTTTTTCCCGCCAAAAGTGTTCTTGTTTGATTTTAATGTTATAAACTGAAATAGTTGTTGAAATAAGCTCTTATGAGCTTATTGAAGTTAATTAAAGAAGTATTAAGAGGTTCCTAAGTTTCTAATTTCATTTTGAAGAAAAGTCAACAAAAGTCAAACTGGGTCAACGAAAGTCAACTGTGTTCTTAAGTCTGAAATTTCTGTTTAGAAGTGGTAATCCAGTCATTTTAAGAAAGTGCAGAAGAGTGCTTCGAGAATGGAAAGTGACGATGATCTCTTTGATTTCGAAGCCGATCTTGGAGAAATTGAAAGTCTCCTATATAATGATCATTTACTCATTTCTTGTCCCATTTTCGACTCTTACATTCCTTCTCTCACTCCGGATGAGGAAGATGACAACTTTTGGAAGGAGGTCGATGCTTTTCTTAGTGATGAGTCAATTCCAATAGGGATTGACAATACTTGCTTTGATTCGGAGGGAGACATCATTTTTCTGGAAAATCTGTTGATTGAAGAACCGTTTCCAGCTCTCCCTCCCGGAAATGTTGTTGCCAATCACCATACAAGCTTCAAGTCTAAGCTTAAAAATCTAACAAATGGTGACTTGCTCCTCACTAATGAAGAATGGGATTGCATTGTGATGCACATCTTTATTCCATTTTTCACAGATGGTGTGGTTTCTTGTTCCCTTTTCTCCTTTGGGAATGAGGACACTATTTTTTATCCCGGCATTTTCATTTATCATTTTTGAGCCGGTTCTATGTATATCTCATCGGTGTGGAACTTTCGCGTGCTTCAAATGTTTATACAAACATTTTGAATGAAAGTCCGATGGAGATTGTTCTTCCACTCTGCTTCCCCAAGAACAAATGAATACGGGGTCGAGTCAAGCTAGCGACTCGGTAATCAAAAACAGTAGTTAAACATGGGTTTTCACCCGTGTGCACCACCCTAGTGTGGGGGAGTTGCCCCCAGCTGTTGTATATATGCCTGTAATGGATGGGCTTGAAGCTACTAGACTCATCCGTTCATTTGAGAAAACTGGCAATTGGGATGAAGCAACGAAGGCTGGAGTTGAGCCATGTGCTTCTCCTTCATATGATCAAAATTTGGAAGAGCCAAGAAGAATTCCCATAATCGCAATGACTGCAAATGCGATGTCAGAAAGTGCAGAAGAGTGCTTCGAGAATGGTATGGACTCGTTTATAACAAAGCCAGTTACTCTTCAGAATTTAAAAGGGTTAAGTATATTTATTAGAAACCTACTTTCTCCAATATACACATCTAGTAAACCAACTTGTTTTATTACCGATATAGTCATTAAAACTTTCTAATTGTGAACAATATAGTAAACCAACTTGTTTTATTTCCAATATAGTAATTAAAACTTTCTAATTGTGAACAACTTAAATTTTCGTTTTCTTAGTAAATAACTTAAATTTTTGTTTTCTTACGTTTTCATTCGTTTATACACGTTTTCGTCCGTTTTTTTACGTTTTTGTCCGTTTTTACAAGTTTTCTTCTGTTTTTAAACGTTTTCGTTCGTTTTAACACTTTTTGTTTTCGTTTTTCACATTTTCGCTCAGTTTTTGCACGTTTTTTACACGTTTTCGTCTGTTTTTGCACGTTTTCGTTCGTTTTTGCATGTTTTCGTCCGTTTTAACACGTTTCCGTCTCTTTCTACACGTTTTCGTCCGTTTTTGCACAGATAGAGAACGTCTAAAATGGGAAGATGTAAAAAAATGAAAGAAAACGTGATAAACGAAAAAAAATAAAAATAAAAAATAATAATAAAACTGTCATACTACTCACATAAAGACAAAAATATCAAGATGAGACGTTCATTTTCGTTTTTTTAAATTAGACGTTCATTTTCGTTTTTTTCTACACATTTTTTCGTTCAAAAATAGACGAAACTGTGTAAAAACGGATGAAAACATGTAGAAAGAGACGGAAACGTGTTAAAACGGACGAAAACATGCAAAAACGAACGAAAACGTGCAAAAACTGAGCGAAAACGTGTAAAAACGTGCAAAAACTGAGCGAAAATGTGAAAAACGAAAATTAAAACAATGTCTTGAACAGTATGTTGAGTAAAATAACACCACCCTGTAAATATGTGTGTCTGTATAGAAATGTGAACGCAAGTTAGGAAAGTTTTGTAATCTATGTTTGGTCTTTTCCTAAAAAAAAAAAAAAAAAAAAAAAAAAAAAAAAAAAAAAAAAATGAAAATTGTACATATTGAAAACAAAATAGTATAATTGTTGTGTTTCCACACTTAGCTAGTAATGTTATCTTCTTACGTTCAAGGATTCGGCATAATAGCCGGGACTTTGAATATTGAGGACAATATTCATTTCTAAGTGTGGGGGGGAAATTCTGGCGAATTTGATCATAAATGTACCCTTTTAGTCCCTTTTTCCCCCAAAATGGCCAAATTTTAAAAAAAAAATTAGTGGAAGTACTATGTACTAAACACAACAAATGGTAATCAGTCCACCATGTTTAACCCACATAAGGATTGGCTAATCCAGGAGCAAACGGCTCTTGGTAAAGATATCTCAAATCCGTTAATGGCTTACAATTTGCCTAAAATTATATGGTGTTCAACTCCCCATATCTTTTATTAGTTAATAGTTGGCTAGTCCAGAAGCAAAAGGCTTCTGGTAAAGACAAATCAAAACCGTTGAAAGATGGTGATTTGCTCAAAAATAGACGAAACTGTGTAAAAACGGATGAAAACATGTAGAAAGAGACGGAAACGTGTTAAAACGGACGAAAACATGCAAAAACGAACGAAAACGTGCAAAAACTGAGCGAAAACGTGTAAAAAGGTGCAAAAACTGAGCGAAAATGTGAAAAACGAAAATTAAAACAATGTCTTGAACAGTATGTTGTGTAAAATAACACCACCCTGTAAATATGTGTGTCTGTATAGAAATGTGAACGCAAGTTAGGAAAGTTTTGTAATCTATGTTTGATCTTTTCCTAAAAAAAAAAAAAAAAAAATGAAAATTGTACATATTAAAAACAAAATAGAATAATTGTTGTGTTTCCACACTTAGCTAGTAATGTTATCTTCTTACGTTCAAGGATTCGGCATAATAGCCGGGACTTTGAATATTGAGGACAATATTCATTTCTAAGTGTGGGGGGGGAAATTCTGGCGAATTTGATCATAAATGTACCCTTTTAGTCCTTTTTTCCCCCAAAATGGCCAAATTTAAAAAAAAATTAGTGGAAGTACTATGTACTAAACACAACAAATGGTAATCAGTCCACCATGTTTAACCCACATAAGGATTGGCTAATCCAGGAGCAAACGGCTCTTGGTAAAGATATCTCAAATCCGTTGATGGCTTACAATTTGCCTAAAATTATATGGTGTTCAACTCCCCATATCTTTTATTAGTTAATAGTTGGCTAGTCCAGAAGCAAACGGCTTCTGGTAAAGACAAATCAAAACCGTTGAAAGCTGGTGATTTGCTCAAAATCATTTGGTTATCATTGTACCAAGGTTCTTACTTGAAATGAAACAATTGGCTACTCCAGAAGTAATGGCTTTTGGTAAAGAGATGAAAACCATTAACTTTTCATAAAAGATTGCTAGGGACTAGCAATAGTTTAGTGTGGGGGATTTGATATGTGTCTAAATACATATATATTTTATATTATTTAAACCCACAAAAACGACCAAAAACACTCAGAAATGCAATATAAATATCATTGAAATGTGTTTTTATGTGTTACAATTGCAAAAGGATTGAAAACTGATGAAAAACAACAAAGTTTACAAAATTTACAGTTTCAGTCCCTAAACTTTCATAAATTGGCAGTTTTAGTCCCCCAAGTTTCAAAAGTTGTCAAAACTAGCCCTTGGTAATTCAAAACTTGTAAAATATCATTAAATGTCCTTGGGGATTCACAAGTTGTTAGAAATAGTCCTTTGAAGTTAAAATTTCATATTTACAACTTTGGTCCTTCAACTTTGAAAAATGTCAAAAATGGTCCCTGGGTTATTTAAAATGGAAAATTAACAAATATAACCATTTTACTATTCATTTATGGCATAATCGGTCCTTGTGTTAACTTTGGAAAATTCGCCGGTTTAACCCTTCAAGAATTCAGAAATTGCAAGAATGGTCCTTGTGATAAATTAAAAACCAAACGGACCCTTGGTATTATTAACCCAAAACACAAACCCAAACCCAATCCTGGTGGCCCAATGCAAGCCTAACCCACTTAACTTGACCCTTGACCCTAGCATGAACCTTGAACCTTGGACCAAGAACCTTGAGCTAGTCCAAATCTCACTTGAACCCCCCATTTTTGAACCCCTTCCCATATTTAATAAAAACACAGCAAACCACAGTATTCCCTCCAAACCATCTTCATCGACATCTTCTCCACCTCCCTGGTATTTCACCACCACCTGTCCACCTTATCCCCCACCTGTCAAACCACTCACCACCACCTCCACAAACAGCAAAAAATCTTTAATTGCAAAAACACCTGGCTTTAGATATTTTGGCACCAAAATCACAAATTAAGGGCTGAGATTAATTCAACCAATCCAAGGGCTAGAAGTGAAGAGAAAAGCTTTTTGATAACTACTAAAAGGGATTGAAGACAGAAGAAAAGTTGTCCCAGTTTTTTAGACCAATTCGTAGTGTAACTTGTAATTCAATTTTAAGTTTTATGCAAAAATAGTGCTGGGTTTTGTTAATTATGTATTGTATGAATCATATTAATCATATTTCAAGTGTTTTTAATCATCAATTCCATGTTTCCAGTCAAAATGTTTGTCCCGCCAAAAGTGTTCTTGTTTGATTTTAATGTTATAAACTGAAATAGTTGTTGAAATAAGCTCTTATGAGCTTATTGAAGTTAATTAAAGAAGTATTAAGAGGTTCCTAAGGTTCTAATTTCATTTTGAAGAAAAGTCAACAAAAGTCAAACTGGGTCAACGAAAGTCAACACGGGTCAACGAAAGTCAACTGTGTTCTTAAGTCTGAAATTTCTGTTTAGAAGTGGTAATCCAGTCATTTTAAGTTCATTTTTAAGTATTAGTCATATTTGTTTTAGGCATAAGCTTTTAAAAATTTGTTTTCAAAGATTTTAAGGGTTGTTTGGATCTAATAGTGAATCTGTGTTTAGGGCTGTGTTTGTGGTTGTTTTTGCTTGATGTACTCTTTATATGGCCTAAGTACCTCAGTGAAACCTTAATCAAGTGGTGTAGCATGGTAGAAAGTCAATTTGACACTTGACAATCTCATTATGAGCACTATGAGATTGTTAGAACTCATAACCTTGCATAAGTGTTTAAATGTTGTTTATCTTTGGTAATTTCATGTTCTTATAGCTTATATTAACTTAATTAATCAGTAGTTTAAGTTCTTAATTCAGTTTAGTCAACTTTTCATGTTTATATAAGAAGTCAAATTTAGGCTTAAGTCATTTTTGAATAAACTTGTGAATTTCATGTAGGACTTAATATTAGGATTGAAGACTTGTGCTTTTGGATATTTGTCATTCTGTTGCTTTTCTTCATCATAGTATTTTTTATAATTTTTAGTTAGTGTTGTAAACTGCTTATTTGCTAGCTTCTTTTAAGCTCTTTTTCACAAACCTTCCTTTTTGCTTCTTTCTTATTTCTGCTTATTTAGTGTGTTTTTCTTGTTGTTGTTGCTTATTCTAAGTTCCCATAACTTGTTTATAGCTTATTCAACCTTTGGTTCAGTAGTGGTAGCTTTTTATTAGCTTATGCAAGCTTAATAGCTCATTTTGACCCATTTCCATTGCAAGTACAAATAGCTTTTAGTTTTGATTTTTAATTTCTTCACTTTTTATCCTTTTTAGCTGAAATTTTAGACTTAAGTTATTTGGTTGGTTGTGGACTCCATGGCCATTTTAGTTTATTTTTAGGAATTTTATAAGCTAGCTTAATCAGGGCTTAAAGTAGGGCTATAAGGGCTGTTTGGCACTAGTGCTTAAATAGAACCATATCATTGTAGATTGCTTTTCAGAGGTTTAAGCTAGTTGAAATAGGTTAGTATTAAGTATATTTTGCATACTCTAGCTGTTGTGATCATTTGGTGCTCATTTGGTACTTATAGCTTATTTTTAGTGCTTATTTATAAGCACTTTTCACTACAGAACCTAATTCTTGCACACCTGCACCACTTTTATTATTTTACCTATATTTAGAATAATATTTTAGAATTCTCCTGAATTTTTCATAATTTTTCATCACTGTTTGCTATTTTTCTTATTTTAAATCAGTTTTTAAGACTTTTTAAATAGCTTTTAATACAAATAAATCAGAAAAGCTTCAAACAAAATAGGTTTTCAATTTTCATAGATTAAGATAAATATAAAAAGCAAAAATATAATTTTTCTAGATTTTTCCTAGTTAAATTTATAATTTTTAGCCATTTAATTAGTTTAAAACAGCTTTAAATTTGAAGAAAATAGAAAACTCATCAGAAAAATACAAAATTAGTTTTGAAAATTCTCTTTAGTTATTTTAGATTTTTGAAAAATAGTTTTGTAATTCTCCTTCTTGTTTTCCTAATTTTTAGTATTTAAGCTATAATTTAAATGTTTAAAATTAGTTTTTAATTCAAAATAAATCAAGAAAAATCCTAAAAATTAGTTTTAATTCTTAAATAGTTTTCAAATATTATTTTCCATATCCATAGGTATTTTACTTCTTTATTTTCAAGTTTTGTTTCGTACGTTTACGTAGAATTTTAATTAAACATACGCGTTTTTAGATTTTTGACGTTACTAAGTATTTTGCTTTCACGTACTTGTTCTTATAGCTTGTTTAAGCTATTTTCTTTTATTCCTTAAAATAAATCATTCAAAAAACCCTTTTCATGTTCAATATTCACTCGATCACAGATTCGTTGTATTACAGTTTTCACACCTCGTTGGGACTTAACGACCCGGGGATACACTAAACTCCTCTGGACTTAATTGCATTCTGTTCTGAGCTGTTGGACTTTTATTACGGTTGACCATTCACAAGTGGTTGACTTGTGTAATAAACCAGACCGTTCGGAGCGAATCAGTAGGGCAAGGAATGTGTCCTTGCAACTGAACCACTATAAAACGGTTGTGTCATTTCTATCATTTACTTTACTTGCTTTCATTACTTACATTTGCTTTATACTTTCTATCCATCAATACAATTTTACATAATATCGAATCTAAATTTTTTACAACTAACTTAAAATCGGCAAAACTATTCACCCCCCCCCCCCCCTTCTAGTTTTCCATAGTCTTATTTTGAGGTCGTTTTCTATATCTTATACTTTGTGCTATGAAGTAACACCCTCAGTTGCTTTCCGTTGTTGACCCTACTTTTGGAGGTGTTACAGCCACCCCTGTAATGCCACACCTGACTGTCATGTAGAATGAGTGGGTAGAGATCCTCTCAAGTTATTTATAACTTGATTGATCAAGTTGCAATTATCAACCATTGGATCAAATCCAATTGCTTAAATCATCTCATGTTCTTTTGATTTGAGCAATTGGATTTGATCTAATGGTTGATAATTGCCAAACTTGATCAATCAAGTTTTAAATAACTTGAGAGGATCTCTTCCCGAATAAGTGACCCTACCTAAATCTAGCCTCATAAGTCAAATAAGCGACAAAGAAACACAGCTAAATATAGAGTGGCAAAATGGTCTATTATAACAAAATTAACTGAATTTTTTCGCTTGAATAATGCAATAAAAGGCTACACGAGATTTGTTTCTTTTGATGACGAAGTTGAGGGGTAACATTATATTCTTTTGGAGACCTAAGGATTAGAGATGAAATTTTAAAAAAGAAAACAAGAAGAAGCGCGTGAATTACATGAGTTTGTATTTTTTTGACTTTGTATATCCCTTTAGTCTCTTACTAGCATGCTACCCGTGCAATGCGGTGACGGGTACCTTGTAACTAAATTTTATAATGGTGGGTACACTCGGCTTTATTGCTGATGTTTTAGATGTGTGTGAGAGAGATATGAAATTATTTGTGTGTATTTATATAGTGGATGCGGTTATATGTTTTTAATAATTATTACTGATAATAATAATTTTTAAGGGTTACACGTTTTTATTAATGAGCTATAAATGATTTGAAAACTGTATTTAATTTAGTAGAAACGTCTGCATTTAATTTTAACTAATTGGATGTATTGAATTTTAAGTCTTCCTCTTATAGTAAGTGTATAAGTTTACCTTTTTAAGACTTCCTTTTTACAAATAGCTTAAATGCATTATAATGTAGTTAAGATTATTAGTAAATGCCAGCCATTAAAAAAATAAAAAAAAAAAAAAAAAAAAAAAAAAAGTCTTCATCGTTTACCTCATGCATTATATAATCTTTTTTACGTTAATGGAAGGAATGAGAAATGAAATTGACCCAGGTCTTTGTCGTTTGCTACTTATATCTAATTATTTAGTAAACTATACCAGTACACGTGCATAACAACGAGATTTTATAACGATATATAGTTTTAGTGATAAAAAAAGTTTATGAATTATAAACAAAAATAATAAAAGTTTGAGGATATGAGGATTAAACATGATGCTTTGAAACCCGGTTCGACACGGGTGGTTCAACCGGTTGAACAGTTCCGGTCAAAAAACGGGTTAATATAAATCGGGTCAACCTAAGGTAAAAAACGGGTCAAATTAAATCGGGTCTTTGAGGTTGAGCCATCATCACCACACACTAAAAGATCATTCTTTAACACAATATATATGAAATTAGTAGAAAGACTTTTAAGTAACGTTGTTGACCAATATTCTTTATGGTCTTTAGAGACCTTGCCATTTCATTCAGAAGTCTCGTACACATGTTCCTTGGACCCATTTGGAACTATCATATATACATGATGTGTAATTAGTTGATGACGCCGCCGCGGTGGAAGCAACCTGCATGTTGAACTCATTTGGAACTATCATCCCTAATTATCAATTCCAAAAATAAAAAATAAATAAATAAATAAAATGGAACGGATAGTAATCAAGAGGCTAGGATAGAGTTGTCCTTACTTGTGGGCCGGCGCTGCTTATCATACTACTCCCTCCGTCAGCAAAATTTTGTATCCATATCATTCATAAAAGTCGAATAAATTAGTATCTCAGATATTAATACAATTGCTGCAAACAAAAACGATTCAAGATCTTTTGTTCATAAACTATTACACAAAATTTCAAGATCCATTATCTGATGAACAAAATCCGAAGTCTAAGCTGGAGTGTCTAGCATTGATTTTTGTTCTCGACACGCGAATGCTGTTGCTTCAATTATTTTATTTTGGACAGCTGAACCCCTATCACTTGTCATTCCTTGGTGCTTTTCATATCCCTATGTAACGCCTCATAAGATTTAAGAATAGATGAACGAGCATTAGCTATTTCTACGAGTGTTTCTAGAGCTGCACAACAAAGGAAACAATGATTTCTTTTTAACACAAGTCAGGAAAAATGATGAACAATAACAGATATCGTTATGCTCGGAGTTTGACAATTTTCTATAAATAGCTTTCTGAATTCACCTGTCTCAAATGTAAGTTGAGAGGCCCGAAGCTTGGGTGAAACTAAAGTCCCAAACACTGATAGTACCTTTGCTCGTTCCTTCTGAAGCTGCATACAAAAAGAAGATAGTAAGGGTGGAGCAAAGGAGTCACAATCGTAAAATACTTGAAGAGCAGAAAAACTCTCTTTGCTTAATGAAAATAGCAACTTAGTGGTTACTTCTCAAATCATCATTCTTCAACTGTTGGTTAAAAACTAATGATTGTTCTTGCGAAAATGTATTTCTACTATCATCAGAAAGGGAAGTTGAAACAAACTTCAGAATCGTTGTGATTCACTGACATGATTCTCTATTTTATGTGTTGATGCATTGATTTCAGATCCGTTGCTTTCTCTTGGTGATGCATTAGTAACAGATTCAATGCTGCTTTCCGGTGAACTCTCCTGGTTTCCTTTATGAACAAAGAAACCTTTATAAGTAGTCGGTAAATATAACAGATCCTTTCCATTAAAACTTCACACAAAGTTGCGATAATTAAAACTTTTCTTGGAGTTTAATCCTTCCATATGATAAACAAAGAAGTTAGACTTCAAAAAATATCATGGATTTAAAAATTATAAATTAGCAATATCATCAAAATTTGCAAAAATCGACAGATATAAAAAATTACAAATAAGTAAACAAACTCAACATCAATTATATATGGAAAAAAATGTGTTTACATTTGGTTTCAAAAGGCTGAAACGTCTCTCATTTGAAATGAAAGACGAGAATTCTTGCTTGTAGGTGTAAGTTTTTCAATAAAATTTGAGGTTAAAATAGTCTCCGAAGTCAAACTACACTTCTTTACAAGAAACAAAAGACATTTCTCATTAGTGAAGCTAGCTTGGAAAAATCATAGATTTTGATAAGGAACATGCGTTACTATACGTTGTTTTACTATGATAACCAGTTTGCATGAAACAATATAAGCACTGCCCTATAAAACATTATCAAACCGTTGTCGTGCACATTATAGGTAATTACATATGTTTACCAGAATCGCGTTGGCTGCTAATATTTTCTTTTAGCTGCTCATCTTCCTCAATGTTTTCCTTCTTCAAAGAGGAGTCTTTATTGTCAGGAGATGCCCATTTGCATAAACTGAACTTTGGCGACTTTGTCAAGCTACCTAAAACAAAGGTGAAACTGATTAACACTTTTCTACACTTGTAAGCATGACATTTCTGAGCCTAAATCACCAGACAACACATACGTGTGACAAATATAAGAAGAAAAAAAATATATAATGAGGATCCAAAGATTAAAAGATCATCTTTGTCCCCACGTCTCATGAAAGTTGCAACAAGTATCATTTGGGGGGCGAATATGACAATGTTACCTTATTGACATAAACTTTGGATAAAAGTTACTAAGCTACCATCCTAAACTACGGGTTCAATTTAGTGTGGTTGACAACGATGACCATTTCAATATAGACATTTAGCTATAATCACATATTCTTAGAAAATTACGGCACACGTTGAATTGTCTGGGACACAGAATGTGATATTTACATATCACATCATCTCTAAGTATTTAACTAAAGATTTTACATTTTTCATGTTATACAATGTTCACTAGCTAAAACTTGCTTAAGATGACTTTGACAGTTTGACCCCGGAAACTTTACAACCTGATCTAACGACAGTTTAGTGACAAAAAGTACTTAACTTTTCTTTAAATTAAGCAAAATAATTGAGCTAAACTGTTATTTCCTTTAATTATCTCACCAAACAAAAAAGGGTGTCTGATAAGTTTCTCACGATCGATCTGCATTCACTTCCAACAAAACTAACAAAGTAAAGCTGTTTAATAAGTCTATCCCTTCAAAGAACGCAATTGCTTGTGAGCCAAAGAATAGGACATAAACTACGGGGCAAAACTAGGTTGGATCCAATTTATATGGCTATTTGAATCTAAAATTCTAAATTAATGATTTGCATATGTTTACGTCCAGGCATACACGTTAAGAAACTAGAAGTATTACTTCATCTCTTTTAGGCAGAGGTAGAAAAAATGAGAGGGTCGGATGGGTTGGCAATAAGTCAAACAGGTGATGTTGAAACAGGTCCATTACATTTTTTCTGTATAATAAGTCAAACGGGTCAATATGGTTGGAAAAAAAACGATACTATTTCAATAAAAATCTAATTTTTGAATACGATGTTTTAGATCTGAAGATACACTTGTTTACTTTTTACAATTTTGGCTAATTGCTACCGTCAAGTCGTTTAGCCTTTGTCATGAAATGTAAGGCGAATATAGGTGATACCACGCCAATGGATCACCAAAGAAACATCCTCACAGAAAGGCTACATTCTGAAGTGATACTTACAAAAACCAATTCGAAGAATCATTCAAGATATGTGATACTTAGGGTGCGCCTTATGTGAACCATACAAAAACTAATCGAGCAAATCATTCAAGATATGTGTGGTTAAGGTTAAAGAGAAGATGGTACCATCTTGGTCGTGAGTAATCTCTACTGTGGTAGCAGCAGAATGTGGTTGAAGGTTAAGCAACGCGGTGTTAACACGTGAAGCGCCCATCGAATAGCGAGCACCAGCTAATTCCAACCATCCCTGAATTACATAGGATTATCATTAAGCCCAAAAAAACACACTCCACTTTTGTTTGTCGAAACATAGAGACAAAAACATCCTAAAAGCACAAGTTCCTAGAATAATAATCGCACATCACAGCCATCAGTAAAATTGTAAAATAAATAAGAGCAATCCCATCGTTAACGCCATAACCGGCGTTATGGCCTGTTTAATGGCGTTATGGCCGTTACCACCATTGGATGTCCGGCGTTATTGAGGCGTTGGAGGGGCAATGCCCGTTAGAGGGCTAAAAAAAAAAAAAAAAAAAAAAAAAGTTACATCTTCAAACAAAGCTTTGATGGCGTTAACAATGTTATTGATGTGGGTGTTTTTTGGGGACGTTAAGGTGAAATGTTAAAGCTGATGTGGCGCTGACGTGGCTGGTGTTATAGTATAACTTGAGTTACTAATGTAAATGCTTTAAGTTTGGTTCAGCTTAATTGGCCGGCTTGTTAAAATTTTGAGGCAAGGGTATAATCTGTTTACAGTTGTTATTTATAAGCTCAAACTATTTGGATTTTCAAAAGTTGAATAAGCCGGGCAAATAAGCTTAATGGGGTGTTTGTTTCGGCTTATAGGTTATATTTGTTTTTGGCTTACGTTTCATAAGCTCACTTTTTATGACTTATTTTGAAATTTTCCAAATTATATATGTTTATTATGTCAGAATAAGCTTATATAAAAGGGTGTTTGTTTAAGCTTATGGCTATGTTTGGCGAGGGCTTATGAGAGGCTTATTGGGGCTTGGACTTTTAAAATAAGTCTGTTAATAAAATAAGTCTCATTTGTCACAAAGGCTTATGGAGGCTTATGGCTTATAAAAAAAACCGTAAGCCTCTATAAGCCCAAGCCCATTAAATGGGGCTTATGGCTTATAAAATAAGTCGTGAGCCTCTATAAGCCCAAGCCCATAAAATGGGGCTTATGGCTAGTTAAATTACTTAAATACACTTAAAAATATAATGAATTATTACGTAAAATCCGGAAATACATGTCAATTAATTTTGAAGTATTTTTATCTCATTTTACATTAATAAGCTTAAGCTCCAATTAATTCGCCAAACAACATTATAAAAATATAATTTTCAACTTTCTGCTTATAATAAAAGCCCGAGCCCCAGCCTATTGCGCCAAACATACACTATATGTGGGCTTATGAGCTTATTTCATTTCGGCTTATATTTGATAAGCCCTAATTTTCCGGCTTATTTTGAGACACGTGAGCTTATATAAGTTTTATTATATCATAATAAATTATATAAGAAATAATAAGATGGAATGAATTGAATACCTGACGAAGAAGAGTGTTGGATAATTGATCGATTAATACCAAATAATGATCCAGTGAATCTAGGAAATTTAATGTTTCTTCTTCACCTTCAGATATTGAGAGTTTAGAGATTTTAGTGTTAATATTGTTTTCATCATCTACTTTTTTTACTTCTTCCATGGCAGGCAAATCTGAGTGATTATTATTTGTGTTTTTATGATTCAATTCAGCTTAATGACTGAGATGATGATAAAGTTTGGCTCTCTTGCTAAATTATACCCCTTTCTTATTCACCTTTTCACATTTTGTGTCCTTTACTTTTATCATTTCAGCTTTTCTAAATATTTATAGTGTCGTGGGCTGAGCATAAAACCGAGAAAACCGAGCCGAACTAGACCGACCGAAACCGAACCATTTGGTTCAGTTTCGGTTCAAGTCAAAATCGAGAAAAACACACCTAAATCATATGAACCGAACCGAACCAACACAAAATCGGTTTCGGTTCGGTTCGGTTTTCGTTTCGGTTCGGTTTTGAACCGATGCTCAACCACTATAGAGTCGTATGTGTCAATTCGTGATCAGAAAGTTTTGCAACACCTTTAGTCCAATCGGTAATCGTGTAGTATGACAAGGTAAGAGCTGAGATTCATCTTTTATCTCGAGGAACAAGGTTCAACTACATGAATGTTCTGAGGGACGGAACTAGGGAGGGTGTCGGTCACGGAACCTCAACAAAATTTGGCTCTGTAGTGTTAAGTTTCGGAAATGAAACACTCAAGTTTCTAAAATGCACTTGGACCCATTGCATTGTGTTTCTAGTTTTATGTTAGTTAGTTCATCAATGAGTGCAAAGTGAACTTATTTTTCCCTACACTTAATCATTTTATCATCAAAAATTGTACAAATTTGTTAACTTTTTTCTTATACTATAGTTAAAAAAAGAAATGTGCACCCAATCAATTTAAGTTGAGTTCCATCCCTCAATGGTCCTGAATGTTCTAAAATCTTGAGGTGACTAAAAAGGAAAACTTGATTTGCAAGAGTTAGGCTGAAAGCATAAAATAATGAAAAATAAAATGAAAGCGTGAAGAGACAAAGTACTTAACTAGATATCAATGTTTGCAAGTTATAATTGCATATTGAATTTGATGATTAGAAATTATTACATGTTCATTATCACAGCCATGCAACTATAAGGTTGCCCACAGTCGTTATCTGGGTCACCGCCTGTCACATCAACTTTTTTTCTCCGGCAATCAGATACGATCAAGTTGTTACAGTCGATGGCCGATTTTTTTTTTTTTTAATTCAAATATTTTTAACAACAAAATTAAACTTAATTAATAATAAAAATATTACAGTATTAAATTTATAGCTCGTACGACATATTAAAGTAATGTGTTTGAAGGTATTGATAGAAATGTTTGAAATTGTGTGTTTTATAAGTGTGTTTGAGATTGGTATTTATATGATGTAAAGTGGTAAAGTTTTTTTTTTTTTTTTTTTTTTTTAAGGATTTTTTTTTTCTTTAAACTGTCAAACAATAATTTTTTAGAAAGAAATGTGTATTAAAAAGTCGGTTGAATTCAAGATCGATTATGTGTTTTCATCTTGCTCGACCGATCTATGACCCAACTCCACACTCACAACGACCGACTTTAATGTCAGTCGTGCACCTCGACCAACCGATTTCCTCCGTCCCACTGTGACGAGCCTAATCATCCGGTAAAATAGTCATGCCACTGATCTATATGCAACTGGCCCATCAAATTCAATTTCCTCTTAACTAACACATACATGCAAGTTAATATCTTCCAGGCGAAACCACGTCTTGTCAAAGCCATAGAACAAAGATCATAACTCTTTTTGTTCGTTTAGAATATGAGACGACGGAGGTGATCGATCTCAAGCCGTAGTTCAGCTTTAAAGTCTTCTTTACTTAACTCGAACTTGGCTATTTCATCCATTCCTTCTACCATCCTTGTGATATCTCAAAATTTACATTTTATTGTTTTAAGTATCATTTCTATCATAAACAAGTTAAAACATGACAATAAATGGCTTGAATGACCTAAAAAATATCACCAAATTACAAGTCATCAATTCATATATGTGCTCCTTCATAGCCAAACATACTTTTAAGTTAAAAGTTTTAACAAAAGAAAAAAGAATAGCCACATTCCGAAGAAGTTAGATTTAGTCAAAAACAAAAATGTGAAGTACGTTGATTCTTTTCCACTCACCTAAATGAGACGTGTTACCTAAATCATATGTGTTTGATTGACAACATTTTCACTTTGTTTGAAATGTGTGACAATGAAACATGTTTTGTTGGTTTATGGAGGTTTTCATTTCGTTGCCCCACAAAAGTAGTAATTCAGTTTTTCATGTTCAACTAGTTTAGGCTAACAACAGTGTAATGGTAAAAATCGGTCGAGAGTGAGGGTTGACCGATATAATACTTGTTACTATTTTTTATGGGTATCGAACCTTACTTATCTTTCAAATTCGTCCTTCTTGAGATACTTTTTAATATTTTTGCCCTTCAAATCATTAGAACTCCTATTAGATGAGATGAGCAAAATGTCACAAAGTGCCTAAAAAACCGAATTAGAAAGATTAGTACCCGTATAAGGGGGAAATTGGTGGACCCCGAAAAAGAAACAATTTCCCAAAAGCAAATAGTAAGTCACACCAAATAAGCCGAAACAAACACCCCCTTTAATTAAAATGAAATGATAAAGTGAAAGATAAGAAATAATAATAAGATGAATTAATTGATTACCTGACGAAGAAGAGTGTTGGATAATGAATCGATTAATACCAAATAATGATCCAATGAATCAAGGAAATTTAATGTTTCTTCTTCAGCTTCAGATATTGAGAGTTTAGAGATTTTAGTACTGATTTCGTTTTCATGATCTATTACTTTTAATTCTTCGGGTTAATGGTACAAAAAATATACAAAATTGCCACCTTTTACTATTGTGACAATAAACTTTTAATTTTCCTATTAAAACAAAAAAGTTTCTTAATGACTCTTATTGTAACCAAAACTGACACGTGGCAAAATTAATTAACACTTAACCCAAAAAATCATTTATACTCGTTTTATTTTTCTGAGGGATCATTTTTGCCAACTTTCCAAACCTAAATACTAATATTTAACAAAAAAACCTCTCCTCCTCTCTTCCCCATCTCATCCAGCCGCCAACCATAACTGGTCTCCGGATTTTTCTCCGGCCACCCACCCTCTACAACACAGCCATCATCACACCACCATCTCACCGTCGTTCTAGATTAAGGGTACGTTTGGTTGTTCACGAGGCAAGGCGAGGGTTGCGACTAGGGTTGTTTGGAGCGGGTAGAGTACTACAGCCGCCACCATAAATAGCTACCAGCCATCTCCCTCGTTATGGATATCTATGTTTGGATCAGGATTAAAGGAAAGCCGCGATTTGGGTTGTTTTTTAGTCATGGCCACCACCGTCAACTACCACTGCCGCCATGGTCACGTTTAGGAGTTGTCTTGGTCCGAGCGCCACCACAACCTTCATCATCCTTGCTTCGTCTCTCTTTGTCTCTCTCGAACTCGTGGGTAAGCCGTCACACCCGCATCTGTTTGTTATTATTTATTCAAAACCGATTGGTAATCGGTTTAGTTTAGTTTTCGTGGATATAAAATCTTGGTTGAAAATTGATTTAAACACTTGTTTTATAAGTCTAGTGTGGTTGTGAGTCTAAAATGAGTTTGATAATCAGATTCGTGTGGTAAATTTAGATCTAAAGGGTTATTGTTTGTCAAGTTGAGTCACTCGGGTGAGTAGACTCAGACTCGGGCCAGTTTGGGTTTTGCTTGCCGACTCGTGTTATAGGAAGTATGAAAAACATGTTTGGTGCTAATTCGTGTGGTAAGAAAGATTTCCATGGGTGTTGTTTGATTCTCTGGTCCTCGGTTGAATGTGGAAACCCACATGATTCATGGTTTGTCTCGAGTTGTGCCTCGGATTTGCTGGTTTGTATATTTTTTGGAAACCCACGAGTTCGAATGTGGAAACCCACATGATTCAGGTTTGCTGGTTTGTATTATTTAAATATTAGTATTTAGGTTTGGAAAGTTGGCAAAAATGGTCCCCCAGAAAAATAAAACGAGTATAAATGATTTTTTTGGGTTAAGTGTTAATTAATTTTGCCACGTGTCAGTTTTGGTTACAATAAGAGTCATTAAGAAACTTTTTTTGTTTTAATAGGAAAAATAAAAGTTTATTGTTACAATAGTAAAAGATGGCAAGTTTGTATATTTTTTGGATTATTAACCCTAATTTTTCCATGGCAGGCAAATCTGAGTGATTATTATTTGTGTTTTTTATGATTCATTCAATTCAACTTGACGACTGAGATGATGATATTGGTGAGTGACTTTGGCTCTCTTGCTAAATCATACCCCTTTCTATTTGATCTTTTCACTTTCTATCCTTCACTTTTTTATTATTTTAGTTTTTATATATATATTTATAGTGTCGTGGGCTGAGCATAAAACCGACCCGAACTGGATCGACTGAAACCGAATCGATCATATTCGGTTCAGTTTCGGTTCTATATATACTAATGGTTTTCAGTTCGGTTCGATTCGAGCCAAAACTAAAAAAAACACACCGAAACCATATGAGCCGAATCGAACCGATCAAACCGAACCGAAACGAGTCACTTTGGTTTAGTTTTTATCTATTCGGTTCAGTTTTGGCCCGATGCTCAGCCCTACTAGTCGTATGTGTCAATTCCTGATCAAAAAGTTTTGCAACCCCTTTAGTCCAATTAGTGTGTAGTATAGCCGAGGTAAGAGTCAAGATTGATTGTTTATCTCAGGGAACGAGGTTCAACTACGTGAATGTTCTCAGGGACGAAACTACGGAAATGTCTCGTGGTGTTACAAGATCTTGATAATTTTTTGCTTAGTAGTGCTAACTTTCAGTATAAAAAAGCACTGAAGTTTCTAAAATGCACCCGGTCCCAATGTATTGTTTTTTCTAGTTTTATCTTAATTAGTCTATCAATAGGTAAAAAGTAAACTTATTTTTCACTACACTTAATCATTTTAACATCAAGAATCGTACAATTTTGTTAATTTTTTTTTCTTATGCCATAGTTTAAAAAAATTGTGCACCTGATCAATTTAAGTTTTGTTCCATCCCTGAATGTTCTAAAATCTTAAGGTGACTAAGAAGGAAAACTTGATTTGAGATAGTTTGAAAGCATGAGTAAGGATGAAATAAGAAATAAAAGTAAAATGAGAATGATAATCAGAGCCGTACATTTCAGATGCACTTAAAAAAAATATGCATCTCTCATAAAATTATCCTTCTTCATTTGAAATGTGTGACTCAAAACAATTATCATTCTTTTTATTTTTATTTTTCTTAAGAATTCATTCTCTTAAAAGCATAAAATAATTAAAAATAAAATGAAAGTGTGAAGAGACAAAGTACTTAACTAGATATCAATGTTTGCTTATTATGTTATTCATATCAAGTTATAATTGCATATTGATGATTACAAATTATTACATGTTCATTATCACAGCCATGCAACTATAATCATCCGGTAAAATAGTCTCGCAACCAATCTATAATGCAAGTGGCCCATCAAATTCAATTTCCGCTTAACTAACTCATACATGCAAGTTAATATCTTCCAGACGAAACCACGTCTTGTCAAAGCCATACACCAAAGATCTCAACTTTTCATTTAGAATATGAGACGACAAAAGTGATCTCGAGCCGTATTTCAGCTTTAAAGTCTTCTTTACTTGACTCGAACTTGGCTATTTCATCCATTCCTTCTACCATCCCTGTGATATCTGAAAATCAACATTTTATTTTTGAAGTATCATTTCTATCATAAACAAGTGAAAACATGACAATAAAAGGCTTGAATGACCTAAAAAAATATCACCAAGTTACAAGTCATCAATTCATATATGTGCTCCTTCATAGCCAAGCATACTTTTAAGTTTTAACAAAAGAAAAAAGAAAGAAAAGAAAAAAACAATAGCGACATTCCTAAGAAGTTGATTTAGTCAAAAACAAAAATGTGAAGTACGTTGATCCTTTTCCACCTACCTAAATGAGACGTGTTATCTAAATTAGATGTGTTTGATAGACAACATTTTCACTTTGTTTGAAATGTGTGACAATGAAACATGTTTTGTTGGATTATGGAGGTTTTCATGTCACTCAAGAAAAGTAGTAATTCAAATTTTCATGTTTAACTAGTTTAGAACCCGTGTATGAGGAAAGTATTCAATGAAACAAATTAAAATGAGAAGTATTTCTAATCACACATTTTAAATAGAGTAAATTACACCGTTCGTCCCTGTGGTTTGGCCATAATAACATCGCAAGTCCCTCGACTTTCATTTTTGCATGGTCAATCCTTATAATAAAGTTTTGTAATATCATTCGTCCTTATCAATTACACTGTTTGTCCCTGTGGTTTGGCTTTAATAGCATCGCAAGTCCCTTGACTGTTATTGATAATAACGAATAGTGTTACAAAACTTCATTATAAAGACGGACCATGCAAAAATGAAAGTCAAGTGACTTGCGATGTTATTATGGAGTGTAATTGACTCTTTTAAATAAAATGAGAACTCAATAAATATTTTCATTTCGTGGTCACTAAATGGAGTGTAAATCTTAATAATTGAAATTATAAAAGCTTTTTTAATTGAACTATTAACACCCTCGGTAACATACTCTCAAGAGGGGACACACTTATTATCACAAATATATTATATGATTATGTACCATCAAATGATCTTCTAACCAGATTTGTTAACTATTTAAAATAGGAGGTGATTTGTATACTCACTAAATTGATTGACACACTTTATTTTAAAATGTGTTTACAATTATATCCTCACATAATAAAAATGTTTAAAAGTGATGTGAGGGCATATATGTCAAAAAAACTCTAAAATAGAGTGTACCAATCAATTTGGTGAGTGTACAAATCACCTCCTCTTTAAAATGGCGTACCATCAAATAGTGTTCAAAAAGTATCAATAGATTATTGTCGGTGTAGGTTCAATTGATTAAGAAAATATAAAACCGTGTTTGTGCTGTGTTACTAAACAAACATCTAGTTAAACAGTTCGTACCTTTCATTCATGCATTAGTCAAGTTTAGTTGATGTTATTTAGGGGGTGTTAAATATGCATTCACCTAAATTTGTGTTTTACGTGTCTTTTTCTAAGACTCATGGTAATGATGCGTTGCACCCCCCAACAACCGAACCCTCCGACTACGCCCCCTCCCTTAGCAAGACTCACCCAACCGCATTTCACCCTAACCTTTTTAATGTTTCGGTTTGCTTGCCAACCGAAACAATTGCACATCTCCTCAATAATTTTCTAGCCGTTAGGTGCAACATATCACAAACACTCCGTATATACTAAAAGAGTAAGTTGCATAAAGTTGTTCTTGTGGCATGTTCAAACCGAAAACATTTCTATCTTTACGAAAGTCTAGGTGTCGTTTTTGTGATACTTCTTTGGTGCAGATATCGTCTATGGCCTAAAGTGAAATGACTAAAATGTTTTTGCTTTCGCTGAGACTTTTTCATTTCACTTTGAGTAATTTTAGTCATTTCACTTTGGACCATAGACAATACATGCATCAACTGTTTCCCAGAAAAATGACATACACTTTTAAAAGGCAGGAACTACGCCCGACAATCTGGATATAACACACGATGACGTTTTTTTCAATTACTAAGAGGGCATTTGGTGTGAAGGTATTGAAATGAATGAATGCTTTCATTCCCAACATAGTTGTTTGTTATATAGGTTTGATTTTTAAAATTATAAAACCAAATATTTTAAAAACCAGGTTTTTAATCGACCTGGTCGAGTCACCGAGCACTGGTTCGACCGCCGGGTTAATCCGGTTTTCCATTTATTATTATTATTTTTTCCGACCGGGTCAACCGGTTCGACCGCCGGGTCAACCAAGTTTTCATAAAAAAAAATAAAATCAAATCCGGCCGGGCTTCTAGACCCGGGTTGACCCAGGTCACTAAAAACCCGGCGGGTCTAACCGGTTAATCCGGTTTTAAAACCCCGAGTTTTTTGACCGTTTTATGGCTGAGAACCGGTCCGACCGGTTGAACCGGCCGGGTCGACTCAGGTTTAAAAGCATTGATAAAACCTATAAAATTAAGCGTTTTCTATACCCACTTATGATGGTGGGTTTAGAAACCCATTCTCATACCGATATCCATACGCCCCCTTATTAAAATGTTTGTTTTTAATTTAATTTTTTACAAAAATAAAGATTAACAAAATACTATTCTTTTTACCATCTATGCTACATATAAAAGCAAAATGGTCAATGTGGAAAAGTGAAAAAGTTAATATGTGAAATGTGAAAAAATTTATATTAGTCAAGAAAAAACTTAAAACATCACAATAAATGAAACTTTATATATTAACGGAAAGTTTTGAATCTCTATTATGACAACACTTCAAAAAAAAAATTATTAATACACATTGAAAACCGGGTTGACCCGAGACGTTTCAAATCCGACGGATGGACCCGGTTTAATTTGACCCTTTTTTTCGACCCAATCGCCGGGTTGAACCGGTTTATATTGACCCGTTTTTCGACCTGAACGGTTCAACCGGTTGAACAACCCGGGTCAAATCGGGTTTCAAAACGTTATATTTAATTCTCAAACTTTTATTATTTTTAGTTTATAATTTATAAACCTTTTTTATCGTTAAAATATCTGCCGCTATAAAATCCCGTTGTTATACACAGGTACTCGTCTAGTTCAATTTAACTACATTTACTTAATTATTTTTGAGACCTGTCATGGACAACTTTCATCAAGTTAGAAAAAAATAGAAATATAATTATAGTATAGGTAAATAAAACAAAAAAACAGGAACGCCTCTTTTCCACTTTTCTGAACTAAAGTGATATATCATGATCCATCACTTCTCTCTCTCTTCTGTCTTGAAAAATGTTTTCTTTTCAAACTTTACTAAAATGACCCATTTTACATAACCCTTTTGTTGGATCTAATATCTAGCTGGGTTGATTCTTGTGTTCAAATCAAGAATCTTGAATATTAACTTCATGAGGTTTGTTTTCTTTACTCTTGTGTACTTGGTACATTCATATGTTTGTTTATTTGTTTGGTGTTAGTATTTGTGTTCCTTTTTTGATTGGGTCAAACATTGCATTTTAGGATTTCATTTGTAGAAAATGATTTGTAAGATTGTTAATTTTGAAGGGAAACAAAAAGTTATATGACTTTTAGTTTGGAATGTTCTAGGACTAGGGTCTATGTATTTTAATGGCTTTATCATTTTTGTAAATTTGAGTCTATGGGTACTTGACTTCTAGACTTTGATTGTTGTTTATGTTGTTTTTATGTACTGAATTGTACAATATATATAACATGTACTTGGTTCGTTTGTATAGTGTTAATGACATAAAGTGGTTTGTTATTTGTCGTCCTTCAAAATGAGTACTAATTTTTAAATATGTAGAAGATGTGGATATTCTAGAAACCAAGTAAGGTGCGCTAAGTTGCAGTCCCTCGTGATATATGTAGTTACTAGTTTTGTATTATAGGTGATTAGAAATTAAGGGATGTTTCATGTTTGGATATGCGTTTTGATATTAGATGATCAACTACTTTATATAGATGGTGTTTGGATGTGCTCGTGTAGCACTGTAATTTTAACATTTAATATGGTTGAGTTGCGACAAAAGAAGTGGGTATCCCAACACTAGATATGGGATAATCACTTTTGCAAAACATGCCCTTAGTACAAAGTAACTAATTTTTGACACCTAGAAGTAAGCTGTAATGTATTTGTAATTGTGCCCCCTTCATAGATTTTATGGTTTTCTCAAACTTATACAAGTCGTAGAAAACAAGCCACAGAACGTTCTTTTTTACTAGTGTAGGGTCTGAACTTAAGTTTCAAATCTTGGCCAGGCCATGAGTTGAACTTGAGCCTATCATTCTTTATACAAGCCAAATAAGCTCTGGCATCGCTTAGACTAGAGGTGGCAGAATAGGTGTGGCGGACATGCCTGGTAACATGTAAAAACAGGCTGGGCTGTGCTGTGCTGTACTGATCTGCAGCCACATCAAGATGTACACATATCTTTTTGCGCTGAAAGTCATATCTGTAGTATGTGCTGTATGCAAACACGTGGAAAATTCTGCGTCAACTTCATCTTGAACCATGCAAGTTTAAAAGTTTGAAATTAGTCATTTGACTTTGAGTACAAATTAGCCATGTTTTTGTGCTAGTCTAGTTTCAGTCTCTTAGCATTTTCCTGAATCCTGATTGTTCAACTGAAACCTGTGTACTTGATTTTGTTTTGCAATCATATTCTAATTTGTAATGTTTGTATGACCAGGCTTAGAATGCTACCTGAACAACTTAGGGGTGAAACATCACATAAAGAACATGAGGCTTCCAAGGTGTCGAAACATCTAGTTACAAGCATTGGCCAAAAGTTGAAAAACGACTACCATGGAAGTGTGATGGATGATGATATTGATGATGATGACACGGGAGTCGTTTCATTAAGGTGTCTGAGTTTGTATACTAGGGGCGGAGGGTGCAAGGTTGGAGCCACAACAAGTGACGAGTTCGGTGAAGTTGTGGGTAAAGGTCACAAACCTGGGAGTGGGACGGACGATACGAGTGTGGATTGTTTCTCATATGGAGTGGATAGGTTGTGGAAGAGAAATAATCGGAAAAAGAGTTTTGAAATTGAAGAGTCACACGGAAACAACACAATGCATGTGTTTCTTCCTGATGATATTCTCGAGTTTTGTTTCATGAGACTCCCATTAACGAGCTTAATGAACACTCGGCTTGTGTGCAAGAAATGGAGATCTTTGACTATGACACCTCGTTTTATGCAAATGAGACGAGAAGGGTATTACCCAAGTCCATGGTTGTTCCTTTTTGGTACTGTTACAAATGGTCTCAGCTCTCGTGAGATATATGCTTTTGACGTTTCTTTCAACAAATGGCATAAAGTTGAGGCAGAAATTCTTAAGAATCGGTTTCTGTTCTCAGTTGCCACTGTCCATGATAACATTTTCATTGTCGGAGGTTGTTCAAGCTCCGGAAGAATGGACCGGAAGACACACAGAGGAGTGTTGGTTTTTAGCCCTATGACAAAATCGTGGAACAAGGTTGCATCACGCAAGGTCAAAGTCCGTTCTAGGGGTTTTTGAAGCCAACTCAGATCGTTTGACCATCAAAAGTCAACTCCGGACACGGACGCGCATTGGTGGAGTATCAGATGTTTATGGGGATCCTCACAGGATTTCGGTTAGACGTACATCAAGAAACGAAAAAACCAAGCACACGAGTAGTGTGAAAGACCGAGGAGGGTTCTTGATAATAGCGGTTGGGGGGATTGGTTCATGGGATGAGGCTTTAAATTCATGTGAGATTTTTGATTCTTCGTCAAACAAATGGATGGAAATTCATCGGCTACCAGTCGATTTTGGGTCTGTTTGCTCTGGAGTCATTTGTGACGGGGTCTTTTACGTGTATTCCGAGACTGATAAGCTCGCAGCGTATGACATTGGACATGGTCTCTGGACTCGAGTCCAATCGACTCCACACCCGCCAAGGGTCCACGAGTACACCCCGAGGCTAGTGTCCTGTGATGGTCAACGGTTGTATCTGGTGTCGGTTTCATGGTGTGAAGGAGAAGGCGAAATTGGAAGGAGAAACAAAGCCGTTCGAAAGTTATGGGAGCTTGATCTCGATTATTTAACCTGGAATGAAGTTTCAGTGCATCCTGATGCACCCATGGACTGGAATTAGCTATTTGTAGCTGATAAGAACCTGATTTTCGGGATAGAAATGTTTAAGATATTCGGACAGGTGATGGAGTTTTTGACAATGTGTGATGTCTCGAACCCGAAGATGAAGTGGGTTCACGCGTCGAAGAACCAGGTGGCTCGTGAAATGGACGTGTCCTCGTGCATGTTGAAATCGATGGCTGTTGTGCATTTGTAAGTTAATTGTAAGTTTTTGTTTAAACTGAAATATTATAATCAAGTTTCCAAGATTTTTTTTTTATGGAATTATCGTTAATTCGATTGGTGGCTCCAGAAACATGTTTTTGTACTGGTTCAGAATCAGTTCTTTATGTAACAAAGTAGAGAAAACTACATAGATATCTGCTGCAAATGTGACAATTTTGACTCATTTAAGCATCAATAAGTACACTTAGGTTATGTTTTGCACTTCTCAATGCCTGTGAACTACCCAATGTTAAGGATTACATATAGGCCTGACCATGATCCAAATCTGAAATCGGACTTGAACCATAACCCTACGTTTAGACGTGTGACCAGGGTCAAATTTCGACTCCAGTGCAGACATGATGTTGATCGTCTTTATGTTATCTTCCTATATACTATCAAGTAATTATTATGATTTTATGAGTTTGAGCCACCCGTTATTGATAAAATATCACCCAAGTTGGCCTGTTTCCACATAAATGCGCTAAAATCTCCCCTTCTACTCAAAATTGATAAATGGCTTGAGAAATAGCATTGCCTTATCACTTTCTACTTGACTGGCTGCTTAGTGTACATTATATCTATTTTTCGTGATTGTTTATTTATTTATTTTTTATTATTATTTTTATTTTTATTTTTTGGTAAGAATAAGGGCAGGTGGGAGCTGAAGCACATTAATTATAACTTGGAGTATAATCCCATATTTGTTAATTGAATTGATTTTCTTGTTGACTTTTAGGAGCAGAAGATGGAGCTGAATCAGGCACTTGTGAAAATGGATCAGGGTGGCAGCACTGCTGGTATCCTTAAAGTAAGTTCATATGCTCCCGAGTAACAGATTTTAGTAAGTTTTAAGGATGGCTTGACTGACCCGTCGTTTTTTTTTCCGGCTGACCCAGGTTCGTGCTGATCGTATCCAATCCGATCTCGAGGAACTACTTAAGGCTTTAACTGAACGTTGCAAAAAACATGGAATTGATGTCAAAGCTTCCAAAGGGTATCATCTTTTATCTCATGAGTCATGAGCAATAACGTCACTGTATCTATATAATATTATAATAGGATGATTGATATTGCGTTATGGTTCACCTATTTTGATTGTCAAGGTTGGCAACCTGGAGTTCTTCCAGAAACATGGAGAGTTATTTCTTTGACTCAATAGCTTCACTGCAAGTCCAAGGAAAAGTTATTCCCCGCAAGGCAATAACAGTTTCTTCCAGAAAAGGAGTCCATTTGGGTTTGATGATTCGGTTCCTGGCTCACCAGCTTCTCGAGCTGGCACCTCACCACAATACAGTGGGGGAGGAGCAGAGAATTCTTTCTTGGATAATTTCTCGAGATACGACTCTTTCAGACTGACCAAGGTTCTCCCAAACAAGAAACCTTTTCGAGATTTGATTCCGCGAGCTGCTCCACACAGGATAATAACTTCTCTATTCGACTCAATGAGCAGCACGGCACAAGACTGTAGTTTCGCAAGGTTTGATTCAATGAGTAGCAATGCAGGTTTTGACCATGGTCATACATACTCATTTGATGGTAGTCAGAAAGTCAAACTGGGAAAAATGAAACTGGTAAATGGGCATTTTAGTTTGGAGTTTGGTGGTGTTAATTTTTTCTTCCACCGGCTTGATAGTTCCTGTTTGTATCACTTGCTTGTCTTTGATTCGATTGTATGAGAACTTTATGATATTTCTTTGGTATTTTTTGACTAGAAATTCTAATATTGGATTGTGATTACTATAAATATCTGGTTTTGATTGTTAGATGCTTATTGTAAAAATAATGTTCGCTAAAGTTTAAACATTTTTATGCTAGAATTACACGTAGTCAAATTTGATATTCATTGTGTGTTCTACCAACTATGGATTGGTTTGATATGGAATATTATCATGAGAAAGTGTTTTGTGCGTCGTTGGACTTGTTACGAACAGGGTTGACAGCATTATACACAAAATGCGTGCTCGCACACTTGCACACGCACATCTCAAGTGCTTCCATTGTGGTTTTCACCTTTCCTCCTAGTGAACCAATTTTTACTTATGTAGACCTGTAATAAAGATTAATGCCTTTTTTGTGATGAAAGTGTAAAAGAAATGGATGACTTGCAGGTTTTCCAATGGGTTAAGGACATGAATGCAATCAAGTCTCCATGTGTTTTGATATCAAAAAGTCAACTTAATATCCACAAGTTACATTTCTAGTCCCCCACTTTTAGATAAACTGATACTTCAGTTTTTGTATATCACATGAGGGGTGTTTGGACATATAAAATAGGTCCAAGTAAATTACATTGCGGTATTCTGATCTACAAATGTGAACATTAGAGAAGTAGAATAATCATGTACCACTACTTCCAAACATAGCCAAAGTGGTGAAGTGACAACCATCAAATCTTAGTTGGGAAGAGATAGTTATGAGCATTTTCTCTAACACTTGGTGTATTAAGATTTAAACTGGCAGTGGCAGGGAAGGCAGCTGTATATGTGTTTACCTGTTTTAGATAAAAAGTATTTATTGTGTTTGTCTTGGTTACAAAGAAGGTCAAGACCAATGATAAGGGTAAGGCAATCTTGGAATAGAACCAATGGTTAATAAGCTCACATAAATGGTAAAAGATATAATTTTGGGAACGGGTTGAAATCTCACCCGTACGTAAATGGGTCGAAATGCATGTAGCATGTCCAGGCAGCTACCTCAAGGAACGGATCTTGAGCTATTAGTGCAACGAAGAACAGATGCAGAAGGAAAGTATCAAAGAATAACGTTTTCAGCAATTAACAAATGTGCATGTTTTAATACATCATAAAATCCAAATTTATCTACAAACGCAACACAACATCAATTCTTAATACATCATAAAATCCAAAAAATCTACAAACGGGCTGTAGTGTAAATGATTTCTAGTCATGCATTTCATCAAACACTTGGTGGGTGTCTCTTTATCTAAATAAAAGACATGGATTTATGAAAGATTATTGCGGCTAATAAAAATCACAAAATCTACAGGGACATATACATGATTATAATAAAGGTTCTCTTTTTAAATCGGACTACCATGACCAGCGGAATATTTTGACAATTTTAGTTAAAGGGACATACTCCCCAAAGTGGCACCGGGCCCCACCATGCTCTGATAGAGTTGGGAGGTCTTGGAACATACTCACGTCTGCTTCTTCATCTAAATCTTCATCACAAACAACTCTTACACCACACTCCTTCACTTCAATTCCTTCATTCTCCCAAAAACAAAATGTTACAAACTTCTTTGCTTCCTCCCATCCCCGTATTTCACTTGTCGTATAATGCAACCATATCATATCTGGCTCATCGATTCTTATTGGCTTATCCTCAAAATAATCCCAATAGTAGTCTGACTCGCATCCTCCCAAAAAAGCTCCATCAAAGTTGTTTACATTGTATCCAAAATATGGGGAAGGTTTTTTTCTCTTAAAAACAACACAAATTCCATATCCCCTAAACTTACTGAAGCTCCAATCTAATGGTAATTCGACCTTTACTTGATTTCCCATACTTTTATTTGTAAACCAATTTGGAATGCTATTTCCATCATATATTATATCAATGGAACTTCCACGCAAACGGAACAGTCCACATATATTACAGATACGCGCATACCGAAGGAAAGAAGAAAACCGGTTTGTAGAGCCTTGGGAAGTAACAGATGAGTCGCAACACTCAGTCTCCGATATAGACACCTGGCTATCAATGGCAAGATTCTCAAACAATTTTGGACAATTGTTGAGATAAGTGTTCCTTCCGCTCATGATTGTGTTTGATCCGGTAATTGAACATAAGGAGGTGCAATCAGATGCATCAAGATTATTTAGGCTATGTGGAAGTTCGGGCAACACTTCCAGCATCTTGCAACCTTCAACATTAAGGTAATTAAGATGAGAAAGTTGAGTCAAACTTCCAGGCAAGCTAGTAAAATTGTTCCCTTCCAAGTATAGATACTTTAGACATGATAAGCCTCCAATGGCATCAGGAACTTGTTGTTGCTGAAATTGAGAGACTTTAACATATGTAAACCTTCCAATGAAACTGATCTTTGGGGATGTTGTTGCTTCCATATGAAACCAGAGATTGAAGTCCAGCATCTAGACCAAAAGGTTTCAGGCAGTTGGTTGACATTGGAGCATCCCGAGAGATTCAAAACCTGAAGAGAATCCGTTTCCACTTTGCTAGGAAAACTCACAGCCCGTCTGCAGTCTCTCATATTTAAGACAACAAGTCTCTTGAGCATTCCAATTGATGGATGGACTGTAACCAAATTCACACAGCCTTCAAGATCTAGTTCTTCTAGACTTGTAATCTCTGAGAAGTCAGGGGTGGTTGTTAGGTTACAACAGTGACTTAGCTTCATTACTTTCAACTTTCTTAAGCACTGGCATCAAAAGAAAAAAGATAAGTTTGTATATCATTAGGTGTAGAACACAAACACACATATGAACAAGTAAATACCTTTGGTGTTGTCCAAAGTTGTTTTATGTGGCTGTAAGACAAGTCGATGGCAACAATGTTTTCCGGATAAAAATCTGAAGGTAAGGACTCTAAGGGCAATCCATGCCAATAAAGCAACCTTAATTTATTGGACAACAAATCCAGTCTTCCAGAGAAGTTTACTGCAAATGGCTGCCAACGTCCTTCGACTTTCGGAAAGAATATTTTTAGTATCCGCAAGTTTTTCATACGTGTAAGAGCTTGTCCATCTATGGGAATAGTTTGACAGTTTTTCTTTATCAAAAGGACTAGAACTTTAATTTCTTCTGCTACCTGAGATACAAATAACAGATCAACAGAATGTACTTGTTTTTATTTATTAAAAAAAAAAGAAAGGGAATTGCTTATACTAAAATATAATGTTTATGTTGAAAAAGGAATAATATGCCACTTAATACCTTGTTTACATCCAGTATATCGGAATCCTCTGATGAAATCAACAATCTGCTGTGATTCTACTCGAATTCTTCACGTATAATTTCCCTTGCCATGCTTTGAATCAATTCATGCATTTGAATACAATCTGCAGATACTGTTATTAGGAACTTATCAGCTAGAACTTCAATAATAGCATTTGCAGAAATGTTGCTGCTGTCTAATACACTTGCAGCAAAATCTTTATTTTCCCCAATGAAGGCACATGCAATGTCAAGAAACATTCTTTTCTGATCAGATGCCAAGCCATCAAAACTTGGTCTAAGTTTTTGTACTATCTCTGAGTTAGGATATGTTCGGAGTCTATGCAAATTGCTTTTCCAAACACGCATAGATTTTCCATACAATGATCGACCAATAATTTTGAGAGCCAATGGGTGTCCTCGCAAATGTATTATAAATTGGGAAGCGAGCTCTTCAAAATCTTTTGTAGGATGCCTTATTTCAAATGCATGTAAACTGAAGAGCTCAAGAGCTTTACACTCATCCAAATCCCCCATTTCATAGATTTCATCCACTCTATGTGATGTTAGCAACTGCTTATCTTTACCCGTGAAAATAATGAAACTTCCTGGGAAAAACCAATCACGTGAACCTGCTAGTGCTTCTAACTGCTCCACGTTATTCACATCATCCAAAACAAGCAGGATCCGCTTACATGCCATCCTTTGCTTTATTACCATAGAACCTTCTCCAACACTTGATATCTTCAGAACATCTGTTTTAAGAATCTTACCAATCATTTGCATCCGGACTTGCGTTAGGCCTTGTTGTTTTTCAACTCCTTGGACATTATCACAAAAGCAACTCCCGTCGAAGTGGGTATGCATCGAGTCATAAACAGCTTTGGCAAGGGTCGTCTTTCCTATTCCACTTATACCACATATTCCAATCATGTTAACCTTATGTAACCCAACGAAGCGTGACAAGTCTAATTTGTTGAAATGGAAATCGATGCCAACAAGGTTCTCACCAACATGTAAGGGTCCGTCACATAATTTTTTGAGAATTTCTCTGGAGATGGAATCGATGAACTTGTACTCATACCTATTAACCACAAAGACACGTACAATAAGTAAGAGAAACTACATAGTGTTAAGCTTTAGTAGAGCTATAAGACTAATTACACAAAAACAAGAAATTTACCCATTTGTCATGTCCTCGAGATAAGTTAGCCGCCCTGAATAAAGCATCCTTCCATTTATCCACCTCTGTTGTATTATAAACTTGATGTTTGGCAAAAGCTTCAGCATAACTATCGGTTTGTTTCCTCACCACGTCAGGTTTAACATCATAAAAGATAATTTGAACCTCCTGTTTAGGCCAGCCCATTTCTTTGCACCCAAGTATTTTGACAAGTTCCCTCAGACACCATGTTGAAGAAGCGTAATTTTTGGAGAAGATAACTATTAAAAACCTCGATTCTTCAATGGCTTTGTAGAGATGAGGAGGTATCTCTTCTCCTTTATGCAGTTCGTTATTATCTCTAAAAGCATGAATCCCTTTTTGCTTGAAGTCGTTGAATAGATGATCCATGAAGTTTTTACGGATATCTTCACCTCTAAAACTTACAAAGACATCATATTTCCATCGATGGGGATTGGAAGGTACAGCCATGATCAATGATATGTAAACAGCTGGATTTCCATGTGAAATATTAGGCCAACGTAACATTTTACTTAGATAGTAATGTACAACATTTAGACGTAAAACGAATTGAGCATGAAAGAATCATTCAGTTCAAGGCATATGCTGATAACTTCATTAGAGAGTACTTTTTAATGATTCACTTGGTTACTAGCTCAATTAAAATAGACTTGAACCAAGTCATAATGTTGAACTATTTCATACAGACGTAAAATAGATGTACTATATAAATATATGCATGTTGACTTTCCAAAATTATCCATAAGGCATAACTATAGTCAAGTTTCTCTGAGTGTGTGTTTTGAATTTGATAATTTTCTGAAGTGTTCAATAAGTTTTCATTTTCCTTTCATTTGATTTGGTTTACACAATAATTAAAATGATAAGCATGCAACAAAATATAAATTATAGATGAAAAAAAGATTAAATAAAAAAACGCAAAGATTAGATGATGACTTACGGATTTTCAGATGGATTAATAATGGATTAAGAAGCAGAGGATATGATGAATGCAATCAATAATGGAATTGGGTTAGAACTTAATTCATATTTATATCCAACAGTTACATTTCTAATCCTCAAGGTATTAATAAATGTTTTTGAGGAGCAACGAAAGAAACTTTAATAAGCACAACTTCTCAACTCTTGAGAATTATACATCAATGATGTTTCAATATATAAAAATGAACGATAATGGTGTTTGTATAAAAAAATAAAGGCAAAAATGCATATATATCTCTCCCAAAGTGAATAATTGCATATATATCCTTTGTACAAGTTTTTTATACACATTTTACAATGGTTTTTATGCATACTTTGGATATATATGCAATTTTGCATTTTCGGAAGGATATATATGCAAAAGCCCCAAAAATAAATGATAAAATGACAGGTTTATATAAATGTAACAGCTTTATTTAACAAGTGTACGCTTTTTTCCATTGTTGAAAAAGTTAGAGACCAACATTTCCATTTGTGAGAACTAAAAAGTATAGTGAAACTAAAGGGACTAAACCTGGACACTACCATAATATAAACATTTCTTCATGAGTCTCGCAAAAACAATCAAATAATTTATGATGGCAACTAATACTCTTAATATATTGGTAAATTGGACGTAACCATGTCTTTATTATATGATCATATTAATAATACGCGTTCAAATTAAGTGTACCATGTCTTTATTATGTGATCATATTAATAATACGCGTTCAAATTAAGTGTACCTTTTGGGAAGCTTCCTTCTAACTACATATTACATAAAAGTTTTAATCTTAACTTTTAATTTTTTACCTTAAAGTGAACATTTTATATATAAAGTATGTTTGGCAAAATTAACTATAAGCTGTATGTTATAAACTGTTAAATATAAGCTATATAAACTGCAAAACTATAAACATAAGCAACAAATTGTATCTTTTTTTCAATAAAATCGTGTGTTAAATTAGTTGTCAACTATAATTATAAGATTTAAAATGCCTAAAATGACACACACACACACACACACACACACACACACACATATATATATATATATATATATATATATATATATAGGGTCGCGTTCTATGCAGTACCATTATTAGATACAGTACTTTACAGTACTCATTTAGACCAATAGGAATTAAGTATTAATAAACATTTTTATTTAATTGAAAAGGGCATAATAGTCAAACACATTTTTATTTTATTTTTTTGAAATTTTTAATTAAAAATCGTTTTTAAATTTCCCTTAATTTTCGGATTTTTTTTTTCTTTTCTTAGTATACATGTTTGAAAATGAAGTGCATATTTTTTTTTTTTTTTTTTTTTAAATTTTGTAAAATTTACATACGTTTCTTGTGTACAATTGGTTATACATCAAACTTGTTTTGCTTAAAATGGTAATTGCACATATGTTTCTAGCATACATTTTTTAATCTTCGAAATTTATAACAAAAAACATAAACATATACATGTAACTTCTAAATTTGTAACAAACCAAAAATATAAATAGTATACACAAAAATTGATATCAAATGAAATACAATTTATACAAATGTATCTCGTTAAGTATATATGTACACGTCAACCAAAAACATGTGTGCACTATTCTAAGAACATGTGTGCACTCTTCCACAAACATATGTGCACGCTTCAGTTCCTCTTGTATGCATGTGTGCAGTCGTCTACATTCCTTCAACATCATCCTTTTCATCTCATAGGTCTTGAATGTCATAATCATCTTCATAAATCTCTATACAAACATGTTCAAGTATAATTAGACCGCAAAAAATGAGTAAACGAATTTTGAAATCAGAACAACTAGCTTAACACATATGCATAAGCTTTGTCTATATCAAATTAATGATGTAAATAAATTGTATAATGGTAAGAACTATCATAGCACATATGCACATATTTTCTCACAAACTTCTAATCGCAACAATTAGATATTCATAACAACTATAGCCATAACACATATGCACAATCTTTATTTATACCAAATTATGTCAAAAAATTAAAAATAAACATAACAACTAGCCTAACACATATGCACAATCTATATTCATAACAAGTATAGCCATAACACATATGCACAAGTTTTAGTTATACCAAATTACGCCAAAAAATGAAAATAAACATAACAACTAGCCTAACATATATGTACAATATTTATTTACATCAATTCATATCACGAACGAAATAAAAAACCTAGCAACCAAATTTTCTTTTGAAAATCTATACCAACAGTTAACGGCAAAGTGCGATCCAAGTGAACATCAATATATTCAAAATAGTCTAATCTTTCAAAACATACAAACCTTAAAACACATATGCATACTTTTTCTTTGATTTATACCAACCATAAAACACATATGCACAATTGTATTAATTTTATATAACACATATGCACACCACTTTTATTGATTTTGTACGAGCCAAAAACACATATGTACATCTTAACAACTCATTAAACTTTCAAAATTTATCTAAATGAAGTTTAATAACAAATCATAATAAGTAACAAATAGTTAAATCAAATAATGCATATTAATGTGAAACAAGATACTGTTTGATAAACTAAACATATAACCTGAAAATGATTCACAATAATCAAAAAGTTAAAAACTAAAACTAAAGTCAAGCTCATAATTTGACTAAACATAACAACAACTTACCATTTTGTGAAAACTAAAATAAATGACAAACAATAAACAAAAAAAAACATACATGTTCTTTCAGGATCAATTACCTCATCTTTAAAGCTTAATGGGTATTCATATATAGATTAAATAAATAGGCATGAGACATTGCAAGAATCACGTTTTCAAAATGATTCATTTGACTTCAATAAGTCCAGCACGTTACAAACTTTTTTTTCTTATAAACAAAACAGGTTACAAACTTAATTATAATGTAAACATTATTTACCTAACATTTTAATTCATTATTAAATTTGAAAGTGGTGTTGAGCTGACCATCTAAACCGTATATTTATAAGATAAAGATTGATAGCTTATCAACGTGTCCCTTTTGTGATTTCATAAACACACAATTCAAAACGTTTTCAAAAGCAAACCCATACACGAATTAAAAACATACCAGACTACTAGGATGATAGATGTGAGCATAGTTAATACGACCATCGATTTTTCACCAGTGGTATAACTAATTGAAACCAAAACCACCAAGACCCGATTGCTGGAAAAAAAGCCGACCACTACATTAACCTTTGATTTCATAACAAAAAAATGACCACAAGAATGACAGCCCTTAAATGTAACTTTCGTAAAAACAATAACAACGGAACTACGAACAGAACCAATACTCATACCAGGAATCATGACCCTTAAAAGGGTGACGAAAGGGGTGGTGACATGATGGTAGCGGCGGCTGACCTAAGGATTAGGGTTATGTTTGAGATGTTGTGGAGAGAGGGTTGTTGATGTGCTCCGGTTGGTGCAAGTTTTAAAAATTTATAATCACGAATTAACCGTATAACCTATTAACACATACGAGCAAGTATACTCGTCCGCAATGGCAAAGTTTGGTAAGTCGAGATCGTCCCAAGGGATTTTTGTTTTGAAATAGATCTTTATTAAAAAGTTTTTAACAAGAAAGCTTGTCAAGGCTTCCTCGAATAAGTGTTCTAGTGAAAATACGAATCAAGAATAAAAATATATATACTTGTGTGTAGTCTCATAATCAACCATAGATAATGTTCATAAAGGTTTGGTGTATACTCTTAGTATGATGCACAAATCATAAGCAAATGATTCCCCAACCATGGTATTTGTTTGTAAAAATCATTCTAAGAACAAAAACATTTAGGTAATCCTTTCGGTCCTTATCCCAATGATTATCCTATAAAAGTCCATTTGTTTGCAACATGTTCTCATTAAATTTGTTCTTACGAATCTTTCGACCCTTCGTGATGAAAACGTTCCTAGTCTTGTTTTAATAAGCAAAACATGGTGGTTGTCAATCACCATATCCCCATACTAGTTTGTCACAACACTTTTTGGAATAAAACACAAGAGAAATCCTTTCGGTCCTTTTTCTTAAAACATGTTTTATTGACAAATCAATTCAAGACTAGTATTTTTCCAACAAACTCATTTAAACAAGATCATATATACATGCATCACATTTTGAGAACATTATTATGATTAATCACATTCCAACACACAAGTATATCACAAACTACTCCATGAAAACAATCATATCTAAACACAAGTCATAACAAGGTAATTCAAACAACTCAAGAGAATAGATTTCCATAACAAAGTTCATAGAATACCTAATCTTTTGTGATTACAAGAATTAGAAATCGTGGAATGTAGCAACCACACGCCTCCAATCACCTAGGATCACCGCACAACTCCAAACTACCGAAACAATGGACAAGAATGGTTCCTTCCTTGCTTCTGGACGTTTTCCAGTAACTACTAAGCTTTTGGGTTGAAATAAATGGGTAAGTATGAGTTTTGGTGTAAACTAATACTCTTTTTGTTGTGTCACACTTAGTATACAAGTACTAGGTCCTTTAAATAGCCAAAGCACTTGCTTAACTGCCCAAAAAACGTTCTCTCCAAGTTAATATCAAGAAATGATCGGACTCTAATGATTATGGGGAGTTAAGACAACAATAAATGCGATTTGTGTAACTGCAGAGCCAGAAACCGGATCGGTTTCTATGTCGACCGAATCGGTCATAGCTTTGACCATATGCCCAGCCGGATCCGGTTGCGGGTTGCGACCGATCGGCTGGGTTTTGCTCCTTTTGACTTTTTGCTGACTTTTCCCTTTACGCTTCATTCTTTGCTTACGTTGATGATTTCCAAAGCCAAAATTGATCTTTCCTTGCTGTAGATGCTTCGTAATCACTACGCTTCCATATCATTGAGTCCACAAGCTTCCAATCTCAATTTCCTTCCTTTAGAATATTCCAAATGTGCATAAAAACTTCATTTCTTCAATATTCGCGATACCTGGCTACATATACATACAAAATACGCATCTTTGCACTTTTGCAACAGTTATGAGTAAATATAGCCGAATATCATGCACAAAACTGACAATAACGCTACTAAAAACATGTTCATTTTAGACGTTATCAAATTCCCCCACACTTAAGCTCTACTCGCCCTCGAGTAGGTCAAACATTTGCAAAGATTGATTTCAATGGTCCGCAACACCATGTTTCAGAAAAAATGTAACAATTATCAATAAAGATAATTATTATTTTGCTTATAATATGTGAAAATCTTCTAAAAATGAACCAAACACTTTAGATAACATAACTAGGATACCTCACAAATGGCTTTAAGATTTCACTCAACACTCATATATTGGTGGGTATATGTATATCACTCAACGCCTAGTCATGATCAATGTTTTTTACCATAAGCTTGTACAAGTATCAAAACAAAGAAAATAAATTCATCAAAGAGGTCTTTTATTCGGGTTATAATGATAAGGCTACGGGTTAATAATAGGTATGGATAAGGCATGAGATAGTTTATGAAATTGGTTTAAAAATAAAAATGAAATCAAGTCCAAACCTCCATGGTGCTAGTCATCATACAAACCACGATCCCCAAAAATGATTATTACTCCTCTTCTCATATCGATCACCAAATATATATATATCACGTCTTAGCACATTGGCTAATCGATAACTCAAACATACTTCATCTTCCTTCATCTTCATAATAATATAGCACATTGGCTATAACTGTCATCACATTTTTTTTTTATCACAACTCCCCCACACTTCGTATAAGCACACACCACAAAAATACAAATAAGAAGTATGCATCCTTCGTCTTTGTCGAAATGGCACACACGAATGGCAAAGTGTAGCTAACTCATAATCATCAAAAACAATCCAATCATTCCAAACAACTAGCAACAAACCATTAGACTTGATAAGGGTTGGCTAAGGTTTAAAGGTGTAAAATATTTTTGTATTTTTCTGGATTAACAAAAAGAATGGGATGGCTCAGAAGGTGTAACTAGGGGTATCTAGTGCTAAAAATGAGCACTAACAAATGGGTCCATATAAGGGTGGTTAACTAACCGATGTGGTCAGCTAATATATCATTAGATGTAAAAATGGAAGGCCATTTGGTTATTCCTAAGGTGCCTCTTATCACTTGAAAATATTTAGATCACTCGAAAGTGATTTTAACCGTAATGCATAACTAGTACAAGTTCTAGAATCGACATAATCACCGGCACACTCATAGCAAATATAAAACAAAAGATGTGTTTTATACAAAAAGAAACCTCACAAAAATGTGGGAAAAAGGCTATTATGCATGCTAGAAGATGCTATCGAATCCAAAATGAATTACTTCAGTAATTTGGTTCAAATCTAAAAAATTTTCAAAAACCTCATTTTACCATTGAAATCCCAAATTATGTATTTTAATTATCAATAACGCGCGAAAACCATAAGACCATCAAGGGCGAATTTCTTCTAATCACTTGCATCCAAAAGTTATTAAAAAAAATAAAAATGCACATCATTTTCCTATTTTCTTCCCTCCCCCATACTTAAGTTTTGCATTGTCCTCAATGTAATAAAAAATGAACTTCAAAGTAAAGAAAATGGGAAAAAGATAGTTAAAAGATACCACGGGATAAAATATGCAATAAGCACATTGGGTCATTAGCAAGCCTGTGAGTTATCCAACTCGAAACATTTGACCATCAAATAAGCTTCCAACACATCCATCCTGCAAACAAAAACTGCAACACGAAATGCACAAAACAAAACAAAACTACTAAAAACTAGATAAAACCAAAATATACCAAACATCCTAAAGAAAATCGATCAAAAGATAGAAATAGTTTAAAACACATCATGACCATTGTTTTTGAAACCATAATTCACGAATGATCCATAATCACTCGTCATCCTCGCTCATTTCTTCTCCTTCTTCATCATCAAACTCATCATCATCATCACTTTCGGTTACATAGTTTTCGTCTATGATTTCTGAACGAACTCTCCTCTTTTTCTTTTTGCCTCCAACTCCTGATGATGATCCTCCAACTTCATAACTTGTTCCTCCAGCTTCAGGTAATCGACCATATGGGGGTATTGGATCAGGAAACGGTGCATACCCAGGATATGGATATGGATAGGGTCCAGGATAAGAAGTGTAAGGAAAAGGATATGGTGGAACATTTGGTGGATTGTAGGGTGGCAACTCATAATTGGCTTCTCGAGCCATGTGTTGAAAGATCGGCATCGAATAATCATTGATGTAGTTGTTCCTTAACATCATCGAGTCTCTCCACACATCCCTACATTGAATCTCATCTAGATGTTGGTTCCACTCTCCCCATCCTGAATCAAAACTACTGGACGTACCCATTTGCACGTTCTCCATTGGTATATTCCCTTGCTGTTGTGGTGGTTGCTGTTGTGGTGGTTGCTGTTGTGGTCTTGGTTCAATCCATAACCCTACTGTTCCCAATCTCTTGTTCAAAGCATTACCAAAACCTTTCGCAGTCCACGTTTCACTATACTTTGGCTCTCCACACTTAGCCAATTCCTCATCAACATAATACCCAAGATTCTTCGCCAATCTTGTCACAAAATGTCCTCCACAAATGTTACTGTTGCTCTTGATTCCCGGGGCTCTCCTAGACAAATATTCGGCTATCTGCCAAATGGCATTACCGTCCTTAGTTTCTTCCAGCAATTTCATAATCCATAATTCCGGTTTCTGACATTTGTCCCTGCTTCCAAATCTATTAAATGGCCCGGTCACAATCAACTTGTGAAGTATCCTCATCAACGGATTCCTGATGGTTGAAGCATTCCTCCTAGCACAAGTAGGATCTCCCACTTGATTCCAATAAGCGGGAATACTAGGGTAATCTTTTTCAAACCTCCGAAGTCTAGAAAAGTGAGTTTCAAATAATCGATGATTAACCTCATGTGGCTCATACAAACCAAGAGCTACACCAAAAGCTGGCAATGTGTAAGCATGATCCCTACCACAAAGTCTAAACCAAATACAAATCTCCGACATCAAATTCCGAACATCCACCTTTCTTTCAAAATACATGGTTTAAAAGAATTCCATACACCATTCTCGGTAGACTTCTTCATTAACACTGAATGCTCTTTCCCATGACAAATCATTGAACGAATCTCCATCCCCTGGATATACATAAGATGTTCGCATCATCCTTCTTAACTCATCTTCACACTCACATTCGTTAAATAAATCCCAATCAATCACCCTTGGAACCAAACATTGCCTATGTTGTAACTTCGACAATCTTTCCCGAAAAGCATGTTTCTCTCCATCGGTGAGATTTTTGAATTTTAAATTAGCATTTGCTTCCTTCTTCACACTATACTTAACCTTCTTCTTCTCGTTCCTTTCACAAAACTTCGTAACAAGTGGGTTAATTGGAATTTCCTCCCCACTCGAGCTTCCTACAATAATTCTCTGTAGAAATCACAAAAATAAGACCATATAAGAGTGTTAGAACAAACAAGAAGGTTAGAGAACCCTCTAAGATACATTTCAAAATTTCACAAAAAAATCCTCACAGAAACCACAACCGGATTCGGTTGGATCACCAACCGAATCGGTTTCCTACTGTCAGGCAACAACCGTTCGGTTGCAATGCGCAACCGAATCGGTTGTGCAGACTGCATAAGGTATTTTACCTTCAAATCCTCAATATCTCGAATTTCTAACGCTCAAACCACTCTTAGATCGCATTCTATCATCCTCAATGATTTCCCACGTCCTAGAATTACTCTATCTCGCTTCCAAATCATCAAACATCTAACATCTTAGAACTCATTCTATATTTTAAAATCATTAGTTCTAATAGTGTAGCATCCATCACTCTTAAAAACATATCATCCATCAAAATGAATCACTAAGTGTAACTTATCTCATTTCATAAGCATAACCCAATTACTTCCAAAAAATCTTATCATCTAAAATCCATTCTATGGTGAATCAATCAATCAATCTCTTGTTGTAATGCACTCCTATATCAATTACTCACTCAATCCTAAAATATAACCACTTAATTCGAATTATAACAAAAACCCCCAAATTGGTGACCTAAAATCCAATTCGAATCAAATCTTCTAATAAAACCTTAATTGAGTTAATTGAATGTAAATGCTTACTTGCTTGGGTGCCATGATGTTATCCTATAATTCAAACAACTTCCAATCAGCTCTCTTGGATGAATTTTTGCAAAACCCACCTGGAAAATTAGTGTGTGTGTGTGTGTTTTTTTTTTTTTTGAATAAATGAAATTTTTATACTTTGGTGCAACCGGTTCAGTCAAGGACACAACCGTTTCGGTATGCTTTTTGCCAAATTTGCTTTTTTACTTGTTTAACATGTTACTTAGGCATTTACCCTCCAAGCAACATATATTTTTACTCAAAAATTCCTGCTAAAGATTCACACAACATTCATTCACCAAATGAAATTTTGAACAATCATTCAATCCAAAAAAAAAAAAAAACTCAACTCATCATATAAATGAACTAATCCAAACTCAACTCAAAACTCATAGTCATCATGCATTAAACCAAATTACCTCAATCATATCATGAAAAATAAATAAGAAACAAAAATCCTAATGCATCAAATCAAAATAAAATAAAATAAAATAGTTCATGAAATTCAAGCAAATGATTGCTTGTTATTACGGCCTTTGCCTTTCCTCAAAATTCCTCAAAATATTCTTGCCTAAGAATATCCTCGCTTTGAAATTTTCCGGTCAACTCACGGAACGTTTCAAAAGTTTTGAATTTCCTCATAAATCTTCGTCCGTCCGGGCATAATATATCAAACTTAACATGCCATGCTCCATCTCCGGTTTGTCTCTTGTAAGTCCCCAATCCTTCGGGTTTCCACTCCAAATTCTTAAGTTGCACCGGTAAAGATCCTAAAAAGTCGGTCAACTTCTTGTAAACCAATATGTTTTTGAAGGGGTTATAGAAAGCTTCTATCGCGAATGCACGTTCCATTTCGTCCTCTATATCGAAATAAGGTGGAGTTAAAGGTCCGTACATTGGATTACCGTGGACATCACGTCCCACTTCAAAACAAGTTAAATCATCATTTGCATCCATCCATTCCAAATCTTCCATACATTCCAAAATTGGTCCTCTTGGTTTTGGGTAGTATGTTTGCCTCGAAATCCCATCGTCAATAGTCATGGTGCCTCTTCCCATGTCTATAATTGCTCCACAAGTTCGTAAAAATGGCCTCCCCAACAATAGCGGTAAACTCTTGTCCACCGGAATATCTAAGACAAGAAAATCTGCCAAATACGGTTGATAGCCAATTTGCACTCTTACATTCTTAACTTCTCCCATTGCCTTTGCTTGAGTGTTATCCGCCATAGTGAGCTTAAAATGATTAGGTTGCGGATTACTTAGTCCCAAAGTTTTGAACAATGGATACGGCATCACGTTAACACTTGACCCCGTATCAGCTAAAGCATAAACTGGTGTAGTTCCATTTACTTTGATTGGCAACACAAAATTACCCGGATCCTTTTCTTTCCTTGGCATGCCTTTAAACAAAATTCGATCTCGATCCTCATCCGTGAGATTCTTATCTTCCAACCTAGCCCTCGCTAGCATCAATGCATCCAACTTCTTTCGGTAAAGCACATAATCTTGGAGAACTTCGATAACCGGTTTCTTTTCATTGAGCTCTAGAAATTTTTGTTCTAGATTTTCTAAGATAGCTTCTTTTTGGTTTTCGGTTAAGGGTTTGATAGTAGTAGTAGGTGACGATGGTGTGTAATCATTTTTGGTGGTGGAGGTTGTTGTTAGGGTTAATTTATTTGATGATGGTTTCTTTCGGTTTGCTTTCCCCATTTTAACCACTTCCACATTTTTCTCCTCCATGTTTGCACAAACTTCCACTAGCATCTCGTTGATCCTTTTTCCTTCTTCCAACTCGGTTATGTTAATCCGCATTTCTCCCATACCAAAATCTACTTGACACTTGGTCGTGACAAGAAAATCTCGACCAAAACAAACATTTGGTTCATCCGCATTACCTTCCTCTAAAACAACAAAATCAGTTTCAAACACATGTCCATGAATATTGACCTTCAGATTTTTGACCATCTTCCTTCCATATGCTTCATAGTCCATACGAATATGACCGATTTCGTCAAGAACCTCTTCCAAGATATAATTCTCTCCATAAGCCATATTAAGCTGTGCATCCCAAGCACGTACTCCTTCCACTTCACAAGGTGTTCCAAATCTCATCATCGGTGAATCATACACCGTTGACGGTGCTTGTGTAAACACTACCACTCTTTTGTTTTTGGGTAGTTGAACCTTGTTTTCACATACTTCTTCCATATCACCCGTGTCAATTCCCAATTCTTTCTTGCTTTCCTCCAGAATTCCTCCAATCTTTTCTAATGAACTTCCCGTATCCTTGAACATGTCATCCAAAGTACGAAGGTATTCCGAGATTCCGCTCAAACTATCCATGTTACTAGACAACTTAACAAAGCAAAACAAAACAAATCACGAACGATTAGCGTTAAAGTTAGTAAAACAGGAACAAACTATAAAAACATATAATAAAACAACTAAGACATCTAACAAAAGTAAAAACTCAAATAAAAACTCAAAACCTAAAAATGATAAAACTCATCACAGAAACTCCAACCGGATTCGGTTGGATCACCAACCGAATCGGTTGGTTGAAAATCTAAGACAGAAATACTAACCGGATCAGGTTGCGGGTTGCGACCGATCGGTTTGATCGAAAATGTTTTTTTTTTTTTTTTTTTTTTTTTTTTTTAAACTAAAAATAATTAAAAGCAAATTAATGTCATTAAGGATGTACTAACTCCAGTTAATTAAATAAAACTCTTCATAAACTAATAATATTAAATCTAATTAAAACCAAAATTAAAACTAAAACTAAAACTAAATAAACTACCAATAAATTCTATCATGAAAATGAACTATAACTGAAAATAAAATAAATCTTACCCATTACCATTAACTATAAGATTAAAATAAATAAAACTAGATTAACTAAATAACAAATGTAAAGAAAAATAAAATAAGTAAGTAGAAACAATAAATCTAAGAACTGATTAACCCACAAAATTACTCTAGAAATCAAAACACAATAAACTAAGAAGATAGATATAAAATTCGAACCAAAAAATTTTCACAGAATGTCTAACCGGATTCGGTTGGCTAACCAACCGAATCGGTTAGTTTGTAACAAAACTTTTTTTTTTTTTTTTTTTTTTTTTTAGACTAATTTCAAAGAAAAATTACAGAAAAATCCCCGGCAGCGGCGCCAAAAACTTGATGTGCTCCGGTTGGTGCAAGTTTTAAAAATTTATAATCACGAATTAACCGTATAACCTATTAACACATACGAGCAAGTATACTCGTCCGCAATGGCAAAGTTTGGTAAGTCGAGATCGTCCCAAGGGATTTTTGTTTTGAAATAGATCTTTATTAAAAAGTTTCTAACAAGAAAGCTTGTCAAGGCTTCCTCGAATAAGTGTTCTAGTGAAAATACGAATCAAGAATAAAAATATATATACTTGTGTGTAGTCTCATAATCAACCATAGATAATGTTCATAAAGGTTTGGTGTATACTCTTAGTATGATGCACAAATCATAAGCAAATGATTCCCCAACCATGGTAAAAATCATTCTAAGAACAAAAACATTTAGGTAATCCTTTCGGTCCTTATCCCAATGATTATCCTATAAAAGTCCATTTGTTTGCAACATGTTCTCATTAAATTTGTTCTTACGAATCTTTCGACCCTTCGTGATGAAAACGTTCCTAGTCTTGTTTTAATAAGCAAAACATGGTGGTTGTCAATCACCATATCCCCATACTAGTTTGTCACAACACTTTTTGGAATAAAACACAAGAGAAATCCTTTCGGTCCTTTTTCTTAAAACATGTTTTATTGACAAATCAATTCAAGACTAGTATTTTTCCAACAAACTCATTTAAACAAGATCATATATACATGCATCACATTTTGAGAACATTATTATGATTAATCACATTCCAACACACAAGTATATCACAAACTACTCCATGAAAACAATCATATCTAAACACAAGTCATAACAAGGTAATTCAAACAACTCAAGAGAATAGATTTCCATAACAAAGTTCATAGAATACCTAATCTTTTGTGATTACAAGAATTAGAAATCGTGGAATGTAGCAACCACACGCCTCCAATCACCTAGGATCACCGCACAACTCCAAACTACCGAAACAATGGACAAGAATGGTTCCTTCCTTGCTTCTGGACGTTTTCCAGTAACTACTAAGCTTTTGGGTTGAAATAAATGGGTAAGTATGAGTTTTGGTGTAAACTAATACTCTTTTTGTTGTGTCACACTTAGTATACAAGTACTAGGTCCTTTAAATAGCCAAAGCACTTGCTTAACTGCCCAAAAAACGTTCTCTCCAAGTTAATATCAAGAAATGATCGGACTCTAATGATTATGGGGAGTTAAGACAACAATAAATGCGATTTGTGTAACTGCAGAGCCAGAAACCGGATCGGTTTCTATGTCGACCGAATCGGTCATAGCTTTGACCATATGCCCAGCCGGATCCGGTTGCGGGTTGCGACCGATCGGCTGGGTTTTGCTCCTTTTGACTTTTTGCTGACTTTTCCCTTTATGCTTCATTCTTTGCTTACGTTGATGATTTCCAAAGCCAAAATTGATCTTTCCTTGCTGTAGATGCTTCGAAATCACTACGCTTCCATATCATTGAGTCCACAAGCTTCCAATCTCAATTTCCTTCCTTTAGAATATTCCAAATGTGCATAAAAACTTCATTTCTTCAATATTCGCGATACCTGGCTACATATACATACAAAATACGCATCTTTGCACTTTTGCAACAGTTATGAGTAAATATAGCCGAATATCATGCACAAAACTGACAATAACGCTACTAAAAACATGTTCATTTTAGACGTTATCAGTTGTAAAATTGGGAGAGACGAAAGATCTGACAATTTAATTTTTGTGAATCTACTAGGTTTCCTTAAGAAAAGGGACGGTTATTAAATTCCATAAAAGTAAAGTTCCCAAAATACCCTTTTAGCCTTTTATTTAATTGACAAAAAACCCCTCATCTTTTGTCTAATTATAATTTTGGAACTTTTATTCTTGTCCTTTGATTAACTCATCCAATGGCTCAGATTCATTTTAAGAGTACTGTAAAGTACTGTATCTAATATTAGTACTGCATAGAATACAACACTATATATATATATATATATATATATATATATATATATATATATATATATATATATATATAGTTAGGATCAAATAAGAAGAATAATAAAAATAAGAAGGATAGGAAGTAACCACAACCACTCATTCTAGATGCACCTACAAAAATGGATGCATCTTCATTCAAATTTTCCCTCCCATATTAAAATGTGTGGCTAGAATTACTTCTTACCCTTCTCATTTTAATTATTCTTCTTATTGGATCCCTTCCCTATATATATATATATATATATATATATATATATATATATATATATATATATATATATATATATATATATATATATATATATAACTGCAAACAAATGTAAGAGTAAGGATTAAATGAGAAGGATAATTATAATAAGAAGAATGAGAAACAATGTGGACCAATCATTTTCCAAAAACATAGGGGGTCATTTAAGTCATATTACTATTTGTTGGAAGTTGGAGATTCCTACAATAAAGGAAGACTTTTTTATTTTCTCTAGCATCTGTATATTTTCAAAATGAATTAAATCATTTTACATATTCGTAGTAGGGTTTTTCTATCATCTGTATATTTCATGGTATTTTTCATCTTTGCATCTAACAGTTTCCATTTTTATTCCCGTACGCTTCGATGCATTATCATGTTGTTTTTTGGGTGCATACGAAACAAAATCATCATCGTCGTCGTCGTCTGCTAGTTGCTTCCAAACATCTATATTAACAAATATAGCATATAAATTGTTAACAGGTGCATACAAAATATAGCAACATTTTAGAATACTGAACTTGTTATACGTACATTTGTTTACTCCCGTGCTCTTGTTAGATCCTGGATTTTTTATCTTCAGTCTTCCTTTTATAAGCAGTTGATTACTTAACCATGTTCCTAAACAAGAAAAGTATCTAGTGTTTTAACAATATGATGCAGATGCATTTTTAGAACAAATTAACCATGCATTTCAAACAATATACATGCGTGTCCTATACCTACATGCTACATGCATCTCATTCCTTTTTCAACTATAATACAGATGCACCTCATTCCATATTCAAATCTACTATAAATGCATTCTATAAAACAAAATAAACCATGCATTTATAAAACTACTACAGATGCATTTATTTTACCTACATGCTACATGAATCTCATTCCTTGTTCAAATACAACACATATGCATCTCATTCGTTTTTCAACTATAATACAGATGCATGTCTTTCCTTGTTCAAATCTACTACAGATGCATTTTATAAAACAAAACCATGCATATACGAACTACTTACGTTTTGCATGCACCTTAATTAAAACAGATGCATATAGAAACTAGTTACCTTTTAATGGTGACTTTTGCACCTTCTTAATGGAAGAATTACGAACATCTTTAAGAAGAACAGGAAGATGCATGTTGGATTTTCAGTTTTTTACCGTCTAGGGTTTACGATTTGAAGATTATTGGTTGAAATGGGTCTACAGATTAGAGTTTATCAGATGAATTTTCCCGTAAATAATGGTTTTTTAAATTGAAGGTGCTATCATTAACATGTTAAATTTACCTATTTGCCCTGGTTTAACCGTTCAAATCAGGGATTAGTTGCAGTTTTATTACCATTTTGCCACTATTAATCTAGTCCATTGATGCATCATCCAACGGTAGATAAAGTTTCTCATTCTTCTTATTGTCTATTAATTTCTCACTGGATCCACACTCACAAATGTAAAACATAAAAATAAGGAACTCAAAATTGCATACGATGCGGATTGGTGTCGACAACAATTTGCAAACTTTGTGATTCAAAAAGGTTTGCCGTTCAACCATTTCGACAACCATCGATTAACTAGGGTGATTTAAAATACTCCTCATCCGCGATATACTTAAGTAAGTCATGCTACTCTTAGACGTGATTGTATGAATGCTTGGAAAAAAGGCTAAAAACCGAACTACTAAAGGCTTACAAGTGTAAACTTAACAACCGTTGTTTGGTCGGCTCCTCATGATTTGTCCAGTTCGTACCTTGTGATCCCGTAAGTTGGAAAACAATGAAGCGTATAAAAACTAATACTAAAATACCAACCACCTTCGGATGACATTTTTATTCATAGTAGGCACTAGGGGTGCAACCGAGCCGAGCCAAGCCCGAGCTTGACAAGGCTCGAACTCGGCTCGAAGAAAAAAACTAGGCTCAAGCTCGGCTCGATAGCTCGTCAAGCTTTAACCATCTAGGCTTGAGCTCGGCTCGATTCAGTTTCGAGCAAAGCTCGAGCTTTGCTTAAAAAGCTCAAATATATGTATATGAATACATGATTACACATTTACACCCCTATTTCAACTCCTGAACAAGTTGATTAAGGAGTTGAGACTTGAGACTCGAAAAGAAGAACGAATACAATCCAGTACCCAATGTATAAAACCATATAAAGACCTTAAAAAAAGGGCATACACCTGAACCAATGAATCGTATCTAACTTGGACAAAATGTGACTAAATTGTCCCCTGATGCCACACATTCAAGAGTCATGAGTCAAGAAGATGAAACAAATCTAATATTAAAATGAAACATAATCAATAAAGGCTAGTTCAGGTTCGAATGTCTAAAATAGTTCAACAAAATATCATTCGCGAGACGTCATAAGCTTCATAGATCTTGAATACTTGAGCAAAATGATTTCATAACTTGAATGCTTATTTATAATTAGGTTAATATTCAAATTAACCCTTATTTACTTAAAGCTCGAAAAAGCTCGATAAAAGCTCGAGCCGAGCCATCAAAAGCTCGAGCTCGGCTCATTATATGTTTCGAGCCAATATATTGGGCTTGAGCTCGGCTTGAGCTCGATAAAAGCTTGACTCGATCGAGCCGAGCTCGAGCTCGAGCTCGAGTTGCTTGATAAAAGCTCGGCTTGTTTGCACCCCTAGTAGGCACATCATAAACTTGGTTGTGCAAGACGAACTAGCGATACCCGAAATAAGTGTGATAAAAAAACGTTTTTAGAAAAATGTTAGAAGGCATTTTGGGTAAAGCTACATATAAACATTCCATGAGATTGTGTAAGGAGACGAGTAAAATGTTTATATGTGGTTTATAAGAAAAAAAACTTTTCAAGTTTTTCATGACGAACTTTGCAAAAAGAAATCGATTGCACCATTTTCGGTCGAAAATTGGATTATTATTCAATACATAACCTAATTACTTGAAGTTTTTAAAATGCAACAACTTTATTAACGGGTGTTTATTATTACATGAGTCATTTGGTACTCAACTAAATTTTTTGGATTTGTTCAAAATTAGGCCAATACGTATTTAATTGTCCACTATTTGCAACTATGATTCAACCCATGCAAGAAAAACATAGAAAATATTTCCAAGAAATTCAACCGGTAATTACTTGTGCCACCGTAATGAACACAATCTTTAACATTAGCGAGGTGGAACTACTTATCGAAAAGATTACTACGGATTTGGATTTGCTTTGGGAAAACGTTTTCTTTGCAACAAATTAAAAAAATTTATTTCAACGAATGTTCTAAAGATTTATTTGATATTTATTATGACTAGTAGAGTACCCGTGGATGCGGCGGCGGGTACCTTCTGACGATTTTCTGGCAATATGATGTTATGCGGCTATACATTTTTTTAACATTTAACTTACAAATAAAAATAACTTTAGTTAAGAGAGTGGTATAATTTCATCTCTTGTTAACTGAAACTACTACAAACAAAGATCTTGTTTTTTTTTTCCTTCAGCACAATCACCTTCAAATTTTCGAACCTTAAAAAATGTTTAGCCCAAAATTTACCTATTCTTGGATAGGTCCAAAAGATAACTAAACTACACAACTCAATTTAATCAAGACCCCACTAACGTAAATATATAACTCATTGCCCTAATTTTTCTCAAGAACTATCCCTAATATTTGTTCTCTCATTTGCGCCTCTATCTCTGTGTTTAACCTTCCACAACAACAACAAAAATCTTGATTATTTACTTCATTTCAATCCTAAACGTGGATACCATAAGAAAAAGATTCTTTCTTTATTTCTTGGTTATCATAACAAAATCTTTACAAACAAACAAAAAACTTACAAAGATAAAAATGTTTATTTTTTAAATAATGTAAATGTTCACTTTTTTGTTTTTTAGTGGAGTGAGTTATCGGTCGAGGGTACGAACCCTTCATCACATTTGGAGCCGACCGACCCAGTTCAACCCTCATGCTGAAGTGGCGGTGAAACGATTGGCGCAGTGGCAACATAACCGGTCGACCGACCACTGCATGTAGCCTAATGCTTTAAATTTAAGTGTTTGACTTAGTAGCTTGATTAGATTGTACATTATGGTTGAATGGTTGTATATTTTGGTGAAAGATGATTTAAATAGTGTATTAATTGTACTACCTTTGTCCCTAAATAAATGTTCACTGTTGACTTTTATAGTCTTTTTCTTTCAACTTTGACCTTAAATTACATAATTTGTGTTATGTAATACTTGATGAAAATTATACCAATAAAAATACATTTCAAACCCAATCCATTGATATATTTTGTATTAAGTATACGTTACACAAATAAAATAATTAAATGTCAAAGTTAAAAAAGCAAGACTTCAAAAGTCAATAGTGGTCACTTATTTAGGGACGGAGGAAGTATGTGTTGAATAGTGTTTTTAATTGTATTTGCGCTTAAAATAGTTGTAAATTATGCTTTTTTTTACTTGATTTGCTTAAGAATCTATATCAGGAAGTCTTAAAAATTTAATAGGAGGGAATAGAGTTGAGCATCAGCCCAAAACCGACCGGGCATGACCCGAACCGACAAAACTAAAAACCAAAAATCATGAAAAACCTAAACCGACCCCGAACTGAATATGGTCAGTTCGGTGTTTAGGTGTGTTTATGTGTGTTTTTATCAGTTTTGAGTTGAAGCGTACCGAACCGACCCGACCTGAAATAAAAAATCGTGAAAAACCTAAACCGAAACCAAACCGAATGGCTGTCGGGTCGGCTCGATTTCTGTCGGTTCAGTCGGTTTTGCCAGTCCAGTTCGGTTTTCAATGCTCAAAACTAGGAGGGAAAGGTACAATTCGCGTCATCAGGTATTATAGATAAATATGGCGCAACAAATGTTTCAACGAGTTTGGATTCTTCATTGATTTCTGTAAATACTACCATGGATCCACGAATGGATTTATTTTTATAGTTTAAGACAAGAAATCACTAAACAAATTAGGAATGATCAATCATCGACTAACGAATTTGGGAGATATATCGGAACCGATTGGGTAAAGAATATAGGACCTGAAGAATTCAAAATTTTTGATATTTTGGCTTAGTGAAAAGGATGGGAATATCAATTCAACCTTCTGCGGTTGCTTCGAGATTCGCTTTTCTACTAGTGGAAGAGTATTATGGATACAAGGAACAAGAGTCACACCAACATCTTTGTAGATGTGTAGTTTCTATAAGGATCACTTAGGCACAACCGAACATATACAAAACGCTTCAAGTCTTGAAGACGAACTAGAGGCAGAAGAATAATTACACAATTCCGAGGTAGAAAAGGGTTATGCAATAGAACATTCCAATGAAGAAATTGTTCTAGGTGTAGTTGCTAGCTAGGATAGGTCCTCTGAAGCCGAAGGAGAAGATCTCATTCTCGGTGAAGCTCTCAGTTAAAATATTTGATTTCTGATGTATGAATCACTCAAATGAATTAACTTTGTGTGTCAAGTACTTCATGGTTGATGTATTATGAGTTTATTAAGTAAAAGTTTAGGTTTATTGAGTTTATTATGTAGAAAACGTGAACAAACAAAAAAAACTCCCGAAATTTGGTGTGGAAAACCAGTTACAACCCGCCTTTTTTTCAATAAAAGACATTTAAGTTTAGTAAAAACTGCTTTGAGTATTCACTTATTGACGTGCTAATGCATTTTGGAAAATACGGTATTTTCTACAATAATTAACACTACGAAGAATTTTTTTTATAGGAGTCACATAAGACCGCAGGAACCTCTAGTTTCGTCCCCGCATGAAAGTGTCATGAGTTACGTCGTATTTAACACTGTTTTCTAAACCAGAGTTTTAGTTGACCTGGCCGAGTTTTTGATTGCCGGTTTGACCGATTTTGGAGACCAAACCGGTTACACATTTATATGCATGTTGACTACTTTCCAAAATTATCCATAAGACCATAACTATAATCAAGTTTATCTGTGTGTTTTGAAATTGATAATTTTAAGACACTCTTTATCATTATTTTTCTAAGGTGTTCAATAATTTATTTTCCTTTCATTTGATTTGGTTTTCCACGATCATGATCTTAGTACACAATAACTTATTCTTTCTAAATGATAAGCATACAACAAAATATGCAAAATATATAGATGAAAGAAAGATTAAATAAAAAAAAGACTAAAATACACTGTTGGTCCCTAAACTTGTCAAATCGCTTAGCGTTGGGACAAATCTGGGCATTATCATCGCCAGAGGTCCAAAACTTGGGTTTTTAATGCCAAACTAGTCCCTTGACCAAATTTCTGTTAGTCAACGTCTGTTAATTACCCTCATGTGCCTTGCATGTGAGGGTAAAATGGTCATTTCATTGTTTTATTTAATTACCCTTCATCTTCATCTTCCTCATGTTTAAACCCAGATTCCGCCGTCCTTAAACCCAGATTCCGACGACCTTAAACCCATAATCCGATGACCAAGAACTATATCATGTGTATCATTCTTTTTTATATCAAACTTTCAAACATTTCTTTATATTTTATGTTTAAACCCAGATTCATCACTGTTACGTTTGCCACCATGGTTGGTCATCTTTCTTCAATCATATTATGTTGTAACTATTGGGAATTCATATTGATTAAACCATCAATACCACGAGTACGCAGCGGATGATCTATGTTTAATGTTATGAATTAAAACACATAAAATACTAACCTCGAATCTATTGAAAAATAGATAAACACCGGATCTTGATCTTGCACCACGAAACACCAAATCAACTATAATAAGTTGATCTCTATCAAATGCACACACTACACGTCTAACAAGAACGTTAGGATGCTAGTGCTTGTTTACGAATGAAACACAAAAACACTTGGTTTTGTTTCTTGATTAAATAGGATCGAATACTATAATAATTTGGAACAGCCGATTGGCCTTTATGCGTAGAGAATATAAGATGTGTCGTATGAATGTGTATAAAAAATGCATGCATAACCAATGAATCATGCCTACATTATATACTGACATTTTGACTTCTTGTCCAAGACACAATCTTTTTCATATTTAACAATATATTGTCTACATTATCAATATTTTTTCCTGTACAAGTTTGACAAAGAGAATCTTCACAACATTTATGATTATTCTTTTGTACAAGTTTCATCTCCACGTTTATATTCGATTGACCATTTTCTTAAATGAGTTAATTGGCTCATGTGGGCTATCATAAATTATTAGTACATTACAAATAATTAATTTAGCCCATTAGTTAAAATAAGCGTCTAACGGTTAACTACCGATCATTAAATAATTTCGTAAACATTACTTAATATAATTAATACATCTAATATATTAATTACATTAACTAAAACGTTCTCTAAGTATATGCGTGTGTGCCCCAATAGGCTCACGTAATTTCTAGCCGTATAACTATTGATTTACGAGCGCATAACCAACAGCTCCCACTTGCGATCATAACAATCAATAATGTATACTAACAATGCTAAGTGTCTAGCAACACCGCATTGCTCCCAGAAATACCTGAGTGTGGTTTCATAAAACAACAAGGTAAATGGTTTACAATTTTAAATTATCCTTTTGTTTCAGATACTTGTTGAACTATGGATATAGATCAAAGTCATTCCATATTGTTCAATTATTCTGTTTCTCATTTTAGAAATTAATCAAGATTACCAAACGTAAAACAAGTATCATCTTGATTTACACTTTGGGCACGGCCATGCAAACATCTGATTAATTCAGCGAGGGGCCCAGTAGTATCATACTCCAGAAGACAAGTGGAGGAACAAATTCTATTTTGACTACACGTGTCATTCATGCGCTTCAACCAACTTCTGAGAATAGCCTTTATAACCACCTTGTTCAGGATAGCGTTTGACTATAGTCAAGAAGAAAGATCCACACATGCAAGACCTGCTTGCATCTCAAGTCAGAGGACAAATAAAATAACCATTTGCGAGATATCACTTAATGACGCCGATCCATAAAGTGATGACTCGTAGGTTTGGGGAAATCCAATATCCATAGCATGTGGATAACATGTGAGTTTGGCGGACACATCCTTAGTATTCATAGAATATAACCAATCTCTCACATTTGCCTTAATTCAACGATACTCCCATATCATTGATCGACAATGGACAATTTAAAGTAATAAATTACTTAAGGACTAAACATGCAAATATAGGACACAATTAATATATGAATGAATAACTCAAGTACCATGTATATTAATCATCAAAATAATAAATGTTTTACATATCCCATTATCTAAATACTAAAATCAAAACAGATTTACATGAGACTACTAACTGAACGAAGTCCAATACCACTAGCATGCTCAACATGCTTGTTCAAAGGCAACGCCTTAGTAAATGGATCAGCTAAGTTGTCATCTGTGTGAACTTTGTTAAGTACTACTTCATTATCTGTGATAACCTCACGGAGATAGTGAACCTTCCTTTTGTAATGCTTGGCACCTTTCTGAGCTCCAGGCTCGTTGGCAATGGTTAATGCTCCAGTGTTGTCACAAAGCATTTCCATAGGTTCTTTATTGGTGGGACTACTCCAAGCTCATCAATAAACTTCCTTATCCAAATAGCTTCCATTGCAGCTTCTGAAGCAGCAGTGTATTCAGCCTCTGTAGAAGACATCGCAGTGATGCTTTGCTTGGCACTCTTCCAGACTACAGCGCCTCCGTTTAGAACGAAAACGTATCCGGTTTGCGACTTGGTGTCATCCTTGTCGGTCTTCCACCCAGCATCAGTATAACAGGTAACTCTGAGCTCTCTGTTTGGGTCTCCACCGTAAACAAGAAACATATCTTTAGTATATCTGAGATACTTCAGTATGTTCTTCACAGCAGACCAGTGACACTCACCTGGATCTACTTGAAATCGACTTGTTAAGTTCTGAGCGAACGCAACATCAGGTCTAGTGCACCTCACCGCATACATGATGGATCCTACAGCCGAGGCATAAGGAATCCTCTTCATGCGTTCCACCTCCGCAGGTGTTGAGGGTCCTTGAGATTTTCTCAACTCAAGTTTTACTTGCATTGGGGTAGTTCCACGTTTGGAATTCGCCATATTAAATCTTTTCAAGATTTTCTCAATGTATGCACTTTGACAAAGTCCAATCAACCGCTTAGATCTATCTTTGTAGATCTTGATTCCTAGAATATATGCAGCTTCACCTAAATCCTTCATAGAAAAACAATTTCCAAGATAGGCTTTAACAGCTTGTAACATTGGAATGTTGTTTCCCATGATCAATATGTCATCAACATATAAGATTAGGAATCCTACATTACTCCCACTAGCCTTACGGTATACACATGGCTCATCAAGGTTTTGAGTGAAACCATACTTCTTGATCTCCTCATCAAACCTTTTATTCCATTGCCTAGATGCTTGCTTTAATCCATAAATGGATCGTTGTAGCTTGCATACACGGTTAGGATATCGTGGATTGACAAATCCTTCAGGTTGGTCCATGTAAACCTCTTCGGTTAAGTGACCATTTAAGAAGGCAGTTTTGACATCCATTTGCCAAATCTCATAGTCATAGTATGCTGCTATGGCTAAAAGAATCCTAATAGCTTTTATGTCTGCGACAGGCGAGAAGGTTTCCTCATAATCTACACCGTAGGTTTGAGTATAACCTTTTGCCACAAGACGAGCTTTATAGGTGTGTACTTTTCCATCCATGTCAGTTTTCTTCTTGAAGAGCCACTTGCTACCAACGGTTTTAGCGTTAGGAGGGAGGTCAACTTCAATCCAGAATTCATTGTCTCTCATGGATTTCATTTCCTCGTTCATAGCCTTAAGCCATTTTTCAGATTCACGATCTGCTAATGCAGCTTTATAGTTAGCAGGCTCATTAAGATCCCCTAACTCATGCTCCTCTGAATCGACGTATAAACACATTCGATCAGGTGCACGTATTGTCCTTGAGGACCTACGAACAGGAATGACTTCACTTTCTGGTTCAACACTTTCATGTTCAACCATCTCAGGAAGTTGGCTAGTATTTTTAGAAGGGTGAGTATCTTCTTGAATTTCATCAAGTTCTACGATCCTCCCACTTGCCTCTTGTGAGATGAGACGATTCTCAAAAAACTCAGCAAACCTAGCAACAAATACCTTGTGCTCAGGTGGATAGTAGAAGTAGTAACCCATTGTTTCCTTTGGGTATCCTACAAAGACACACTTAATAGATCTTGGTTCTAGTTTGTCAGGTGTGTCACGTTTCACGAATGCCTCACAACCCCAGACCTTTAAGTAAGACAGATTAGGGACTTTCCCATGCCATAGTTCATATGGTGTCTTTTCAACCTTCTTTGATGGAACCATATTGAGAATGCGTGCAGCAGACTCAAGAGCATAATCCCAAAAGGACATTGGTAGAGTTGTTTGACTCATCATAGATCTTACCATGTCAAGCAGGGTTCGATTCCTTCTCTCAGATACACCATTATGCTGTGGTGTACGTGGAGAAGAGAGTTGTGAGACAATCCCACACTTCTTAAGATGATCAATAAACTCTTGACTCATATATTCGCCTCCACGGTCAGACCGTAAAGCCTTTATGGTCTTTCCAAGTTGATTCTCAACTTCACTTTGAAATACTTTGAAAGTTTCAAAAACTTCATGTTTATGTTTAAGCAGGTAAACATAACCATATCTACTAAAGTCGTCAGTGAAAGTTAAGAAATAGCTGTATCCTTGTTTTGACACAGTTCTAAAAGGGCCACATACATCAGTATGTATGAGTCCAAGCAGATCTGTAGCTTTCTCCGTTTTATGCGAAAAAGGCTTTTTCACCATCTTCCCAGACACACAAGATTCACACTTATCAAAAGACTCAAGGTCAGTTGATTTAAGAAGCCCATCGTGTTGCAGCTTCTCAATGCGTTTCTTGTTAATGTGCCCAAGTCGGCAATGCCACAAGAATGTAGAGTCCAAGTTACGCTTGGATCTTTTACTATTAACAGAATACATAGAACAATCATTTGAAACAGAATCATGCATATCAATTTCAAAAATACCATTCCTAGAAACAGCATTAAAATAAAACAAGTTATTCATTGAAACTGAAATACCAATATCCGTAAAACAATGAGTAAAACCCTTGTCTTTCAAAAGTGAAACTGAAACAATACCCCTAGTAATACTAGGAGCATAATGACAATTGTCTAAACAAATTATTAAACCACTAGGAAATGACAAATCAAAAGTTCCTATAGCTTCAACGGCTGCACGGTTTCCATTCCCCACGTACAGGCTTAAAGCTCCGGGCTTCAGTTTCCTACTTCCCCTGAGACCCTGAGTAGTATTACAGATGTGAGTACCACAACCAGTGTCATATACCCAAGATTTGTGAGGAAAAGTATAAAGTTCTATGACGAAGATACCTGATGTGCTAGCATTGCTACCCACATTGCACTTCTTCTGCATCAACTCGGCTAAATAGGTAGGACAATTCCTCCTTCAGTGTCCAATCTGATGACAATGATGACACTCAGTGTCCTTAGCAGGATGCTCCTTTTTAGGTGGAGGGGGAATCTTGGCCTTGGGGGCATAAGCAAGCTTAGCCTTGCCATTGCCACGATTCTTGCCCTGAACACCATTATGCGGCTTCTTGTTTTTATTGTTCTTCTGGATCCTTCCTGCTCTTATAGCAAGTACAGCAGGAGCAGCATCTCTTTTAGGAAGCCCTTGTTCGAGCAGCTTAAGCATTGCATGCACTTCATTCATTGTCTTCCCCATGCATTGCATATTATAATTCTGTCTGAATCCAGCAAAGTCCTTGTTCAGAGAGGTAAGAATCATGCTCACTGCAAGGCCAGATGACATGGGGTGACCAAGGCGTTCCAGTCGATCTAGATAGCCCTTCATTTTCAGAACATAGGTGCTAACAGATTGACCCTCCTCATGCTTACATGCATGAAAGGCCTGCACAGTCTCAAGGAGTTCCTGTTCTGCTTGCTGAGCAAACATGGTCTTCAATTCCTTAAGCATGTTATATGCATCAAAGTGCTCCAGATTCTTTTGAAGTTCTGGAGTCATGCTTATGAGCATAAGACAGCCTATGTCCTTGGATGCTTTAACCCATTGGGCGTGAGCAGCAAGGACATCAGCAGGAACCTGCTGATCAGGAGTTGGAGGAACAGGAGTGGCAGGTATGGGATGCTCCACATAGGTTAACTTATCCTCGGCTGTGAGGACGATCCTCAAATTTCGATACCAGTCGAGAAAGTTAGATCCAGTAAGTTTTTCCTTTTCAAGGAAAGACCTGAAGATCGAATTGTTGACGGTTTGATTTGCTGCCATCTACAATAAAACAAAGTTCAAGATTTTAGTATTTTCGATAATTAATTCTTTTACAAATTAACTACCCATGTTTTAATAAATAAAACAATTAATTTACTAAAAGACTAAGATCCTCTTGAACTCCCACTCATCACGGTAGTGCTTACTACTCTGGTAAGTCTTGTGGGTACAAGAGGTAGGCGGCGTGCGACAATTACATTACAAGTGCAATTCTTAGATTTATGAGACTTATGGCACTAGAGTACAAGCTGCTAGTGTCATGCATGTTTTGTCTCATCCTATGCCTCGGGGTCAAGGATCTCACCCACTTGACTCGATTAAGTCGTCCAATTAGAGAACATGTGTAAATAACTCTAGGTCCTACGCCAGAGAATAAACACCTTGGGTTGCAATTCACTCACGTCCCACGAAAAGCAAAAGGCAAGTGCAAGTGTTCTCAAACTTGGATGGCATAAACTTAAATTTCAAATAGGGTATCACATAATTTTTGACAAAAACATGTATCAAAAATTGTGTACAAAGAAGCATGCAAACATCTTTGTAGCACAAGTTTGCAAAAAAACAATTTTTCAACTTATTTAGGTGTACTAATATCACGGGAAAAGAATGGTCAAGAACCCTATATTGTACTCTACATGAGTCAAAAGACCCAAGTTCTTCCAATAATTCCCACAAATGCCGAAACATGTAGTGGGGCGGGAAAAGGCCATGCAAAACCCTAGATCTTGGTGTTAACCAAAAGATCATTAATAAGAGCACAAAACTTTAGGTATCATATAGTTAAAGTTTATTAAATCAAACGATATCCATCACGCTATATCCTGGTAGCTTCGAGTAATGATCCACACCCTCAATAGCATGATCGAACCAATGATTTAATCAAATCAAATTTCGATAGTTTATAGTCCGTTTAAGTGTAAAAAAAACAAGTTTTACACATAACACATAACTGGTCACAAGGAATTAAGTGTGAAATTTAACAGACAGTAATTAAATCTCACGATATCCATCAAGCTATATCCTGGTAGCTTCGAGTAATGATCCACACCCTCAATAGCTTGATGGAACCCACGATTTAATTAAAAACAAGTTTCAATATAAGTAATTAGTCTGTTTTTATTTCCAAAATCAAAAGCATATATGTAAACAAGTCACAAGGAATAAAACATATAAGCAATTAAAACAGACAGAAGAAGGGGTAGAGGTGAAGACAGACTCTAATGGAAAACAGTAACAAGTAATGCTCCAAAACTCAAGAATGAGTCTTCCCCAATTGGAGAATCTAAGGCTCCCACAAGGTTTTCGAGCTAGGTACCAAGTGGACCACAGACGTCATAGATCATGACCGCGTAAGCCTTAAGATCGGAAAAAGAAAAAGAAGAATCCATATTACAATATCTTTTAATTTTTCCTAACCTCTTTTATTAACCATTAATATTAAACAAGATCAAGATTTAATTAAATGACAATAATGCATGTTATTGTCATAACAATTAATATATGTGTTTAATTAGCGTAGCAAGCGACTCTATGTGTAACCCATAACACCAAACGAGATGGCTCGTGATGCCACTGTTGGGAATTCATATTGATTAAACCATCAATACAACGAGTACACAGCGGATGGATCTATGTTTAATGTTATGAATTAAAACACATAAAATACTAACCTCGAATCTATTGAAAAATAGATAAACACCGGATCTTGATCTTGCACCACGAAACACCAAATCAACTATAATAAGTTGATCTCTATCAAATGCACACACTACACGTCTAACAAGAACGTTAGGATGCTAGTGCTTGTTTACGAATGAAACACAAAAACACTTGGTTTTGTTTCTCTGTCAACTTGGATCGAATTCTTAAACAACTGATATTTGCCGAATGGTTATGTGTAGGATTCGTTTTAATGACTCTTATCAAAAGTGTGAATGACAAAAGCCATCCTCTCATTATATATATTAAAATGTTGACTTTCTCTACAAGACAAAATAATCTTAATATTTATCAAAATCTTACTATACAACTTAGTCTGACAAAATCATTGCCATACTAAATAATTTTCGGCAAATCAATTTCTACATGAGCCAAATTCTTACTGTACAAGTTTGTGGACAAAATCTTCCAAATATTTAACTATATTATAATGTCCATGTTTGACAATAAGAAATCATTTCCACAATTTGTAATATACGGTTTGTCCAATTTTATTAGGCTCACGTGGGCTATCATGCATTATTAGTACATTACAAATAATTAATTTAGCCCGTTAGTTAAAATAAGCGTCTAACGGTTAACTACCGATCATTATATAATTTCGTAAACATTACTTAATATAATTAATACATCTAATATATTAATTACATTAACTAAAACGTTCTCTAAGTATATGCGTGTGTGCCCCAATAGGCTCACGTAATTTCTAGCCGTATAACTATTGATTTACGAGCGCATAACCAACAGTAACATATCTTTTTTCAAACAAATAAATTACCCCTCCATTGTTTATCTTGAATTAATGAATATACAATGGAAATTTGGACCTTTATTCTTCTATATAATAGAAGTGTTATTCTTCTTTGCAGTGCAAATCTTCATCTCCCATATTTCTCTTGATATTTGCTTTTGCGTTCAGGTATTCAATTTATATGAGCAGTTGCGAACATTCGACCACACAAGTGGTCTAATAAAAACATCAAAAAGCTATTAGTACTTAATTGTATATTATATTGTTTTTATGATTAAACATTATGATTACTTTATTTTTAGGTTTGTATATTTTTGAATCTAATATGTTGCAAGTGGCCGCAGTAATATTTATATTCCAACAACTAATGCCAAGTTTACCTTGTAAGTTGGAGACCCCAAGTGTCAAACTTGGAGGCATTATCTTGATAATATCTGTTGGGTTTTATTAACAGGTATCGTGCATTTCACTAGTAACTGTTAGTGGTTATTTGAACATTTTGTGAGCAATAGTTTTAAGATCATATAATATACACACCATCACTGATTCTGTAATGTATTGGCATTAAAGTGAGTGAATGGCCTATATTTCTGTTTCGTCTTTCTTTAATATGGAATCTCTAATACATTTTATGAAACGAGGTCATTGACAGATGACTAACTTTTGTTAACGTTCCCACTAGTAGCAACCACCATGATCAAGATGTAAATTCTATATATGAATATTTTCGAGCGCCTGTATCCTTGTAATAATCGATGTCCATCATTACTGTTACAGTTGCAAAAGAGACTGAATTTGAGTTCTGGGGTTTCATATTTGTCATGCTTGCTGCTGTCATGTCTGGATTTATATGGAGCATGATTCAGATCCTTCTTCAGGTATGTGTATGTTGAATTTTGATGACTTTATCAATATTTTGGTTATGTGTATGTTGAACAGTCATGATAACAGACAAAAAGATGAACGACGAACATAAATATATAAAGAAATGTTTTAAAGTTTGATATAAAAAAGAATGATACACATGATATAATTCTTGGTCGCCAGATTCTGGGTTTAAGGACGCCGGAATCTGGGTTTAAACATGAGGAAGATGAAGATGAAGGGTAATTAAACAAAACAATGAAATGACCATTTTACCCTCATGTGCAAGGCACATGAGGGTAATTAACAGACGTTGACTAACAGAAATTTGGTCAAGGGACTAGTTTGGCATTAAAAACCCAAGTTTTGGACCTCCGGCGATGATAATGCCCAGGTTTGCCCCAATGCGAAGCGGTTTGACAAGTTTAGGGACCAACCATGTATTTTAGTCTAACAAAAACAAGGGAAATAAGCAAAGAGTAGATGATGACTTACGGATTTTCAGATGGATTAAGAAGCGGATGATAAGAATGCTATCAATAATGAAAGCTCAAGTTAAATTGCTACACTCAAACAACAATTTAAGTAATGCAAATGAGGTGAACTTTATTCAACTTTATATCCAACAGTCCCCAAGGCGGTAATAAAAGTTTTTGAAGAGCATAGAAAGAAAGAAACTTTTATAAGCACAACTTCAACTCTTATAAATTAGGGCAAATGACAAAAAAATGCATCGAACTTGACACTTTAAGTGATTGTGTGTAGCCAACTATTTTTTTTCTTATTGTATGTATTGAACTTTCAAATTTCGATCATTGTATGTATTTTGTGACCATTTTACCCTTAATTTTTTCAAATTTCGAAGGGTAAAATGGTCATTTTACATGGCAGAATAGTCACAAAATACACATAATGATCGGAATTTGAAAGTTCAATACATACAATAAGAAAAAAAAATAGTTGGCTACACACAATCACATAAAGTGTCAAGTTTGATGCATTTTTTTGTTATTTGCCCTATAAATTACTACGTACATCCTGATGTTTCGATTTATAAAAATGAACAATAAGAGTGATTTTTGTTTAAAATAAATGATAATATAATCGGTTTAAATAAACTTAACAGCTTTATTTAACTTTAAGGGTTTTGGTCGTTAAATAGCTATATACTTTTTGAAATGTGCCATTTTTGTATGTGTATTATTTTTCGTTCCACTTTATGTTGTGTACTTTTATCTTTTGTTCCAATTTGGTACGTGTACGTTTTTAAGTTGTATAATAGCAATGTACTTTTCATAAGTGTTCCATTTTAGTACGTTGATGACGTATCAAATTGGAACACTTATGGAAAATATGACGTACCAAATTAAAACACTTATGGAAAGTACATTGCTATTTTACAACTTAAAAAAAAAATTAAATACATGTACCAAAAAGAGACTTGAAAAATACATTGCTATTCCACGACTCAATCCCTAACTTTAATGTTGCAATGGGTTACAAGTGTATGCCTTTTTTCTTTGCTGACAAAGTTAAAGGCCAGAATTTCCATTTGTGACAACTTAGATGTTATGTGAAATTTGGACAAGGACTAAGGCTATGTTTGGCGCGGAGCGGTGAAGGAGCTTTTTGGGGCGGTGAGCGGTGATAATGAGCTTTTTGATTTTTAATATATGTTTGGCAAAGGAGCAGTGGGCTTTGACTAATTTTTAGGAATGCTAATTCCCCAATGCTCCTTAAAGAAGCATTCATAAAACTCTCAAAGCTGTAAACAACTTGAATGACTAAAATACCCCCCACCCCCACCCTTATAACACGTTTATATACCCATAACCCTAGTTGTTGCACAATCTCTTCTGCTATCACAATCTAAGGTACCTTCGTGTGAATTATTTATTATACTCGCATGTATTTATACTTCGTGTCAATTTGTGTGCTGCTTTATGTGAAACTGTGATAATGGAATATAAATAATGATGTGTTTATACTTCATGTGAATTCGTGTGAATAACCTGTCCAAGGAGTAATGCATTAAGAAGCTTTAATTTAATGAATAACCATGTAATGATAACAAATTGATATATAACATGCATAGGACTATAGGAGCATTACAAATTTACGTGTATATAAGAGCTAAATAGAACAAGCACAAAACTCGTTTTCCCTCACTCAACGATTATGAAATGTCCAACATGTAAAAGTAACTTTGTTATTTATTTAGAGAATTTTCTATTGAAATATATATATATATATGTCCTTTTACGTCATTTTACATATATATAAATACAGCTACAGCTATATTACCAAACGTTATTATTTAAAAAAAAGCTACTGCTCACGGCTACTGCTCACGGCTACTGCTTACAGCTACTGCTCACGGCTACTGCTTACATCTACTGCTCACTGCTACTGCTCACATTACTGCTACTTTTGCCAAACATAGCCTAAACCTGTCCGCTAACATAATATGATTTATGAGTCTTGCAAAAACAATTAAATAATTTATGATGGCAACTAATAGTCTTTAATATATTTTTAAATAGGACCTACATGATGATGTCTTTTCGATAAAATATTCAATCTGAGTACTTTCTGGTAAGCTTCCTCCAAATTACTTGATTAATAAAATATTCAATCTGAGTTTGAAACTTTTAATTTCAAAGTGAATAAGAGCACTCCCATCCATAACACCATAACACCAATAACACCGTCCACGTCAGCGCCACATCAGCTTTAACATTTAACATTAACATCCCCAAAAAACACTCACAACCATAACATCTCAATAACACCATAACATTCCCAACAATTTACAAAAACAACCCCTCATTTAGGGGCATAAATGAAAAAAAAAAGAAAAAAAAAAAAAAAAAAAAAAAAACAAACAAACAAATAACGCCCGTTGGTGTGCCAACGCCACCACTTTAACACCACTTTAACACCCAAGTTCCATCCATAACACCAAAATAACGCCGGTAACGCGGCTTTAACGCCGGTTCCGGCGTTATGAATGTAACTGCTCTAATTCATGTACACATAAACAAAAAATCTCTTATTATATGATAAGAGAGACATGCAAAATGATTTCAGGTCGACCCACTTAACTCGTTTATCAAATGGGCTGGAGGTCAAGTTAAACGGGTCAATCCGCCAACCCGTTTTAAAATTTGTTTTAACATAAAAATTAAATTTAGAATTGATTAAATATTTTATCGGGGTTAAACAGGCCGACCTACTAACCAATTTAACTTTTTTTTAACTCAAGTAATTCACTTAACCTTTCAACCCAATCAGATAAACTAGTTAATGGATCGTGTATGAGTTAGGCTTAAACAGGTTATGATTGAGAACTCGCATTCAGAGCTTGCGGGTCAATTTTTAGAATTGAGAACTCGCATTTTATGTTTCTCTTTGATCAAAATCCTATAAGTAACAACAACAAGAATAACAACACATATTCTCCTCTGTACTCTTTTGCAAAAGAAAACGACCAAAACACAAGTTTCTAATGATAGGGAAAGCTATAATGCTCATGAGAAGAAAATGTTTCAGCAAAATTAAGCATACTCATACTAACAAGCTGTTATTGTGAGTATCAGCCCGCCTGCCTTATTTTGTTGAGGTCAATGTAAAGAATTCAGTTTGTGGATTAGAGTCCTCTGCAGATTGTTTCCTATTTTCAATTAATGAACCAAGTTTACGAATTCTTGAACTTGTTGTGCAAGAAAATAGGTCGGTAGGTAAAAAGTTGTTACAAGTTAACTGATCAAATAGTACAGAACAGGTTCATATTTGCTCTTAAACCCAAGTAAAATCAATTACGAAAATGACCTAGAAAACTTACAAACTTATCGGAGACCTAGAATTTCATTCACATGTCTTTTAAGGTAGATAACCTAGCTGATATGAGACTAGCTATTTACATAGATCCTTTTTGGCATTTCTTTTGAATGAAGTGAAGGAGTGGTTTGCCGGTGAAGTGGGTGTATATGTGTTTTGGTGTTGTCCCATGTACAAAGAAGGTGGATACCAAGGATAAGGGAAAGGCGATCTTGGAACATGAGCGGTGGTTAATACTGTGATTACTGTCTATATATGGTAGTACATATATTGGCCATGAGTAGTGTTTTGAGCCAAAGTCAATATCGCTTATGTGCCTCTTTTGAATGTGTAATCATGTAAATGGTGAAAGATGTATTTTTGGGAAACGGGTTGACATCTGACCCGTATCTAAATGGGTCGAAACACATGTAGCATGTCTAGGCAGCTACCTCAATGAACTGATATTCGGATATACGTGCATCGAAGAAGAGATGAAGATCGTAGGTATCAAAGAAGGGTATTTTCAGCAATAAAAATATATTTCAAGTTTTTCCAACAAATAATGAACCTGTTGTCTCAGTTGTTGGTCAGGCTGGCATTGCTTTTTAACATGATACCTGACAACTAATTGCTATGATATTATTTTACAAAGACATAAACTGCAGTAAGGTTTATTATCTACTGTACAAATCGCAACTTCAAAACACAACATCAATTCTTAATACATCGTAAAATCCAAAAAAATTCTACAAACAGGCTGTAGGGTAAATAGTAAATGATTTCTAGTCACGCATTTGATCAAACACCTGGTGGGTGTCTCCTACATGAAAGCTACTTTATATATCTAAATAAAAGACACAGGACATATAAAATTTAAATGATTATAATAAAGGTTCTCTTTTTTTATACGACTACCATGACCAGTTGATTTCGTCATACCCAAACAGGCACCAGGCCCCACCATGCTCTGATAGAGTTGGGAGGTCTTGGAACATAGCAAAGAATCCTGCAAGATTTCTTGCAGATTGGTCTTGGAACATAGCAAATAACATGAAGCGTGACAGGTATATTTTATAATCATTTTGTTTTATACGTATATTTTCAAAGCAGACTTTACATACTCCTTTCAAAATCATATGAATATTTCCATAAAACAGTTTTTTTTTTTTTTTTTTTTTTTTTTTTAATCATGGTTTCTGACCTTTTGACCGACTTGTCCATGGTGTTTGAACCAGGGCCCGCCCATGGATTTTGGGTGCCCTGTTCAATTACAAAAATTTAGACCCCTTAAACACATCATCCTAACATAATTAGTTGCTTCTAAAACAATTAATAAACATTTACTAACAAATACTACTAATAGTCTAATGTTTTTCTTATGGAGCAATGCTACATTCTCTTGCAATGTCTTCCTACTTATCCTTCTACCCACATTAAATTAAAACATGTGTAATGAACAAATTCTCTAAGGGTGCGCTTGGTTTGTAAGTGGGATTAGAATTGTATTCGGATTTGGAAAATGTTTGAAAGAAAAAGACAAGAGAGAAAATGTGTAATATATATCATTCATAAATTAATATTATGTTTAAAATTATTATCTTTTACAAATAATATAAAGAAATAAAAAACTAAAAAAAAAGTTTTTTAAACGTGTGGCTCATATCAAATAAAAAGTGAGACCAACTAGAAAAGTTGTATCTTTCATTTGAATCCTAGTAGCTTACCCTGGTATCACATGTTTCATTCGATTCCTTGTGCCAGGAACAAAAGCATGAACCAAACAATTGTTATAAGTGGCATGCAACCCAAACCCCCTTAAAAGGCGCATACCAAAAGGCACCTAATTTAATTCATTAGTCTCATGATCACACAAATAAAAGAATATGTAAGCATATCAAATAAGAAGATATATCATTTTCCATTTTTATGCATAACTATACCATCACCGCAGTTTAAATAAATAAATAATAGACTGTTACTACACTTGGAGTCTTTGACTATTAAAACAAGAATAAAAATATCCCATCACCGCATAACCACTTTTAAATGTTGCAAAACATTGACTATTACAAAACTTGTCAAGAAAAAAAAAAGCATAAAAAAATTCCTGTAGTAAAAATGATAAGCAGGGACGGAGCCAGGAATTTGAGTTGAGGGGGCCGAAATACTTTTATCAATAACACACAATTCATAAATTTGTTTACTAAATTGTTCAGCCCGACTGATTTTAAACGCATATACAACTACCAAGGCCGGTTCCCTGAACGAGACGTACAAAAATATCTCTAGTAAATGATGTAAACAAACAACACGTCGCATATCAACTTAAGTAGTATATCGTCCGCACGACGTGTAGACGTCAAAGAAAGCAAGAACAATGGTGGCAGATCGTGGTTCACAATTTTACTGATTATGAGGCGATAATTTTCATGTTAAATATACATAGCATCGTCAAAGCATTTACATAACCTTTTCTTTTGAATGCAAAACACATGTTAGCTATTATTCAGTTATAAAAACCGGACTTAAATTAGACAATGTTATTTTAAAATTGAAAAAAATAATAATATAACTATCCAATAAATATCACAATGACATGTTAATCGTTTATATGCTCAAACTACATAGTTAATATCAGTAACTCACTAACTTCTTCTAACTTGCAATACCTCTTTTGTTTTCATGTAAAATATATTTGGATAGTAAGATGTGTGATCGGCTTATATGTATCTTGGGCCTACAAGAAGTTAACTTTACGAGTAAAATAGGTTTCCTACTACACTACTACAGTTTTGTACTTTTGTTACGTCGTTTTTTTCTCTCTTTCGCATCTGTTTCTGCTTCTTCATCTACATCGCCATATATATATATATATATATATATATATATATATATATATATATATATATATATATATATATATATATATATATATATATATATATATATATAACGTAAGATAGTTGCTTAATGTAAGAAGTGTAGGAAGTCATCTAAGCGTGACATGTGTCACTTTTTGGCTAAAATATTAGAGTGGCATTTCAGTAAATAACTGGATACTAGGTGGCAGTTATGTCAAAACATTATTAGACAACATTGACGAGCTGTATCTTCGTTAAGCAAGGAAAGACATTTTGGTAAATAGAATCTTTCGTGTATCAATTTTCGATCGAGCCAGCTTTTACGTCATTTTGATTTATTTTAATAGTAGATACTCATTATAGTAACAAATTGAAACACCATGAAACAAAACAGTATTACATGTATTCAGAAACATTATAAAGCTTTTATAATATTACCTACACACTCACTAATACTTATACACAAATGGAACCACAAACAAAACGCATACATATTTTCACAACCTTTCATTTATACTCATGGGTTAGTTTACATGAATTTACACCAACAATAATTCAATATAACACTTGTATACATAGAATAATGAAATGATAAGAAACAGATACATGAATGCATATTGATACATTGGCTCTTGATACATAGCTTCATCATACATAAGACTTGTATATAATTTAATAATAGTGATCCATGGACTTACAGAATTTGATACATGAATGCATATTGATACATTGGTTTCGACGATAAGCACGTGAACGAAGATGAAAGACGGTAGTGGATCTAAAAAGACGATTACGGTTGTGGATTATCAATGGGACGTAGACAACATCAGATCTAATGACAGTTGTATTCTTGGTGATTATGCACACATGATACTAATCACGTTTTGTTGATACAAGACCCGGGCAGGATTCACCAAAAACGAAGCTACGTCCTCATGATGGGATAACAAAGGGTGTTGGCCGTTGGGATCTGCTGTTGTCCGCGGTGACTAGACCCGACACTGCTGTCGCCGATTAAGATGGAGTTGAAGACGAGTCACTTGACAAAAAAAGGGGTTATCAACGACGAGAGACATGCGGTTGATGGAGATGGATGTTGAGCGGCTAAGCGGTCGTTTTTTTAATGATGAGGAAGGGGTGCTATGTTTAATACTTTGATTAGATTAGATGAGGGAGAAATAGATGGAAGCAGTTGTGAGGTGGCTTGTGACTTCATATGTACGTAGGCTATAGTGTCAACGAGTGCGGAAACCCGCGCGATGCAGCGGGATTACTTTTGTAGACGTGGATTTGGATAGGGATTATTTTTGCCAAATTGCTATAAAGGACTTACTTTGCAGCGACACTTAAACCTTAGGGAATATTTTTGCAAATTTGGACTTACTTTGCAACGACACCTAAACCTCAGGGGCTATTTTTGCCAACTTATGAAAGTTGACAATTAATGCAAACAGTGTTTTGCAAACACTGTTGCCCGCTCAATAGTTATATTAATAATATGAGAGATTTAAGGAATCATAGATTACCGAAAACACCCTTTTGTTTCAATAATTAATTTAATTTCTAACTTAATCATAATTTCCACTTGTCAATTTAATGTGGCTTCCTACACTTTTCCACTTTAAAAACTATTTCACAAGAACCTCATTATATATATATATATATATATATATATATATATATATATATATATATATAGTGAAACTTTATTTTCAGAACCCACTTTAAACGCGAGAACTGCGAGAACTACTTTTTAGCCACTAGATTAATTGATCAATGGTCAAAAATAAATGTGCCATTTATGTAAATAAACAAAAGATCATGTTTGTTATTGTAACTAGTGTAAGGGTAATTTAGGAATAACACAATTATTTTTTTTAAACCGTCTATATCAATATGGATCTCACCTCATATGATTTCAAAAAGAAAAAAAAAAAACTGACAAAATACTCATCATCTATCATCACCGCCTCCAATTTATTCTCTATATACAAACCCTAACCCTAATTAGATCCGATCAGATCCACCACCAATGGTTGCGGCATCAGCATCCCGTCGTCTCCCAACCTCCAATTAGCATCTCATCTCATCTCATCACATCACACATGTCCAGGTTATCCATTACTAATCCCCACAACAACTATAAATACCCCACTGATCATTTCACAAACCCTAAAAACCCTAACTCGTTCAATCTTCCAACACCGTACAATTTACTTTCCGGCATGGAACCGGTAATACTGACAACGGTAGCAACATAGGTGGTGATTCCGGTATGTGCCGTGATCTGAATCATGTTTTCATTGGTTCAGCGTGTGATTGTGTCTAAAGTTAAGGTGACTGTTAATTCTTTGTGTTGGGTTACTCATTTTGAAGTGATGAGATTTGAATGCTATCAACTTGGCATGCTGAAATCTGTTTGTGTGACATTGTAATTGATCTTCAAGAGTAAGGTGATATTCAAGCATTTTTCTTAACATTGTATATTGTAGTTTTATAGTATTGATTATATGTTAATTCTTTAATTGAGAAAGTCATTATACGTGTTATACCTACAATATTTTACAATTGAATATTTTAATTTGTAGGACATGATTGTGACAAGTATCTGATCTTTTAACTTCTTGCTAAAATGAATGGATAAGTGAATAAGTACTATATTGTGACATACTTTTTGATCGGTGTTTTTAAATTTTATCTTTGAATGTTCGTATAGTTTGTGATGTAATATTATTTATTTTATAATTTCTAAATGGTTGAATGTAGTTATTATTACTGTAATTATTATTTGTTTCAAAGACTTCGTGTTTGCGAAACAAGTATGTTTCCTAAAACATACATGTAATTATTATTTTTTTCAAAAACTTATGAACATGTATGTTTATTTAGTAAGTGTAATTATTTATTTTTTCAAATGCTTCATGTATGTTTATATTTCAAAAATAATATATAAATAATGTTTTGTAGATGTTTTAGTAGTTGTATATATGTATTTTAACAACTGGGCACACCTGTGTAATAATAAAACAAAATGGACGCAATTATTATAAGAGTGTATTTTAACAAGTGTGCATACATGCTTTAATAATTGCATATATGTATTTCAACACAATTCTATTGTTGCTAACTTTTGTACGTTTTTTTTGTATCAGGTATAATTACAAGAATGTTCACGGCTACAAATGTGTATATATGTCCGACTTTTGAAAAAATAGTGACGGCTACACTTGTGCATATATTTCCGACTTCTAAAAATGATGATAACAATGAGTGTGCACATATGTCTATTTGTGTTGAATATTATTAATGCTCACGTGTATAGATCGATTAGATTCATGTATTTATGGTTTTTAGAAATTTGTTTTTTAATTGTATTTCAATTGATATCGAAGTTTGTGTATAACATTTATGTTTTTGGTTTGTTATAAATTTCATTATATTAAAAAACTCATATGCCCCCAACTATTTCTGGAAGTATATATTAAAAAACATATATGCACTAAAAATGCTAGCTTAAAAACATATATGCACTAAATCTAGAAATATACTATCTTAAAAAAAACATATATGCACAAAAATTGCTAGCTGAAAAACATATATGCACTAAATCTAGAAACTACTGTTTAAAAAAAATTGTAAAAAAATATTAAAAAAAAATTGTCTTTTACTATTATACCCTTTTGAATTAAATAAAAAAATTTAATATTTAAAAAAAATATAGATATTTTCAAAAATGCCATTTTGCATTGATAGGTTGCACACTATGCATTATTAAGAGTAGATAAGTGGTTCTCGCAGTTCTCGCAGATAAGATAGGTTCTGAAAATAAAGGGACTCTATATATATATATATATATATATATGTATATATATATATATATATACTAGTGTCAAAACCCGTCCGATGGACGGGTATGACTTGTGATTTTTATTTTTAGGTTTTAGTAGAACAAATATATACTAAAAAGTAATTAAAAATTAAATTAAACAATTTACAACTATAATTGATGTTACCATCATATATATATTAGTTAACAGAAAATAATATTTAAGGATGGCGGGCATGACTTATAGTTATTGTTGGAATGTATTAGTTATCGGGAAAAAATATATAAGGAAATAGTTGAGGATCAACAATTACTGAACTGTTAAAAGGTTTTAATTTATTGTTTAGAAGATAGAATATTATTTAAATTATAATTCGAAATAAAAATTATTTATAAGAGGGATAGACTTATGGATATCGTTGAAAAAATAAGTTAAGGAAAAATAAGTTGTAAACATATCAATTTTTTTTTATTGAATGCATTAAGAACGAAAAGAAATAAATGGTTATCGAATATGAGAGAAAATAAAAGTTTCAAAGTGGTACGCAAGAACAAAGTGTTAAAGCATAGTCCGCCCGATGGCGGAGCAAGCCTTATGAGTATCATTAAAAAAAATTAAGTTAACGAAAAATACGCTATAAATATACCAAAATTTTAATTGAATGCATTAAGAATGAAAATAAATCAACGGTTATCGAATATGAGTAGGAAAAAAATTTCAAAGTGGTACGCAAGAATAAAGTATCAAAGCATAGCCCGCCCGATAGGCGAGCAAGCTTTATGAATATCGTTAAAAAACTCAAGTTAACATAAATAAGTTATAAACATACCAAATTATTTATTGATTACGTTAAGAACGAAAAAAGCAAACGTTTATCAAATATGGGAAAAAAAAATTACAAAGTGGTACGCAAGAACAAAGTATACAACCAAATAAACTCAAATATGAAATAAAGCCTTTTGATATACAAAGTTTGTATCCAACGGACGGGCTAGCCATTTGTTTATTTTCTTTATATAATGATGACCTTTTCTTAAGTAATATAAGATTTTGCTATACGGGTTCTTCATACAAAATGAGAACAGAATATTGCAACATTAAAATTATCACAAAATATCAAACTATATACTATAAAAAATGATAATCAATAGCTGTTCAGGGCTATAACAAAATTATCACCTTATGTTTGCCTTTTGGATTACCTACCTTCCTTTCCTTCCCATGACATATCAATGATCGTGCAACATAACAAACATCAATATAAGTGCAGAAGAAGCAAAAAACTAATCCGAGAAAATGACCCAATGGGTAAAAAACTGTTCACATCAGCTATGCATTGTGAGGAATTACCATGGGCATTCATTGAGACACGACACAAAATAGCTACCATGGAAGCATAAGTTTTAGAGCGTGTCACAATTACATGTATATGAAATCATATACAATTATAATATGTACCTCGTAACAAATAGAGCAATGGTTTTTCATTAAGTTTTCTAGATCTTGATTTGACACAAACAAAAATAGTCAAAATTCATGCATCTTAACCCTATGTAGTAGTAGTATAGCAACACCCAAAACAATAACATAATTATACTCAATGCAATGCAACAAAAAATGCACACTTTTATTGACTTGTATATCCGACAAAAAAATCACACTACACAAAACTTAGTTCACATATTTGACAGGTCCTAAATTCTAAATCAAATTAGCAAGTGATAACCACTATATTATAATATTGAGGGACATGTAGAATTAGCTTATAAGGATTTTCAATAAGCAATCCCATACAGCCACTAAGAATGCTTTCAATAAGCAATCTCAAATATAATCTAATAGTACCAGTGAAGCTATTTAGCATAAATCGTATTTTGAGGGAAAAATAATAATCAAAATCTTTTGATAAAATGACTAAATTTGTTATATTTAATGACTTTTAGATACAAACAGATGAAAAAAAAAACAATAGAAAACTTTAAAGCTAAGAGCAGCAACAGGCTGCAAATGCATCGGCAGCTGCATTTCCGTTGTTTCTATGTTCTATCTGTGCTATTTCTTGTTGCATAAAACACATTGGTGCTCCTTGTTGGATGTTCAAAATGGTGGTATGTGCTCGTTCTTGAACTGTTGTGCCTATGTGACGGTGATTTCTCAACTGTTGATATGAACTTCTATAGATGCCTGTTGTATTCCGGATACAGCTCTAGCCTGAAGAATGGAGATAATCTTAACTTTTCACAGTTTCATACACAAAGTTCTCTAAGATAAACTTACTCTTTCATTTGAGCTTTGTACCTGCACACATGAAAAAACACACATAAAGGATCTGAATCAACTTTTAAGGCTATCTTGTGAACCGCATACCCCAAACAATTATGATACATCTACTTATCATTTTCATTATAATATATAAAATACCTTTGTAAATGATTAATAACGTAGCTGTGATTGGAAAAGAATATTTTTTCATATCTAACCCAACGAATGAAGAGCACAACCCGAATCAGTCCTTTGAGAAAGTAAATGGGTTGAAATTGCCATAGCATATATAACGAACCGCTCTTAACACAAAGTAAAGAATTAAGAAAATATGGTATGATTTCGACGTTATATACTTCACATATATAGGAGAAAAAAGATTGTATTGTACGAAGAAGGCATACAATGTTCATAGAAAGAAAAACAAATATAGGCTACCGATTTCGTTTTCCCTGTAGTTTTAGAAGGGCTGATTAGACCTTGACACCATAATGAAAACTATGACTTTATCAAACATATTTAGTCAATATTTTTCGACTTTCTAAATGAATACACTAATTAACCCAAACTGTACTGACATGCTTGAGTAGAAAGGGAGATATGGTGCGTATGTAGTAGCTCAAGCATCTGGCTAAAATATTGTGAGCTCATACTCAATATATATAGGTTAACATGGAAGTGGCAGATACCTTTCATAAGTTCACCCACAAGACTATATTTGGACGATCATGCCTTCTAAGTTGCTTTGTGAATTGATCACATACTTTCTTTAAGCTTCCTTGGATGGTCATACATTCCATTTCACTGCAGCAGATATACTAATATCAAATCGGACAAAAAAATGCAGCATAAGCTTCTAAGCTTTTTTTTTTTTTTTTTTTTTTTTGTGTGTGTGTGTGTGTGTATTACTGATTTGACAATTTATGAAGATATAATACTAAAGTAAAGTAAGCGAATCTGGTTGACCGAAATGAATATTAGCAATCATCATATAAAATGGAGACAACACAGACAATGCATAAGCAAGTAGCAAAACATATAAAATGGTACCTTTATAACTTTACTGATCAAAATTTCCATAAGTTTGCCAACATTGATTCCAATCTGTCCTTCTCTCATGATATCCGAAGCTATGGGGCTACCACCATATGGGCTCTGCGCCAAAGCCAAACCGGCAACTTTATCTTTTAAATCCGGCCAATACATTGATAACGCAGCAACTGCATCTATTCCCCCTTTACTATGGCCAAGAAGAAAAACACGCTTCTTGGAACCCCAATGGAACTCTTCAATGTACTCCTTTATTTCTCTAGCATTCTTTTCAACTGACGCCTAAAATGCTTCATGTTAATCATACAACTTCAAAACCACTAACTTTCAACAAACTTTCGATAATAATAATCATAATCATAGTAGAGATATTACCTCACTATGAATCTTTGCATTATGACATGTCAATCCCATTTTTGAGAAATAAGCTTTCGTGGTGCTAAAATATAACGGTCCATGGTTGTTAAAAAGACCTCCATGTCAACAATTGTGAAAAACATCATGATGAGCCAATATAATTAATCAGCTCTACAGAACATAATGAGACAGCATGAAATTATTTCTTTGGACAAGGGCTTTGGGTCAACCCGGTCCGTTTTGACCCATACAAAAAAAAAAAAAAAAAAAAAAAAAACATGTTTTTGACATCTTAGTCGGCCTGCTCATTCTGCCACCTCTACAGTCTACACCAATATCATAGTCAAAACAAATAGGATTATAGCAATTTATATATACCTGAAACCAAGAGATAAACCACTGTGTTTGGTAACAACAATACCTGATGCTTTTGGTTTTCCCTTCTATCTCTTTACGCGATCAACTCAGGTTCTGTTACTCAAGACACATAGTTCTGCTCCAGCAGTACCTAATTTCGCATAAATTGTAAAAGTCACTTTATAGTGTTTTTAGTGGGGTTATCTATGGTTCATTTGGGTGTGTGCCCAAACCCTTCTGCTTCTAAACCTTGCAAAGATGGTTATGGTGTGCGTTCCTATCGTAATTTAATTTTTGTTTGTTAATAAAGTTTGCTTTTCGAAAAGAACAAACACAACACTAAAAAAATCTAACATTGACTGCTACAAAGCACATGCCGTTAGTCAACACAGAGTGCAAAAAAGAAGGTAAAATTTGCATGAAACTCAACAACAATCATTTCATAAACCTCTAACACTTAACAGATGTACCCAGCCCAACCCTTGAAAGACCAGGTAACAAAATGAATTAATATTATATAGCATTACTATCTAGTCATAGAGAACTTAAGGCAGCATTCCCGTACAACAATCATCAACTCCATGATAACTTTAATAATCAAGACTGAATAAGAGAAGCAGGAAAACCCAACGAGTCATACCTGAGGTGGTCGAGGTTTGGGTGTTGACTGTGAAGCAACATACTGTCTGGTTCATATCACCAGCCCTAGTCCTCAGTTCCATTATGTTACGATCAATGTCTGGTTCATGCTTTGAAATGTAGGGTCTGAAGAAGGAATCGTAAACATAAGTTGTTCCCTGAAAAGATTGAGCAAAACAAATAAGATATATATTGTTTTCAGAAGATCATGAAGTAGGGTCACAATTACGACACACTTATTTACGAATGGGTCAATTCGGGTAACGTTTAGCACTAACGCGTCAAAGTTCAAAAAGGTAAAAAGATAGCTTATAAAAGAAAAACGCATAAAGTCGCCCAAAGTATTTTTGTAGTTAGATTATTTTTAAAATAGTATATTTTTAAATTTCTTATTCACGCCAATTGTTTATAAGAGATTTATAAATACTTGATAAGAGTTGACCCAACCTGTTTCGACCCATACCAAAAATTAGATGTTTTGACCCGTTACTCCACCCTCCAATTTACCACTTCTATGAAGAATGAAACTTTCTTTTGGAACTACAAAATTCATTTGATCGCAGAGAAATATTACCTTTGTTTTAGGGAACCACAAGTATATATAAAATGCCAACTTTGCTTCACTGTACATCGGGAGCCTTCAAAAGTAAAACAACCAATAACTCAGAAAAAGAGCAAAATATACAACGGCATTTAAGAAGCTGCCATAGATTTCCAACGTAAAGGTTGTGGTCTTACCATGAAACAAATGTGTCACCAATACGCTCACAAACAGTCAGTCCAGCAACTAAGATCCTGAAAACATCATGATACAGATTTAGATCTAACCCTGTGATATCGCTTATCTTTACATGGATAACAGGTATAGTACCAGTATTGGCACCAAAAGCAAAGTTCCTCGATATCAGGTTTATTCTTTTCCACTGATTTGAAACACTCATAGGCTGGATACGCGCATATCCAAACACCATTCTGCATGCAATTAAGTAATCCCATTGTTATCTGGTTGTGATTCTCCATTAACGGAAAAAACAAATTTAAAGATCAACATACATGATAGGTAAAGAAGAAACCTGTTCAAGGCATGTGCCAGATGATAGGTCATAAAAGCACCATGAGCTGTCGAGAGAAGCAGTAACAAAGTAGTTATTTGTTGCGTGGACAGCCACAACTTGAACCTGGTAACCAATACAAGCAAGATTATTAAAGTCGCAGCTTTAAAGAGGTTAATAGACTTTATAATTAAGTACTAATCTCAATAGAAAATATCCAGAAAATCTGATTTTTCATAAGTATCTAGCAGCTAACATAAAAATTGTTGTGAAATTAAGCAGGTCGGATAGTGGGTAAAGATGAAAAAGTCAAATAAATCGAGTGCATCTTAAATAAAGAAGCTGACAATTTACAATGGACGTGCCTATAACAGATTATAACAACGGACGTGCCTATAACAGATTATAGAAACAATTTTAATCATTCGACGTAGTCTTCACTTTTACAATGCTACGATGATCTCTAGTATGTTTTAGTTTCCAAAAATGTTATCTATGTAGTGAAAAGAAGCCGTAATTTCTTAACGCTTATAAAATATTCATAGGGGACCATTAGTGGAATCTCATACTTGAGCAACCATAAATAAAACGTGTGTAACATGCATGCCATGTTTTATAAATACACCAGCCCATGTTCTTATCATCTTATTTTTAAAAGCAGATGTTCTTATCATTATTTGAGAGCTTCTCAATTAATGCCTATAACAGATTATAACAACTTACAATGATTATAACAATTTACAATTTCATCAATGGCGCCTTCTTCCAACAATGGACGTGCCTATAACAGATTATAGAAACAAAGCATGATTTCATTTTTCTAACAGCAGTCGAAGTTGTCGAACTAATAGACCTCCAGGATTTTATCTGACATTATATCTAAGGCGTCATCTCAATTAACCACCGTCAAGCACAAACTTTTTTGATTTTCGAAATTGCTTTTTATTCCATCTCAATTTAGTCATGAATCAATTTATTTCACTGCTAAAGGACATGTTTTTTTAATTGATACAGATACTTTATTGATCATTTTAATCCTATATTAATTTATAGTTTATTGTATTCCGTTGAGTTGTTCTTCCAACAAGAATTGAAAATCATTCTGGTGACATAAAATGATTACTTTAGAATTATCATAACAAATCTAAGTCAATAAATATATATAAAACCAATAGTTCTTGATAAACAATAAATTTGGTATTAAATAATTTATCATTCCATTGCTGTAGCATGGACAAACAAGAGAACCAACTATTGCCATATTTCTTGTGTTGATTCTTTAAATCTACCAAACAACAGAATAATACTTGACATAGAGATCCATTCTCATTCTTTACATTTCCATTCTTAAAAGCAATTCCATTCTATTGTGATTCTCCGTACCAAACATCCCCTAAGTTCCAAAAGACTACTTCTCCTAGTTTAATATATTCACAGTTGGTAAAATCGACGGGTCAGGTAGTGGGTGAAACAGGTTCAGGTCAAAATGAGTAGTATGTGAATGTGTACAAGCAAATAATATTCTACTGATAAAACTTACCTGCGATGAGAACAAATATTCTACTGATAAAACTTACCTGCGATGGAAGAACTTCTTTATATGTTCCAATCTCTCATAGTAGAGCTACCAAGGAGCCTCCTTGACCAAATGTGATCGATATTGCTGTTTCATTTGGGTCTTTACAAAATATTAAGGTAGATATGGCCATATAAGGTAGATATGGCCGGAGTTTGTGTTCCACTCCTATTGAAAATAACAGAACACCAAGTTTCGTCATTAAGCTTAAGAGGGGACGGTATAAGACAGATAAAACGTATCACGTCAATTCATTATAAATTAAAAAGAATAGAGGCCATGAATTCTCAAATGCAAGAAATGAGTGAATATACCTGCTCAGAAAACAGTTTCGGTCTGAGCTAAAACCATTATAAGATCCACCCACCATAGCCTTTTACGCAGCTCACCCGTGCTAGATCCACCCACCATCGAAAGCCACTCTGCACAATGAATTGTAGCTTCAATATCCTGTCAAAGAGAAGTGTGACCAAACAATATTAATGTTTGACAATAATAGTAGACAAGAAAAGCATTTAGTGAAAAAATAGCCAGAATATATTACAAACTAAAAACAGTTCAAAGCATTTAAAAATTGGCCATTTCTACCCATTCTAAAACTGGCCACAACAATCTCAAACTGGTTATCCGTTAATCCGATAGACAATTTCATCTTACCAAGATATGCAGTCTTAAACACGTACCCTACTCAAGTACCAACAACTTCTTATATGTGCATCGTAAGCTATAAATAGATACAGAGTTCAGGTAAAAAAATTCCTAAAGTAATCACAGAATTAAAATCATTTTCTCATTCGCATATCGAAAACTCAACATGTCCAAATCAGATTCATTATATGAAAAAAAAAATAATAAAAATAAAAAAATTGGTTACTGTGAGTTAAGTGAAATCAAAACAGAAAGCCAAAACACACCGCAACTTAAGTTTGTGGTATAGATAGCATATTGAAAATAAGAAAACAAACACCATGATCTTAAAATATAATTGTTTACCTCACAGGAGAGACTTGTTTGGTCAAGTTATTTGTCTCACTCTTGGGCCGTGATAGACAACCACTGATCATGAATCGTGTTTTTCGCTGACTCTCCTTGTGAAAGATGATGGCTGGCAGTGGACCCATTATAACTTTTGTAGCATTCCATATCCATTCCAGCTTTGTTCCCAGCTTAGCTTCCCCGTTAATCATGCATTGCAAGCAACATAACCAAACTGCCAACGGCAATAGAAGAGGGCAGATCATCGACAACAACTTTATCAATATCAACCACCTTTCTTTTCTGCTTATCAACTGGTAAAGTATTTCATATAGATTGATTACCATGGCGATTGGTCCCCGTATTGGTAGAATTTGGTTCATGTATTCTCAAATTATTTGAAACACGAAATGGGTAGGGCGCATTCTCCACTGCATATTTCAGTTTATTTATACCCTTGGCATTGGAACTTGCATGGAAATATAGTGGTGAATAAATATATATCTGCCATAACATGTTAACAAATTGGCATTTGCATACCCATTTGCGATTGAACGACTGAGGTTGTTATTTTGCTTGTGCTGGAGCAGGTTGCTGCATGTCATTCGGGCATGTAACAACAAATAATATCATCGAGTTAGTATAAGATCTTCCAAATCGAATGTTAAATTTAAAAGGGCATAGCATTAAGTTGAAGCCTCTGCAACCTGTTATCCATAGAAGGTCACAAATGAACAGTTGTCTTATCTCGTGTAACTGGCCATGCACGGGCTGTCATTCTTTGTCGTTTAGCACCTATAACAATAACAGTTCTAACTGGATCATAAGAACGAAATTGAAAGCAGCCGAACTATTCAAATAGAGAAAAAAAAGTTACAATTAACGATGCGTTAGCTTAAGAAAAAGTTATATGTAACCACTTGCATGTAACCGTCGATTTTATGCAACCATTCTATCCATACATAGGCCTGACCAGGAACCCAATAATCATAATCGGAAGTGAAAAAAGAAATAGAGTTGAGGAACACAATAGTCATAATATTAACATTATTATCGCCAAAGCCTCGAACATGTGTGATCCAATAGTTTGTTATCAGTTAGATGTCCATCTTGCTTCAGTAAAAAATGATTAAACTATTAAATGATTAACATGCCATAGAGATCTTCTGCAGGCCCATATGCCACATAAAAAATAGTCAAGACACCTGGACGGTAAGCCCATACGCGAGGTAAACGGGCATACTTTTCCATACGGGTCAAGGCGACAAGCCTGAATAAAAGGCTACTGATACTCTTAGGGAATATATATTTTGTCCTTCACACCAAATGGATTACACTAAAATTAATATATTAGACACCGGTACATGTAACCTTTAAACTAATTTTACATTTAAAAAAAAATCCAAACCTTGTACAAAAGCCTATAAATGAACCTGAAATCCTCTTGTGCCATGATTTTTGGGATGTGTTATAAATGCTACTTAAGTATCGCAGTAGCTTTGATACTCAACGGTTTTATACAGATTGTGGGTTTCATGTGCAACTTAAGCTTCCTTATTTCGCATAATAGTTTTCTTCAAGCCACTATGTGATTTATTATCCGATCTGAAAAGTAAAAACAGAATCAAGCATGAATAGAAATTAAACATTTCAATATACTAAAAACGTAGGTAAATAGAGATATTTACATGGACTTCAAGGTTGTACCTTATTTTGGATATTTGGTTAAGTGATTGTAGTAGGCTAGTAGCTGCAAGTTACTAATTTGAAATTATAGAACTAAATCTAGACATTGTTTGTTGTCTTCAACTTTATTTGCATCCATCAGTTTATTAGCTTTCGTAGTTAGCTATTGAAAATCTTTGAGAACCTCCCCTTTTGTCTTCGAGTTTCTTTACATCTATCTGTAAACAAATAACAAAATAAATAGTAACAAATGAGGAGGCAATAATCACCTATATAGTTTCTTTACATCCATAAGTAAAGAAATAACAAACTTATGAGCCATATATAGTTTACTCTATTTATTTTATCTATAATGGGTAAAAAATAGTTAACAACAGCTACAAATTTAAAAGGAACGAATCAAATGAGCCAAAGGATGGGATTACCTCATCTTCAATAAACAATGTAAAGTAAGGAACTAAAGGATGGAGTTCAGAGTTTGTGGCCAAACTACCAAGTGCTTCCTTGAACAGAATGGAATCAGGCATACTTACTGCAAGCTCGGTAATCTACAAAAGTCATAGGCATTATATATACTTATGTCAAATAAAAATAAGAAAAAAAGTACAACCATCTCATTTGTTTCTTTTGCACGCTGCTGCGCGTGTAAAAGTTCTTCAACCTTCAAACGAATATCCAAGCCACTAATGGCTGCTTCCTTTTGCTTGCCTTGCAGCTCTTTCATCAGACTCGAATTTTGTCTCATTAAACTGATGACCTCCATTGTTGAAGCCAGGGTTTTCTGCACAAACTCAAATTGTATAAATCAAATGAGGATGTTATTATTAATACCAGCACATGCTTAACAAAAGGTTCATATGTTTGAATAGTAAAGAAACACGAAGCAAAACTTATATAACTGAAACACAAAAAAACTAAATTCGAATTTTTGATTCCTAAGAAACGTGATATACGAAGTTAAAATAGGTTAAAAATATATAAGGTATAATTATCTTGTTAGGTAATATATATCAACTTTTTTATAAATTCTTATCTTCAAAATATAGATTCCTAAAATACAAACTGCAGAATTTTTTAGCATTTCCTTATTTTTATTAATTTGCAACATATAAATCAAAAAACAATTTAGTCTAGTGGTAAATTGTTTAGATAACTTATGAATGACCCAAGTTCAAATCCAATATATGTCTTCTTTTTAATTAAACATAATTAAAATTTAAAATCCACAAATAAAAATACAAACCGAATTTTAAAATAAAAAAAATTAAAATTGAACATAAATATAAAAAAAACGAATTTTACAATTTATTAAAAAAAATGTACATATATTAATTAAAATGCCACATGTCATTTAAAAAAAATGCCACATAATTATAATGATGACATGGAAATATGACTTGGCATTATAGGATGCCAAGTGGCATTTTATGTGGCATGCCTCCTCTTATATATAATGTATATATATATATATATATATATATATATATATATATATATATATATATATATATATATATATATATATATACATATATATATATATATATATATATATATATATATATATATATATATATATATATATATGTATATATATATATATATATACATATATATATATATATATATATATATATATATATATATATATGTATATATATATATATATATATTTGAGTCTATCTATAGGGCAATGACAGGGGCAAGATTGAAGACTTTTATTAAGTGTGGGCAGGAAACGAAGCTACATGCTAGGCTAGTTGGGCCGGTTGGGGGTGGCCGAGCACCCTCCAGCTCCCCACTGGCTCCGCCTCTGCCCTCTAGGTTGTAGATGATGTCACTGTGCACAAAGACAATTTGGGAAGTCAATCCTTGTCGGTTTACGTTTTACAGTAGTTAAAAAAAGGTACGACAAGTATAATTTGACTTGGATATAAACTTACGAGTTGGGCCAATACAAAATTTGATGTAAAGTGGGCCGAGCTATTGCACACCCATATATCCAGGCCTGGCTTGAACCCACCGCCAAACATATTCAAACTAGGTAATGCCCTCCCTTTTCACGGGGTTTGAACTTGAGACTTCACATATTTTAGAGTGATTGTCACAAGCCCTTTTGCCATTAGGCCACCCTTGAGTGGTTTTTCATATTAAACAGTTTTAGTACATTGTTCATGATATACAAGTTAATGTGTGCTTTTACATGACCTTTTCTTTGGACGTTTTGTTGACTGCAAAATTGTTCTCCTTTCAGGTTTGAGTTGGCAGTAGTGATCAGAGTGTCGGTTTTATAGATATAAATTAGTAGTCGTGAGTTACTATTGACTCGAGACCATGGGATTGCATACTTTGCGTATAAGAATTAAAGTTAATTAGTGAATATAAAATGTTATATTTATTTATTATTTACACAAAAAATATAACGAACGTTAAGTTAATTAAACGTAATGGACTAACGGTCATTAAGTGTTAAAAGGAAGGACTAGAAGTGAAATTAGATGTCAAGAAGGTTCTAGTGTTCCTAGGGGAATACTCAACCGATCGGCCTAAGGGGTTTCCATACCCAATCCTTAGCTAACCTGGACACTAAGTTTCCTTGGGTATATATACAAGGCCTAGGGTCTTTGTATCATAACTCTTGTACTCCTAAATTAAAACCTAAAATTGTTTTGTGTGTTTTTGTGACACACGGAAATTTTCCACCTATTTTTAATTAACAAATGATAATTTATTATTGCTAAGCCTATTAATTTAAGCATACATTAGCTTACATAGCTATTTTGTGTAGCTAATGCACACACAAAGCTTACTGTATAGCATTTGCATTCATCATCTGATCAGGAATTTATGAATTTATAGTTCCTGTAAATTTCTAATGATTTAATTATATAACGAGAGGTTCTCTCGTTTCTATCAAAAACCCAGCACCGCCGCATACCGACACTACAGTAAGAGCAAAATAACCATATAATAAAATCCCAAGTAGAGTACTTGGTACTTATAATAATTCCTCACAAATGTATTCATAAAACGTCACCTCGCAAAAAATTTACTTGACCACGATTTCTACAATTACAACCTAACTTAAAGATACACAATACCTTTAGTAAAACTAATAGTAACAAATTTAAAAAAGCAAATTACAAAAACAAACCGTATATATAGTGATTATACGAGAATGAACCATTTTTCTATAGTTTACCGATATGACCATTTTACGTCACTATCATACATAGTCACAATCATACCGGTCACAATCATACTTTTTCCCCACAAGATACATTTTTCCATTGTGTTCTTTATGTTATATAAATCAAAGAGAAATTTTTTGAAATGTGATAGTTTCCCAAATATATCAGTAAAATTATTAGAACGTGATCATATATGTCTCTTGTCCTATCCTATACAACTATACCTACCATTGAGCTCTACTTAAAGCACTTAGAGTGCCACTTCAAAATCATATCCTATACAATTCTACCTACCATTATTGCTCTGCATAAACTTCGCATAATTAAAGTTTCCCTCACTAAACAATCCAAGATCAAAGACATCTTCCATAACCAAAACAAGTTTTTTAGGTAGTTTGTTTCTGCGATTCTTTTTCTTCCAACGACACATGCTTCACATGCTCCACGCCCAGGCCTCCACGCCCAGCATGCTCCAAGCCTAGGCATGCCACGCCCAGCTGCTTAGGGCACGCCCAGCTGCTTAGGGCACGCCCAACTCCACGCCCAGGCACGCTGTTCCACGCCCAGCCACCCAGTTCCACGCCCAGGGCACGCCTCATGCCACGCCCAGGCACGCTTAGGTCACTCCCTCGCCCAGGACCACGCCTAGAGAATTGGTGTACACGTGTACGGTTTAAAACCTATTACGCTACCAATCTAACGTCTAATATTGAAAAGTTCATTTTTGAAAATTGTATAGGCGTGGTTTATATGTGTAAAGTATTAGGGAAAGCGTTCATTTCAAAAATTTTCTCAATTAAAAACCCTTCATTTTATTTATTTCTGTTTCTTTTCCCTAAGCCCCCACTACCTCAAAGAAAAAGAAGCATATATACTCTTTTCAGTTTCTCCTTTTCCTTCTTTCACGCCTACGCAAGCGAATCAGAACTCAAAAACAACTTTGCAGGATTTATCCTATCTCCATTTCCTAGGTCAAATTGACTAGAGTAAAAATCATCAAGATGGCAACCTACTCCCCTTTTTTCAGCTATCACCTCTCTTCCTAAGTCAAAGTCACAAGACCACCTTGGAAGAAAAGAGTCGATTGAGAGTTTTGCCAAGAAGATTCATTCACAGTTACAAGGTCAAGAAAGTTAAGTCAAAATTCGATTCTATTTCTTCTTTATCAAGCCGCGTAATTCCCAGAGTCTCACACAAGTCCTACATTCAAAAACCACTCACAAAACCCTCTTCATGTCAAGGGATTGATAAAGGTTTGGTTTTGCTTGGAATCAGACTTGGGTCGATCGTTTGGGGTGATTGTTGTTCAAGGTGTTGGTCACCCTCCTCTCACAAATCGTGACTATAATCAATTGTAAGAAATCACAAATTATTCTTCTTGATATGCTAAACTTATGTCAATGGAAATATAAGATATTGTGTTCTGATATTTTTGGTACCGATTCATTTTATTCGTTCGCCAAGCATATAAAATTTCCTGTGATGAAATATGTTAACCGTTGTTGTTAAAATTGTGTGGCAAAGAAAGTGAGTTGCAAATTTAGCACTTGATGTAGATTGGCTCTTGGTTAAGTAATACTAAATTCTTCGCTTCTTTTGTTGATGTTTTCATTGCCACTTGAGTCAGGCTCGGTTACGTTTGATTTCTGGTTATAGTCGAGTTTCACTAGGGAAGTATCATGGTTCATGTTTTAATTTGTTTTGTCTCGGGTCATAAGGATAAAACCACCCATGTAGGGTGTTTGATACCTGCTGTTTAACACAGGGCCACAAGGGTGGGCATGTGAGTTTTCGTGTGATTTTCGTGTTGGTTAATTCACCATTAGTAAGTCATCGATCATGTAGAGCATGAGTACCTAGTGTACGGGTAGTCGCGGAGGCTATCAACTGTTAAAAATATTTAATCCAATATTCCTTGTGTGTTCTTGGTTTTATGTTTTATGTTTCAGGTTTTGTCAAAGCCCAAGTTGCTCTCGGCCCATCTTCTCTTGTCTCAGCCCACTCCTTTATCAAGCCCAGCTGGATTGAGACCATTGGAAGACCTAGTATATAAGAGTCTCTTATCTCTTCATCTAGGGTTAGAAGAGTATATCGGTTCTTTGAAGCCGCTACAAAATATCTCTCTCATTTCTGCTGATCTTGAGACTTTACTCAAGATCTGATCTATCCATTTATTATTGTTGTTTATCTTGTAAAACTATTATCAAGTTAGATAATAGGATCACACCATAGTATCTGTTGTTCGTGGCTTGGAGGTTCTGTCCCTCCTAGACTAAGTGAATCTAGGAGAAACAGTTCGATTGTGCTGCGGATATTGCTCTGTAACACCTCTTATCTCTCTTTTATTTATGTCCTTTACCTTTCTTGTTTAGAATGCTGGAGGATAGGTTGAGGGAATTTTGAGAAGTTTGATTGATTGTTGGAGATTGATTGTTATTTGAGGAGATATAAGGTGTTGTTGCTCTGCTTTTTTTCTCTTGTGTTTGTGTGTTTGATTTTTTGTCATTATGTCTGAACATGGTGATTCTGACAATGAGAGTGTCAGTGACCCTGTCACTCTTATTGGTAAACTTGATGTTAGTAATCCTTTACATTTGCACCCTAATGATTCTGCTGTGCTCACTGTTATTTCTGTTAAACTTAGAGGAACTGAAAACTATCAAATTTGGGCTAACGCTATGCTTCTTGCTTTAGAGGGTAAAAATAAAATTGGCTTTATTGATGGCACTTGTAAAAGGTCTATTACTGATGAGGTCTTGGCTAAACAATGGGATAGAGTTAATGATGTTGTTTTAGGCTGGATTTTGAATTCTATATCTGAGGAGTTATTCCTTGGTCAAATTTTCTCAAAAAAGGCTAAACATGTTTGGAATGAGTTAAAGGAAACATATCATAAAGTTGATGGTTCTGTGATATTCAACTTGCATCATAAAATCAGTTCTTTGAAACAAAATGGCTCTAATCTGTCTGACTATTATCATAAGTTGAATGCCTTGTGGAAAAAGTATGATGCCATGGTTGAGTTACCTAATTGTGTGTGCACTGCCTCTGATGAATTTAAAAAGCATAATCAACTTCTGAAACTTATGCAATTTCTGATGGGTCTTGATGAGTCTTACATGAGTATTAGAAGTTCTATTTTATCTAGAGAGACCTTACCTGATGTTAAAGGGGCTTATGCCATTATCTCTAGTGAGGAATCTCACAGAGTGGCATCTGGAACCAATTCTGGTGCCTCTCAAAGGGGTCAGACCTCTGCTTTCTTAGCCAGTGGTCCTGCTAGAAACAATTTTCAAAAAAATCAGAACTCTTACACTAATGCTAGACATAACTCTACTGCTTTCAGACCCAATTCCAACACTGGGTACAAACCTGGTGGAACTAATGTGATAAGAACTAATGTGAATGCTAACTCTGAAGTTGTGTGTGAGCATTGTGGTTATGTTGGTCATACTATAGATAGATGCTTTAAAATCATAGGATATCCTGCTGATTTTGGAAAAAAGAAAGGGGGACAAGGTGGTAAGGCTAAAAATGTTGCATACAACTCTGTTGGGTCCTCAGGGTCTGATAGTCCCTCTGGATCCTCAGGGTTCACTGATGAGCAACTTGCCACTTTGGTCTCTCTCATTAAGGAGAACAAAATGTCTGAGAAAAATGTACAAGCCAACATGGCAGGTACTTACTTTAATTCTAGCAAACTGTTTAATGATAACTTTGATAAATTTCTTTGCTCCAGTTCTAGTTCTATGACAAAAATATATTATGTTGGTAAAGTTGTGGACTCTGGTGCTAATCAGCACATGACCAATAGTGAGAAAGAGTTAGAAAATGTGTATGACATATCTCATCTTAATATCAAAGTGTCTCACCCAAATGGCACTAATGCCATCATATCTAAAATTGGAAACCTTAGACTTGGAAACGGTCTTGTCCTGATTGATGTGCTTGTCATTCCTGATTATTGTGTGACATTGATTTCTGTTCATAAACTTGCTAAAGATAATAAGATCTTAGTTGTGTTTGATGAAAGTAAATGTTTCTTTGTGAATCAGGATTTGAATCTGAAAAACATTCTGGGGATTGGTAAACAATGTGGTGGTTTATACTATTTAGATACTGAAGGTACTAAATGTGATAATATTGATATTGAGTACAAGTGTTCTTTGTCTCTCTATGATTGGCATTGTAGACTTGGCCACCCTGGTGACCCTGCCCTTGATGTTCTAAAAAATTATTTGAAAATTGGAAAAAATGATAAATATGAGGTTTGTGAAATCTGTCAAAGAGCTAAACAGACTAGAGAACCCTTCCCTTTAAGTGATCATAAATCTAAAATGCTTGGTGATATTGTTCATCTTGATCTGTGGGGACCATATAAGGTGGTGAGTCACTCTGGCCATAGGTATTTTCTTACCATAGTTGATGATTATACTAGAGCTGTGTGGGTGTATCTTATTAAATCCAAGGATGAAGTTTTTGAGTCTATTAAAATCTTTTACAACTTGATTAAAAATCAATTCAAAAAGACTGTTAAAGTGTTCAGAAGTGACAATGGAACTGAATTTCAAAATCAAACCTTTAACAAATTTTGTGATAACATGGGGATTACACATCAAACTTCTGTTGCTTACACCCCACAGCAAAATGGGGTGGTTGAAAGGAAACACAGACATCTCTTAAATGTGGCCAGATGTCTTATGTTTCAGGGGGGAATACCCTTAAGATTTTGGAATGAGTGTGTGCTAACTGCTACTTATCTTATTAACAGATTGCCTTCTTCTGTGCTAAATGGAAAATCCCCTTACCATATGATTTATAATTGCAGTCCTAATCTCTCTCTTATCAGAATGTTTGGTTGTCTTTGTTTTGGTACTATTCTTAATAGTCATGATAAGCTTACCAGCAGATCTGAAAAATGTGTTATGATGGGTTATTCTAGCTCTCAAAAAGGATACAGGCTCTATAGTCTTGATAGATGTCAATTTCTTGTGTCTAGGGATGTTAAATTCTTTGAGTCCATATTTCCTTTTAAGGAATCTATATCTAATGGTATTAAGAATAAGCATATTGAATCTGATGTCTTTCATGAAAATAACCTGTTGAATTTTTTTGATCTAAATAACCCTGAGCTTCTTAATGATGATGAGAGAGATGTATCTAGACATAATAGTGACCATGAGTCACTGAGTGGAGATAGCCCCTCCGCAACTCTTGGCGACAATGTGAACACTGGTGATTCCCCAACTGGATCATCCAGTGATAACATTGATGCCAGATTGCATGATGTTGAGGCAGCCACACTTGATGAAAACTCTGCTTCTGAAGGAAATGTTGATCCCAACATAAATACTCAAGGTACTCAAACATTAAGAAGATCTTCTAGAACTTCTGTTTTTCCAAAAAACTATAATGACTTTGTTGTTAAAACCAATGTGAAATATGGGATTGAAAAATATGTTGGGTACTCTAACTTAAATGGTGAAAACTTGTGTTTTGTCACTCAATTGAATAAGAACCGTGAACCCAAGTCCTTCTTTGAAGCATCTCAAAACCCCTTATGGGTTGATGCTATGAACTTAGAGATTGTTGCCTTACTTGAAAATGATACTTGGGATGTTGTTGAATTACCCATAGGTAGAACTGCCTTGAACTCCAAATGGCTGTGGAAACTTAAATATAAAGCCAATGGTGAAATTGAGAGGTACAAGGCTAGACTTGTTGCCATGGGGTGTGCTCAAAGGGAAGGGGTAGATTATGAGGAAACTTTCTCTCCTGTTGTTAAAATGGTCACTGTGAGATGTGTGCTTAATATTGCTGTTGTGAATTCCTGGCCCATTTTCCAACTGGATGTTAAAAATGCTTTTTTGTATGGTGAGCTTGATGAATCTGTTTACATGAGACCTCCTAAAGGTTTCTATGTTGGTGATAAGAACCTTGTTTGCAAACTTAAAAAATCCATCTATGGTCTTAAGCAGGCCCCTAGACAATGGAATGCTAAACTCACTTCTGTGCTCAGTGAAAATGGATTTAGTCAAAGTAAATCTGATTACTCCTTGTTTACTAAATCTGATAATGGTGTGTTTCTTGCTCTCCTTGTTTATGTTGATGATATAATTGTGACTGGAAATAATCATGGTGAAATTGAGAAGTTTAAAATGTTTTTGAAAAGTAAATTCAAGATAAAGGATTTAGGAAAGCTTAAATACTTCCTTGGTATAGAAGTGGTTGATTCTGATAATGGAATTTGTCTGAATCAGAGAAAATATGTGCTTGATTTGCTATCTGAATATGGTATGCTTGCCTGCAAACCTTCTAAGACTCCATTGATGGCTAAACTGTCTATATCTAGTATTCCCACTACTACTGATCATGCTCTTGTGAATATTGTTGATTATCAAAAGCTTATGGGAAAGCTTATATATTTGACCAATACTAGACCTAATATATCCTATGCTGTGCATTGTCTTAGTCAATTCATGCATTCTCCTTTAACTTCTCACCTCAAAATTGCCTTTAAAATATTGAGATACCTTAAAGGATCTCCTGGTCTTGGCATTCATATTACTAAGAATATGGGTGTGTCTCTTAAAGGATACTCAGATGCTGACTGGGCAAAATGCATTGTCACTAGAAAGTCTGTCACTGGTTATTGTGTTTTTATGAATGAGAATCTCATCTCTTGGAAAAGCAAGAAACAAAATACTCTCTCCAAATCTTCTGCTGAGGCTGAGTATAGAGCCCTAGCATCCTTAACCAGTGAGATCATTTGGATTTTGAAAATCCTTCAGGATTTGCAATGTATAAATCTGCTGCCAGTTGATCTGCACTGTGACAGTAACTCAACTATCAAAATAGCTGCTAACCCTGTATTTCATGAGAGGACTAAACACCTTGAGATTGATCTTCACTTTGTGAGAGAAAAAATCTTAAATGGTTTTGTCAAAACTGTCAAGGTAGATTCAGCAAAGCAAATTGCTGATATCTTTACCAAAGGGTTGGACATTTCTCAACATCAGTGTCTTGTGGAAAAGCTTGGAATGATTGACCTCTTTGAAATATCAGATTAAGGGGGGATGTTAAAAATATTTAATCCAATATTCCTTATGTGTTCTTGGTTTTATGTTTTATGTTTCAGGTTTTGTCAAAGCCCAAGTTGCTCTCGGCCCATCTTCTCTTGTCTCAGCCCACTCCTTTATCAAGCCCAGCTGGATTGAGACCGTTGGAAGACCTAGTATATAAGAGTCTCTTATCTCTTCATCTAGGGTTAGAAGAGTATATCGGTTCTTTGAAGCCGCTACAAAATATCTCTCTCATTTCTGCTGATCTTGAGACTTTAACTCAAGATCTGATCTATCCATTTATTATTGTTGTTTATCTTGTAAAACTATTATCAAGTTAGATAATAGGATCACACCAAAGTAGCTGTGGTGATCTGTTATGGTTGTAAGCTTTTGCTGTTGAACTTTGTGTTGTTTGATCTATATAAAGGGTTTTGGTTTCTTCATATCATGTTTTTCTACATCAACCCAATAAAATTGTGAGCAATGCGTGCTTTGGTCTCGTCATACTTACATGAAAACATTTCGTGATTCATTCACTTCGACCATAGAATAGTTGTGGGAAAGTTAGCCTCATTGCCAATTGGTAGACTTCTTGGTTAACAAGGCACCCCAAATAGGGGTTAACTTTCTTATCACAAATATAAACTCATGCTCACGAGCACCCTTGGTTTCGAGTCTTGGCCTCAAAAGAACTTCATAAAACTGCAAACACAACATTTTATCACAAATATAAACTTAGGTTGCATTTTATCTTCATAGTGGTACACATTGGGCTAAGCACTCAAATAAAGGGACGATTTGTTGGTTATATCTATTCTGGGACACAGCCCACAGGCCCAAACGAGAGTAGTATTTTGTTCCTGGGCCACAACCCACATCAGATAAGCATGCTGCGTTTAGTTATTGTTAATCAAAACGCATGGTGCAAAACTTTTGTAATGTAAATGAGTAAGAGATATCAAGTTGTTAGTAGTCCGTCGGGTGTGTCATCCTCATCTTATCCCGCGACACGTTGTCAACTTACCCGGACGTTGTCCGCGACGCAATTCCTTCGTGGTTCGTTCAAGAAGACTTGTGCTATATGCACCCATTCGATCATTTAACACGGCATACTTCGAAAGCCCACACGTCACATCGTCATAAACTTAGATTGCTAAACTAGCGGTAAAAACATAAGTATTAAATGAAAGTTGAAAATATCATTTTTATTGTAAATGTAATAAACAAGAACACAAGAATGAGAGAGGAAGATAATTCTTATTAAGATATATTCATAATGTTACAATAGGAGGTATTTATATGACATAGGAAAACCCTAACTTGTTACTCAAGATTAGGATGAATAGACATAAGCTCATAAGCCCATAATATTTTACAATACTCCTTCTTGGATATTCATCGTACATTATACTTCATAGACTGCCTCATCAAAAACTTTATCAAGAAAAACCCAATGGGATAGAAAAACCTTGATGAAGGAAAAGAGTGCAGTGCGTATAATGCTCCTCTTCCTCAATTTAATGTATATATTTCAAGCATCGCATGCTAATCTTCTAAACGAGTTGCTCGTAAACTTTTGTTAGCAACAACTTTACAATGAAGTCCATCAAATTGATGATGTTACGAATAAGTCCTGCAAAAATGACAAAATATATGTGTAGCTTCCAACCCAATATCAAATCAATTGGTTAGAAAGTATACAATGCATGTACGAATATTAAAAAAGAAAAAAATACACTCTCGTGACGCATATTAATTACAAAATTGGCATCCAAACCTCAATTGTACTTATGTATGGTACTTGAGGACTAATTATTTCTTTGAGACATGTGCAAAAGCAATTTATATAATATGCGTCCAAAATCATTTTGATCCATATACGGATTCATTCAACTTTATCAAATAAAGTTATTGAGAACTTTATTAATCGTATCTAGAAATTGAAGTTGTAAGCCATGTTTGAGACATTACATATCATTCATAGAATACGAGAGCTCTAATAAACCCAATTTTAAGGAAAAATAGATACTTATCTCATAAAATATCAATAAGATATTTACATCCACCTCGATAATTTGTCTCTTAATAATCAACTTATTGTTTTGTGAATTTATTTATTTCACAATTCAAGTATTAAAACACATAAATTTAGAGCTCTTATTTCGGTTTAGCACAAAAACCGATTTATATCCAATAGATTTTACACATTGACGTGTACGAATTTCACGTTTCAAGACTTTTAGTATTTGCAAGATACTACTACCTCCGTCCCATATTTATAGTCCATCTTTCCTTTTTCGGTCGTCCCAAAATAATTGTCCACTTCCATAAATAGATAGGAAATATATATCAAGTTTACCATATTACCCTTAGTTGAGGTTATTATTACAAACTTTAAAAAAGTTAAAAATTAATTGGTTAAGGGTAAAACTGTCTTTATGCAAAAAGTAAGAAAGAGAAAGTTGTAATGATGATGTTTTTCTTAAACTGTGTGTTTTTTGTCTGTGGACAATAATTTTGGGACGGAGGTAGTAAGTCCTTTTATGTTGGCCAATCATTTCGTTGAGCGCATATTTGGATATTAATTTACATTTGATCTTCATCATGCATAATAGCAAGCAACATATTGTATGTAGACAAATTTATCGACGTCTTTTTGTGTCGATTCCATAATAATTCAAGACAAGATAGAATTTACTGAGATCTTATTAGCTATATGAGGTTCTTTGGAACCTTACTATCTAGTGTCTCTTTATGAGACTATCGTGGGTCTTTTATACCTCGAACAACCATCTTGTTTTCATGCTCCATATTTTGCATCGAGGATTTTATTTGGAATCGATTTGTCTACCATGCTTGGGGCATGCCATAATAAAATAGTGTCCTTAAGGGACAACTTCTAATTAGAGCATGAGTAGCTGAAATTTTGTTCTTGGCCAATGTTTATTTATGGCTATTAGATTATCCATTGAATAATAATTCATAAAAACAATTCTTTCAAGGATCAAAAGAATATGATAATTCATTCTAAGTTTGCAGCTACTTCTCTCCTCCTGAAGGAATTATGCATCTTCTATATCCCATATATGTGCATTTAGGTGGAGTATTTTGCACACACAAAAAAAATGGGATATGTTTGGTTTATAACCAAAACCAATTATAAAAGGGAGGATTTATAATAACATATTGGCATGATGCTAATTTTGTTGTTGTGCATATTATAATATGGCCCAATACAACAACACAAATTTTTCTCTCGGTTTCATTTGATAATTTCGAAGTAGTTCATCGCATTTTCACGATGAAATACTTACTCTGGAATGTTAGGCTTGCATTGAGCTATTAATCATGCAAACTTGAGGTTGCGATTTAATGACCATTTATACGATGCATCGATTTTAAACTTTAAATGGTTCATACAATGGATTTGTATGCTTACATATATCCATTTGTTTTCTTTCCTATTAAAATTAAGGAATTTAATCCTCATTCTAGTTGATATAATAATAATCAACTTTCTTTGAGATATTATGACATTAGATTGAAGAATCTTATTCTTCTATAGCTTTCACATCATTAATGACTCAGGATGGTGTAACTGGTCATGCCAAAAATATTATAATTATTATTGCTCATAAAACTTAAGTTATGGAAGTGATTAGCTTTTACTAATCTTTATATAATGCATGTCGAGAAAGATATAAAAGAATATAATGTATCTTTAATACTTAACTTCGTTTCTCATGACGATTTTATATTTCTTTTGTGGAGCAAAATGCGCTAGCATAGATTTTTAAATCTATGAATATAGTGTGTAATATCTTAGACACACTTGTATTTCATATACATCACATTGCATTTTTGCATAAATAGCATATTTTGTTTGCTCCTTTCTTATTGTATTTTCGCCGCTACTAGTGGTTTGTCAATGTCATACTTCCTCGACCATAGCATTTACCATGATAAATGATCTTTAACCTTTTATCGTTACATTATCACATTCACATGAGGGAATGAGGATCTCATATTGATCATTTTGTCTCATTCACTTGAGGGAATAAACATCTTATGTTGATCATTTATCATATTCACTTGAAGGAATGGAGATCTTTATGTTGCAACTTGAGGTTGCCAACCAGTTTCTTTTAACACGACAATATGGAGCAAATTTAGTAAACGGGTTTATCGTGTTTGTTCAAACATGCCCATTTCTTTTATATCAAAGCATTGTTCTCGATATACGAGTATATTCGTGGCATTAACCATCTCATCGCATTTTTTCTTTTCATCATTCAGATGTACTACTTAATATTGCGAAAAATGTACTCGCATTTGCAAGAATCTCTTGCTTATGATGGTCAAATCTTTCTTTTAGATTTTGACATACATTTAATGGATCTTTCACCATTATATATTTTATTTTTAATTCAGATCTAACACTGAAATTGTGAGACCGAACTCGCTTATGACTTTTTTTAATGCAACTTGAGGTGCATACAATCATAGCGAGATTTTTGCGAATATTACTTGCTTTTTTTGTGGTAATGTATCCATGAGATCTTACCATAATTTAACGAATCTTTCATCGTTAAGTATTCCCTTTTATTTTCCTCACGAAGAAGACGAGGTTCTCTTAAAAAATTTTACAGTTAAAATAGATCTTAACATCAAAAGTCCACACAAATATTAGGAACAAAAAAAAAAAAAAAATTGATGCTTGAGAACTTAAAATCGGACATGTGAACAAAATCATTATTTCTAACATTTCATTTAACTTATTGAAAAAACATATGTGGAAAGCAATCACTAAAGTAATAGTGTTGCACAGACAACTAAAGAGAATCTATTACAATGTGTAATATTGAATGATATAATTTATAATCATATTAATCGATACAAACATAGAGAATGCAAGACTCAAGAATGATATGACAAAATATATATTTGCCTTCACATATCAGTTGTCTAATTTATACAACCAAATTACAAGTTAAATTCATGTTAATCATTTACAAGTGAAATTAATGTTATCATTTGCAACAAATGAATAACAACATTCAATATTTATCGTTTACCATAAAAAAAACTCCACATTAACAACATTCAATATTTATCGTTTACCATACAAAAACTCCACATTAACAAATCTAAAAAATTTATCATGTGTAGTTATATAAGAGTTCATATTTTCACTTTTGTTAAATATACACGAATTCAGAATATATCATTTAACTAATGTCTTGCCACATCACCACATAATTTGCAATAAAATCATAGAAGTGATATTATTTAAGTTTTAGCAATCATGACACAAAATGTTATAAGGCATCTCTAACAAAGATATACATGCATGTCAGCATCACAATTCTTCACACAAAATGTTATAAATCATAAAAGTGATATTATTTAAATTTTAATAATGTACTAATAGTCTTTTCTAGTGTAAGCTGTGTATCATGTTAAATTATTTTAAAAAACAAACAGATATAAAAATAAATAAACAAGACATAAACGAATGTAATTAATAATTACAATATTAATAACAATAGAACTGGAGATTCTATAAAAATATAACAATATTATGAGGTTTTTTTATCGTGATTCATCTAAAGAAATCACAAAGAACTTGAGGTTCTTTAAAATTGTAACAATTACATGAGGTTATTTTATTTTGATTCTATTCATTGTAATAAAACTTGAGGTTATACCATAAATAACCATAATCATAACATGATGTTATGATACCTTTTGATTTTTTTTTATTAGAACTTGAGGTTCTAATTATTTTTCTATAACAAAATATGAGGTTATGTTATTTTTATTTTTTTTGATAATCAAAGTAGAACATGACGTTCTAAAAATTAATTATAATCATAACATGAGGTTATGATACTTTTTGATTCTGTTGATGAGATCATAGTAGAACTTGAAGTTCTATTTTTTTTCTTAACATAACATGAGGTTATGTTATTGATCCAATTGATCAAACCATATTAGATCTAGAGGTTCTAATTTATTTTTCTCTAACATAACATAAGGTTATGTTATAGATTCAATTAACCAAACCATATTAGAACTTGAGGTTCTATTTTTTTCTTAACATAACATGAGTTTATGTTATTGATCCAATTGATCAAACCATATTAGAACTAGAGGTTCTAATTTATTTTCTTAACATAACATGAGGTTATGATACACTTTTTGATGAGATTAAGAAAAATATAAACTGTATTATGAAGTCATATTTTAATCATCACCATGGTTAATGTTAGTCACAATTAAGTATCATACGAAATTAAACTAATAAATTTTAAGACAATCATAGGATGATGCATTATAGTAAGTTATTCTAAGTATATATCATATGAATGCATAAGAACACTTAATGGAGCAACACAGTATATACGGAGTATCATATATGTATAATCATGATATAATACCAGAGACTATTGTCGTTAACCAAAATCATGTGCATACATTTAAACTCAAGATTAAATCCATAAGTGACACTTCACAAATCATTCTCAATTTTCGGATTAATTATGTAAATCAACCATTATTTGTGTGATTTTATATTAGTAAAAGCTTAAGATCTGGACATATATATGTATGATTAAACAATTGAATTTTAGATTTACCTCGACAATCATTGAGAATTCCAAAAACCGTGAATATAAAAAAAAAAACCCTCAATCCGGTTTCTTTTTCCTTAGCTCTTAATCATTTAAAGTCAATCGTGTTGATAACGTATTGTAAATGTAATAAACAAGAACACAAGAATGAGAGAGGAAGAGAATTCTTATTAAGATATATTCATAATGTTAAAATAGGAGGTATTTATAAGACATAGGAAAACCCTAACTTGTTAATAAAGATTAGGATGAATAGACATAAGCTCATAAGCTCATAATATTTTACAATAATTTTCTAAAACTCAAATGAGTGTCCTATAAATAAAATAAATATAGTTCTAATGAAGACTTAACATTTTCATATTTATAAACCAAGTGTTAAAAATATAAACTTTTCCTCACATACCTATCTTGTTTCAAGTAATTAAAAACTTATTACAAAACTCTGACGTTAGTCACCACGTACAAACAACAACTTATACACGGGCCATACTCAGTTTCCGGCAAAAATATATAATTCAACAAATTTTTGTAACAAGAGGAGGGTATCTCATAACCTTCACACAATGAAAATTTCCAAAAACAAAGGTATTAAACTAAATTAAACTTTTGAGTACCTCTATTGTAACTTAAAATGGTGATATAAAATATACATATGCCCATGTGTACATACCGTATCAATAATACTTGCACAAGCCGTTAACACCCAGTGCTAGAAATAAGTATTTTCCGTACGTCGTCTTTCGTTTTCCATCAAACCAAGGACTTATCCGTCCTTGACATTTTTCCTATTTATACTTAAGCACTTCCAAGAGCCAATACTTGCAAATGTTTAGAAAACTATTTCAAAAACTTAACGCTGCCGCACAAGCAACATAGGTTTATGTAACACCCCCAAAATAGGCTCAGCGGAAGACTTTACTAACTTTGGGGTGCTACAAAATTGGTACATAACACAAGGACATCGAACAACATAAACGAAAATTTATAACTTGAAAACAAAGTCATCAGTAATAAATAAGTTTTACATTTCTTGAAAATAGTTTAAGAAAAGGGTCCCCATTTAACATCAGAGTGAGAAGGATCCTAAAACATGCCATCACTGCCAAACGCCTTCCCAAAGGTTACCAAAGCTTTCACATCAATTACCTGAGAAAAACATGCTAAAAGGGTCAGCATAAAGCTGGTGAGTTCATAGGTTTAAGTTCAAATTCATTAGTGGACCTGTGAGAGTTTATTTGCTATGCGAGACTAAGACAGATGCACAATAACATATAATCACATATCAAATCACAAGTGGGATCCCAAGCGACTCTAGCCAACACAGTCGTAGCGAGGTCTAGAATACAAGCTACCCTGGACTAGATCGGAGCAAATAACAAATAACGAGCTAGGTAGCGCGTTATAGTATCAAAATGCTACCCTAGTATCATTCAACAACTACCACACATCTATCTAAACCAGTCAATGCATAAGCAAATCAAGAAAGTTTTCAAGAAGGTCCAAAAACGTAGCATGATTTTTTACCTCAATTTAGTTAAACTAGAGATAAAAGTGGGGCTATGAAACTCACCTCAACAAGGAAATGCACAAACAATCACTCTAGAGGAAAATAGTACAACAACAACAAGTAATATCACAGCACAGCGGACACGGCTCAACCTAAAATAACAAAAGACGCGACTCAGTATTGATCCTCACGAAGTTGCAAAAATAAAGTCGCATAAAACGTAAAGATTCTTGAAGGTTGAAGTATAACAATAGAATGGAACACTTGGCTTTGTCGCTTGTGTAATGACGACTCAAATAACGCACACGAATAAAAATGGTTCACGTAGATCAACTTATTCGACAACCAACTCACGCGACTAAAACAAACAAGGATATGTGTGTCATATAAGTCACACACGGGTCGGGTCTAATAGATTAAACGATGCGCTAGTAAAGTGCTCGAAAGATTCGTCAAGTATTATTAGGCTCGTCAACTTAATAAGGTTGGCGTTCCCTTCGTCTCGTTTATTAATTCAAGGTAAATCTAGATGGGTTGCACGTAAAGACCTTAGGATGGGTTGTCATTAATAATCTTCTCTTCTCATACTTATCGGGCTCTTATGGGACTCGTCAATCCAATAAGTCCAAATAAATATGTTAATAGACTTTTATTAACGTTAACAAATCTGCGATCAAATTCACATCACTTCTTTAAAGAGAAAACTTGGGCCTCGTGTCTCGAAATGTATTACCTTATTATTTCTTTTTAAGAAACATTGATTAACTTATACAAATAAACTATCGTTTAATTGTATTATTTAATACTCATGATTTTTCAAAACGTAGTATATTTAACTCATTCGACTTATCATTTCGAGTCAACCCTTCTCGAGAAAATACTAATTGACCCGAGCCCATCTAATCCCAAATCCGTTTCCCAAGTCAAGTATCTAATTCGGGTCATAGTCTAATAATAATATAGTCCACAATGTCCTTATACTCATAAAGTCCATATCGGCTACTCGTGGTCAATCCGAACCATAAGGTCTCGGATGACTCATGAAGTGCTCAAATCATCACGACTCAAATCAATGACATTATCATAACGGCTTAGACATTTATGATTATTAGTATTTTTATTATTTATCCGTTTTATTTTTCAAGTTTTGATATTTTCAGCATCATAATATCACAAGATTGACCAAAGTCAATCCAATCCATCCGAATATCAAAACCGCCAAGATTGCCGCGACCACCAGGTCTCGGTCTCAAAATCCCATTCGTGTGATAACCGCCTTGCCAAGGTTACCCTTGGCTGCGGAAACCTTAACACGAGCCATGCCGTGACACGAATATGTCCCGGTCTCAAAACCACATCAAGATACCCAATAATACTACCACAGCCGCACCACCACTAGGGGTTGGTGGCAGCGATGGTGACATCGGAAGACAAAAACAGCCAGCAACAATATCACCACAATAAGTATTCCACCCCAAAGAGTCTTGGGAGACTCACGACACCACATTATCATTATCATTATCATTATTTATTTATTGATTTTTAATAAACATCACTTTATTAGAAACTTAAAAAGATTTACAAGAAGTTAGTGGGAAGCTGAGATACTAACTGTGCTCCCACTCCTCTAACTATAGAAAAGCTAATCCTACTAAAGATATGAGAAGCAGCACGTGCTCCAATGTCTTAGGTCATCGAGAACTTTCAAATTCGCTTCAGTAAGGTCACAACATACTTCTCAAGTTCCCCAAAAGAAGAGAATGAGAAGGGGAGAAACCTATATCCAATATCCGCGCACTTAGCCTCATATTTGACGCGTTTACGTTGTGCAGCCACAGACACCGCACGACCATGCACAAAATCAACCATACCAGTTTGCGTCAAGGGCGATGACCCAGTTAAATCAACACATACATCAAGCACTCAATCCAATGAGTACAACAACATATCAGCTAGACGCAAGGGTTTGTCCCTTTCTCCACTAAGCCCGATGTCAACTTCTTTACGAGCTGAAATCCCGGATCAAGAACATATGTCAACCAAGGTATCGCGCACCACGTTATGCCGATGTTCAATACCAATAATGCCAACACACGATACAGCATGGTCTCCATAAATATCCCCGGTAAAGACCCTAGAACAAGCTGGACATGGCATCTGAATAGAAAATAAAGGAACACCTAATCGATAACATAACACACACCGGTAGGTCCTAGCATTCATAGTCTGCCCCAACCCAGAGATCGGGACCACCTTAAGCCAATCGAAGTACGGTCCTCCATATGAGATTTCCATAAAGCCATTTGTCGAGTAGATAGAGAAAAAGAGGATTGAGCCATTTGAGTAACACGCGTGAAATATATATCTGCCAGTTTCTTCATAAGTTTGGGGGCAACGATCTCACTTCGATTACTCAAAAGATCAATCCCCATTTTAACATTAAATCACATAAACCATCATCAAAGGAAGGCCCAAAAGTTACAATACCAGAATGTTAGAGCAGCTTAGTCTGCAAGCTAGCAGATTGGAGTCTTGATGCAAGGAATACATAGTTCAAGACATCACCTGCTGAGTAAACACCAAGCCCCCAATCACAAAGGATAAGGTGGCAAGGCTCCATTGCCAATCACCAAAAATAGGCCCATAAGCAGTGACAATACGCTCCAAGGAAGAACGAAGTGCAACATCAAATGAAACCTGTGCACGCTCAAAGACCAGAGGAGAACATGTGCGCACAGAAAAATATAACTTGGAAATACCGGCACAAGTACAAAGGAGCAACGACTCACACTTGGGGTCATTAATCTTGGCAACAACACCCATAAGCTCAATAGTTTTGGCAACCCTTTTCATAACAAGATCGCTACTAAAATCAAAGTCCACACTAGCAGGCCCACCCAGTAATTTAATAGTGTGAAAAGGCCGGGCAATATTGTTAGGAATTGGAAATTCCATAGTGAAGTGTCGGTCACCCCATCTATTGTCTAGCATATGTTAGCTCATAGACATATTGTTATTTACTGTTTTATTAGTTAGTTATTAGCCTAGTTTAGCGTAGTGTAACACCGTGGAGGAAGGACGGGTCTTTACCCACTGTATACCTGATCCACAGGCCGTCAGGAGGTCGTGTAGTCTGTAAGTATAAATACCCCTTCCATCCTTGGAAGGGGTGGTGCTTTTCATTAATCTAACCTTTCATTTGTTAGTTTCTTTCTCTAGAAAACACCTTCTCCTTTCTTCATCTCTCTAACTATGGCTATCTTGTTTAATCATCTACCTAGACCACCTGAATCATCTAAACAACATAATATTTACGATCCTACAAATGGTACCGGAGCCTAGGTTGTGTTGTTTTTGTTGATTCGAATGGTTCTCTTGATGCGGCTTGTTTGGTTTGATGTGGTATTGGTGATGTTTGAATGATCTTTGATGTGGTGTTGTTGAAGGTTTTTGGTAGCTTGAATCTGAGTTTTAAGCTTTTGGTTATGTTTGTTATGGTCAAAAACTGTTTTTTTTACAAGTTCTATCTCAAAACTGTTGTTAAAATGATAAATATGTGATCTGCTGCTGCCGCTCTTAAGGTTTGTGGTCATAGTCTGCTGTTTGTGGTCACAGTCTTGTAAGCGATTTGTCATTCAAAACTGTCTACATTCAGTGTATCTTTGGTGCGATTTTTCTACATAAGTTTTGCGAACTATGCGTTTTGTGTCATTTACTGAAATGATGCATTTTATGTCAAAATTGAAAAAGAAGCGACTTGTCCATTTTGTCCAGATACACTGAACCTGAAAGAGACTTGTCAAAGTTGTTATTGGCGGTTTGTATATTTCTTATATTGAAAGCGATTTGATATTATAACACATACGTTTTGACCATGGTGCGACTTGTTGACCAAAATTAAAACCAGATCTGTATCACATCTATCATCTACAACAAAGACTCAACCAAAATCTTTTCAGATCACTACAACTATCATCAAGACAATCATCAAACATACAAACATCAAACATAAACAAACAACATCTGGCAACATCATTTTCTCATTAACCACAACTATTATACCATCAAGCAACATCTATGTACATCTCAGTCTACATTATCAATTTACAATATCTCAAAGTTCATCCAGTCATAAACATATCAGATCTTGTCTCAAATATACATTTCGAAATCAAGTAAAATAAAATCAAGATCTCAGTCATTTCCTTGTGTGAATCATGATTCGTTTAAAGATTTATTATCACAAGGAAGTTTACATCATCAATCTTTGGTAATATCTGAATTTAAAGAGTCAAAGAATATAACAACAAGGTTATTTCTTATGACTTGATTCGTTCAAAAAGGGGTCAATTGATCAAAAGTCTCAGATTTGGTTCGAACTTATCTAATCTTCACAAGATGTTTCTTGTGCTCTAACCAACATCATCATTGACCAAAACGAATCTAAAGAATCTCATATGTGTTTACATGATTACTCAAAAGCTACAAGTCTTATACACGAAAAACATTTCATCATTGATTCTATTGATGTAAAGCATCGTTGATATTATCCGAACTTAAAGAAAGGTGAATGACAATTGTGTTACACCTTTCTCTGCTTCGTTGCATAATTATCTAAGACATAAAAGATAAATTCAAAGCCTTACCTTCCTAAGTCCCTTGGGTTGATATCAAAACAAGGTCATTTGTTTCATGCCATCCCTGTGGCGTATTTATTTTGATTCGATCATTGACAAACTCTTATGTTATGATTATACTCAAATGGAGTTGATAAAGGCTTGGAGATTTTAATGAATGGTATACGACTTTGTTTGAGGAGGCGTATTCTTAGGGCTTGTGTTTAGTGTGGTGAGAGAGTTTGAAGGGAGCAGACTAATCTTGAGTGAAAAGAGGCGCAGGTTTTTGTGATTAGGGTTGCTAAAGTTTAGGACCTCAAGTGATTATGGTTGTGTCTTATACCCGAATTTTAGGGCGTACACTTGTGGGTAATATCTGTTTGGGTCTTGGGCTATCATTGGGCCTATTCATATCATGGATATTATTCCAATATGGACGTTGGACATTTGATATTGGGCCATCCATGTTTAAGTAAGTCTTGGGTTATGTAATAATCATAAGATGGATGGGTTACACTTATCTTTTGATCCGGTGATACCATGAGTTTGTACGAATAAGTTTTTATGATGAGTTTGTATATGTTTGCACGAATGTTTTTGTTGGATGCCTAAACTTATTTCCATACAAATGTTTTTGTTGCAAACTTGGACTATGTGTTGTGATGTGGTAAATGGACTGAGTCATTTTGTATGGATCGGGTATTTCATTTTGATGACGAGTTGTACCATTATGGGCTTGAATATGTGATGACTTGGATTTGGATGATGGACTGATGGGCTTCTCAATATTGGATCGTATTTATGTGATTTGGATTATGTGAGATTTGTCGATGAGATTTGATGATAAGAGATTTGGTATAATGAAGAGATTCGTTATGTTATAAGGGTTGGTACTTTGGTTTATACGCTTTCACAGAGGATATTATGTCACGGCCTGAATTGATATTGGACAATATTAACTATGGGGTTGTTTAGACGGTATTTCTTATTTGGATTTGAAGTGAGGTTTTCAGGGCTCGTTTACTTATTTTGTCTTCTTTCTTTCTACCCATCTGCGAAGATGACTTGTTTGGGCATTTATAGAGTGTGATAAGGACTTGGCTATTTAGTTACGTTTGTGATTCTTTCTCGCCTAACCCACAACGTAACTATCACTTCGGTGTCTCACGCAGTTGCGGATACGTTTCTTCTTCACAAGGATTAGTACAAGAGGTTTTGTACATTGGGTACACCGTTTCTTCTTCACAAGGATTAGTACAAGTTTAAGTAATAAATCTGGGGAATTTCACTTCATGATCAAGTTTGGCATATCGGGTTTACTTCACCATGTTGTCACTGCAATAGCCGACAGACACTAGAACAAAAAGTGGATTTGGCCACACCGAATATGTGTGACGATATACATATAGTCACACATGTTTTTTCGGCCGTGTGTGACTAAAGGTCGCGCGACCATAGGTACCCTATGGTCACGTGTTTGACTTTTTTTAGTCTCTATTGCAAAAGAGTAACCAAAACCGTAACATGTGTGACTAATTAGGTACAAATTTTGTTGGATTAATCCGTATTAGTGACCATAAACACTGTATAGTCACACAAAGCATGTTTGTTTTGGGTATTTAGTCACATACAATTAATCATAAAGTGGCTAAAAGTGTTAATAAGTGTGACCATATGGTGTTTCAAGTGAAGAAAGGTGTCTTTTGTGTGACTATTGATCATCCAATGGCCACATGAATTTTATGTTTGTGTGGCCTTTTCTAACATTTAGTCACACAAATCATGTTTGTTTTGGGTATTTAGTCACATACAATTAACCATAAAGTGGCTAAAAGTGTTAATAAGTGTGACCATATAGTGTTTTAAGTGAAGAAATGTGTGTTTTGTGTGACTATTGATCATCCAATGGCCACTTGAATTTTATGTTTGTGTGGCCTTTTCTAACATTTAGTCACACAAAGCACGTTTCTTTTGGGTATTTAGTCACATCCAATTAATCATAAAGTGGCCAAAAGTGTTAATAAGTGTGACCATATGGTGTTTTAAGTGAAGAAATGTGTGTTTTGTGTGACTATTGCTCATCCAATGGCCACATGAAATTTATGTTTGTGTGGCCTTTTCTAACATTTAGTCACACAAAGCATGTTTCTTTTGGGTATTTAGTCACATGCAATTAACCATAAAGTGGCTAAAAGTGTTAATAAGTGTGACCATATGGTGTTTTAAGTGAAGAAATGTGTGTTTTGTGTGACTATTGATCATCCAATGGCCACTTGAATTTTATGTTTGTGTGGCCTTTTCTAACATTTAGTCACACAAAGCATGTTTCTTTTGGGTATTTAGTCACATTCAATTAATCATAAAGTGGCCAAAAGTGTTAATAAGTGTGACCATATGGTGTTTCAAGTGAAGAAATGTGTGTTTTGTGTGACTATTGATCATCCAATGGCCACATGAATTTTATGTTTGTGTGGCCTTTTCTAACATTTAGTCACACAAAGCACGTTTCTTTTGGGTATTTAGTCACATCCAATTAATCATAAAGTGGCCAAAAGTGTTAATAAGTGTGACCATATGGTGTTTTAAGTGAAGAAATGTGTGTTTTGTGTGACTATTGCTCATCCAATGGCCACATGAATTTTATGTTTGTGTGGCATTTTCTAACATTTAGTCACGCAAAGCATGTTTCTTTTGGGTATTTAGTCACATGCAATTAACCATAAAGTGGCTAAAAGTGTTAATAAGTGTGACCATATGGTGTTTTAAGTGAAGAAATGTGTGTTTTGTGTGACTATTGATCATCCAATGGCCACATGAATTTTATGTTTGTGTGGCCTTTTCTAACATTTAGTCACGCAAAGCATGTTTCTTTTGGGTATTTAGTCACATGCAATTAACCATAAAGTGGCTAAAAGTGTTAATAAGTGTGACCATATGGTGTTTTAAGTGAAGAAATGTGTGTTTTGTGTGACTATTGATCATCCAATGGCCACATGAATTTTATGTTTGTGTGGCCTTTTCTAACATTTAGTCACACAAAGCATGTTTCTTTTGGGTATTTAGTCACATACAAATTAAGCATAAAGTGGCCAAAAGTGATAATAAGTGTGACCATATGGTGCTTTAAGTGAAGAAATGTGTGTTTTGTGTGACTATTGCTCATCCAATGGCCACATTAATTTTATGTTTGTGTGGCGCTTTCTAACATTTAGTCACGCATCGAATTAAGCAAACTGTGACCAAAAAGTGTTAATAATTGTGACTATATGAATCTTTTAGTCACATATAAGAAATCAATATATATCAAAACAAATTCTAATATATAAAAATATATTCAAAATATATTCAAATACAATAAAATTGGAATGTATATAAAATTGTAATGTCGTACATAATAATATTCTCAATAATTTAACGACTTCTGACTCTTGATCTTCTTAGCTTCCTTTTGCATGGTATGACTAGAGACGTAGCGCTTCGTATTTAATTTAGGTGCAGTTCTGTTCTCACCAATCAGTTTTATGGTACTTGGTGGTGTTACCTGTAGGAAACAAAAGCCGGGGTATCAAACACTGAATTAAATATGAAGAATGATATATGTAGGTTTATAAAACACATGCATCTATGTACCTTTTCATCGAAAACCACTTGATCCTTTGGCCATGCATAAAAACCACCTACTGCATCCTTAACTGTTTTGAGACTGTTACTTCCTACATCCGGTATGCACGCTGCATCCACTAAAGATTTTTCAATAGATACTCTGTAGCAATCCTTTGGGAGTGGTTTGTTATGAAGCATTTGTTTTCCATCAGTTTTGTACACGGTACCCTCCGCAATAATAGTTGATTTCTTTAAGTGCCACAGTCTGCACTTAATTACCTAAAAAGATAATTTGTTGCATGTATATATGTATCAGTAATTAATTTTAATTAAACTAAAGAACATATGAAAATGTTTAAATACATACTTGTGGTAGTACTGTTAATGGAGACTCCTGTTCTTGTGATCCAGAAAGTTGACGTGAAGAATCCTTTCCTTTTGATCTAGTCGATTTCTTAGGTGCGACAGATTTAACAGTTTCCTATATGTATAATACACGGTAAATAAATAATGTATGTAGAATTCAAAAATCCCAGGGGGGGTGATTTATTACTTACACTTATTTGAATTTCCTTTTCCAAAGTTGCAAGTCCATTAGACTTCTTAATGCTCGCAACTTTCTCACGTCCAGCAACACGTGTTCCGGCATCCTCATCAGCACTGCTATTTAAAAGATTAATGTTCACCGGAGACACCTGAAATATAAATTGTTTAAGAAGACTGCAGCAGTATTTAAAAGGGTAAAAAAAAGATTGAATGTTACTTTCTTATGTCTTACTTCCGTTTCTGTCAATGGAGTTGAAGTTGACTGCAACTGCCCCCTTTGTGCAGCCAATTGTTTCAGCAAATCCTGTATTACCGCCTCTTTTTCTTGACGTTGGCGCCTCTCATCATCAAGTTCACTTTGAAGTAACACCACTCTTTCATCAGATGCTTGTCTGATTCGAGGCAGATCAAAATACCTCTTGTAGGTTACTCCACCTCCCACTCCTCTCGCATATCCTCCCTTTTCCTTACCTAATACAAATGTCATGGCATCAGTGCCATGATCAAGCTTCAAGGTTCCTTGTTTGATCTTCTCCTCCGTCTCTTTCTGCACACACAATATGGGAAATAGGTTATTTAATTCTACCAGTATCAAATTATAAATAACAGTATTAACTTCTAACTAATAGAATTAATTAATAACTAACAGTTTTAACTAATACACTATCAGTTTTAACTAATACACTATCAGTATTAACTTATAACTAACAATAAACATAATCATAAAATGAGTCAAACTTACAATTTTTTGTCCAACTGTTCTGATATCATCATCGTGAAATTCTCCGTCTTTATTCACCCTTCCTTTCAACCACAGCGTACCACGCGGTGGTTCTTCATCTGGTTCAATTTCTTTATTCTCGATCTTATAAACATCAAATACATACACTTGTAAGATAAACCAATATAAACGAAAGTATGATGCTATTAACTGCAAATGTTTAATGTTTAATGTTACCATTTTATCCATCACACGGGCGTATCCACCTCGTCCCATTCTATGCTGATAAACAGACTTGGAACGCGCCACTTTAGATGCAGCTGATTTCACCTTGCAACACAAAATAAAAAAGGTGTTTAGATGTAGTAATGCTGATAGTATACAACTAATATATATGGAAACATCAAATGTGACAGATATTTGAACTTGAATAAAAATGAATAATTAACACCTTGTATTCCTCGGTGGCCGTGTAGTTTACAAAATTTACCCAATCTTCAGCTTTTATAATTGAACTATACTTCGCCGGGACTTCATTAAGTTTTGAAAGGGTATTTTGGTTGGGCAATATGTAGTTTTCGGTCAATTTCCTTCGAAAATTCCTTAGAAGTTGACCAAGACGATTCATTATCAGCTTTCGGACAGTCAAGCCAACATCAAAATATCGCTGCAAAGATTAACACAATGTTGTTAATTAGTTGCACATAATGTAAATGCAGAGATAAACTTATTAACACCTTGTACCTACGACAGCCAAGCCACTACTAGTTAAAAAAAAGTATATGTGTACCGTGATTTCGTCCCACATTTTATCTCTTGCTTCTGAATCAACCTTCCTCCAGGATAGAATCCTGACACCTATATGCTCACGAACCAAATCACCCAAAAAACTCGAAAACAATGCCCTGTTTTTTCCTGATATCCTATTCAGTGCATCGAAGGTTACACTGACCTTTATTCCGTCGGTTTTTCCATAATCCCTGCGAAACTTAGCTAGCCTAGTTATGCCCCTCTTAACAACATTCGCATTTGAATGGTTGTTTTTAGCATCCTCACCCTCATCTGAATACGCCTCTGATTCATATCCAAATGGGTTTTCATTTTCACGATCAGAATAAACCAAATCATCCTGACAATTGGTTTGAGTTGCCATGATTCGTCAGAAGTAATGTGTTAAAGAAAATTAGTAAACTTAATTGGTAAATAATGGTGTAAAAATTGAAGTTCTGGTTGTTTTGCTTGAATCCTGATTTATTGGAGTAAAATTAGGGCTCATTATGGGGCATTTTTTCAAATAAGGAAACCATAAATTCCTAAGCAATTTTAAAAATTTTGGCTGAAAGTTGGCTCCAAATTTCATAATTTTAAAATGTGGCTCCAAATTGATAATATAGAATTTAAATATTTCATTTTTGGCTGCATTTTGAAACCAACACACCCATGACAGAAATGGTTCTTACCCACAGTCCCAAACACCCATATAACTTCAAACCAGCTGTATCAAAGCACATATAACTGCAGCTACACTAAAATAAAAAAATGGAATTAAAGCAACTAATTAAGCAACTATAACTAATAAGCAGTCCCATATAAACAAGTAAGCACAAAAATAATCAAATCCAACCAAGGACTGCTGACACAACAAACAGCCCTGATACCTTACTTTAAGCCTATAAATAACCTATTTATAAGCACTTAAATAAGCTCTAACATCCTCCAACAGTAAAAAAAATCAAGAAATCATGTAAATGCAATTAACTTAAAGCAAAAACAACAACAAAAACACCCTAAAAATTGACAACAACCTAAAAAATGAACAACCTAAGCAAAGCACTTATGAACCGCATATCCATGGCTCAACATTGAACAGAGTTTGGATCAACCTCAAACCTACAATAATACATTCTACCAGATATGAACTTAAACACCACAACCAATTCCTAAATGCAAAACAACATTAAAAAAAGATGAAACAAACTAGCGAGGGCAAACCATTCCATTCCATTGGATAAACCATCAAAAGATCCATACATGTTTCATCGTTAATATAGCTACAAACCATAATATTAAACCAAGACATTAGACATTATAAACAGATGACACTATAGCAAAAGAAACCATCCCTTTACATAGCGAGCAACCCTTCAACCATTCATCGACTTAATTTGTTCTTCCTTGGTCTCGATATCCTCCTCAGCTTGAGTAATGAGATCATTCAACCCCTGCAGCTTAGTCCTCGTAGCCTCCATGTCATGCCTAAGATCCATCAATGTGTCAAAATATTCATCCCCATCTCCAATAGCTACCATCTCAGCAATTAAAGCATTAAAATGCGCAATCTCATTCTTTACTGTGGTGGCCTCTTCGCGCATCCGGTTTATAAAGCCACGGAGAATGGAAATTTGCTGAGCCTTGAAGAAACTCATGTAACCATCAACAGATGTCTCCCCGCTAAACTCAATTAGGTCATCAATAACACGCTTACCCAAATGGTTTTGTGGTGATGGTGCTGCCATTGATAATGAAATTGGGTAAAATATGATATTATTGAAAGATTGCAAAGAAAGGTTGAAGAAGAGTTGTGGGGATAGTGTGATAGAGAAGATACTTGTAACTCCTTATGAATTCAAACTATAAAGACCTAAACTTTAAAACCGCAAAACAAGTCCTCGTTTTAAACTATCACTATAAATTAATTAGGGGTGTTTATCCGTTTGGTTATCGGGTTGTTTGGTTTTGTTAAATCGGTAATCTTTTTATTCGCTTCAACACGAAAACCGAACCGAACCGAACTAGAATTAAACCGAAGCGAGCCGAAAACCGAATATGAATTCACTTCGCTTCGTACGAAAACGGTGGAAAAAGTATGAAAACGGACGAAAACGTGTAAACAAAAACAAAAACGTATAAAAACTTATTAAAAAGGACAAAGTCGTACGAAAACGGTGGAAAAAGTATGAAAACAGACGCAAACGTGTAAAAACGTATGAAAATGTGTAAAAGTGTAAAAACGTACAAAAACGGACGAAAACATGTGAAAAGAGACGAAAACGTGTACAAACGTACAAAATCGGAAGAAAACATGTACAAAACTAAGAAAACGTATGAACACGGACGAAAACATATAGGACAGACTAAAACGCACGAAAACGCACAAGGGTTGTGTTACCGTGCCCAACGTATATAACGCAACCCTAAACACAGTTTCACACAATGTTTTGAGTAAGACACATGAGTTAATGATTTTATGTCATCCTGAAATGTCAAAATTAACGTGCCCACCTTTAATAACTTTAATACAATTCATATAACCTTCACACTATAATATGGGTCAAAATCATTGGGTTATAGTTGCTTAGAGTTTCATTTTACGACATGATTCAATCAATAGTATATATAAAATTATATCTGAAACCATGTTACGGCTTTGGAAATTCAAACATGTTACGGTTTTGGAAATTCGCGTTCGGTTTAGGAAATTCAAACATTCAATCAATAGTATATATAAAATTATAGTCACACATGTTACGGTTTTGGAAATTCGTGTTCGGTTCGTGATCGGGTGATAAATAATAATGAAAGATATTTGGATTTCGTGAATAAATTGATGAAACATACACTAAAAACAAAAAAAGAGCCAGGTTAGATCAAGTGGTTAACACTCTTGCCTCTGGAGAAAGAGGTCAAGGGTTCGATCCTTACCCCTTGCAAGGCCGGAGGTTCTTTTCTACCTTTGGTAGAAAAGAAAGCAGCCTCTCAAGGGTTCGATCCTCACCCCTTGCAAGGCCGGAGGTCTTTTTCAACCTTTGGTAGAACCGGAAGCAGCCTCTCTACCTTAGGTAGGGGTAAGGCTGTCTACGTCTCAACCTCCCACATACACTGTGGAAGACAGTATTGGGACCCTTAACCCGTGGAAGACGGTACTGGGAGTTAGTTTATTTTTTTTATTTTTTTATTTTTTTAAACTAAAAACAACTAAATAAGCAAATAAATCAACTAACATATATCGAAATAACGTAAAATGCACTTAATCCTAAAAATACCAAATATTGTAAATTTAAGCATAAAATTTAAAATTATTTTTTAAAAGTCCTAAATACTTAAACACACATATATATATATATATATATATATATATATATATATATATATATATATATATATATATATATATATATATATATATATATATATATATATATATATATTTTAAATTATACTTTTCTGAATTTTATTTTATTTATTATGAATAAAAAACCTTTTAAAACTAATTAAATGAAAAAAATCATTAAATCATAAGAGAAAAAACATTTTTAAACTAATATGAAAAATTTTCAAAAATTTAAGCAAATTTAAAATTCCCCCCACAAATTAAATTTATTCCCCCCAAAGTTTGCATCAAGGCATTTCAAACTAATTGCAAAAATTAACTCCTCCTCCTCCTCCTCCTCCTCCTCCTCCTGTACCGCCACACCTCCCTCTCATCTCACTACAAATCCCGTCACCACCACAACTCTCCCGTCATAGACCCACCAGTCCCGTCACCACTGGTAAGTATTGTTATATTCCTTTTGTACACATCGTTCTAACACATAAAATAACCCTGTTAAGCGTATTATAATTGAACATTTGTTTCGAGATATCCTCTTGTAAATTATGTCAGTTTCTTGTTAAATTTAGATAGTTAATTGGTTAAAAAATTTAAGAAACCCTGTTAAGCCTGTTACCACATGAACATGGAACCATAATTTAGCTAGTTAATTTCTTATTTTTCCTTGACCCAAACATCCCTTTAGGAACTGTTTCATTAGACTTTATTCAATTTTTAGCATAATTCAATACGACATTCAATCTTTGAGCTATATATCCTCATTACTTGGAATGTCTTTTTTAACTTTTAAGATCATCAATTGAAGTTTGATGTTGTCTTGTATAATCTTCAATAACTTGGACTGTCTTTTTAACATGCCTGCAGGGACTACATTTATAAACATTGCTGCTCGGATAAGTGGGACACATTTATAAACATGGACAAGTCTTGGATAGGAACTAATAGGACCAACAAATCTTATGTTGATGGAGTAGCAGCGTTTATTGATTATGCAGTACACAACTTGCAGAAGATGGGGAACATCGACCCACGAGTTAAGAAAAATGATCTTTCAATGCCATGTCCGTGTACAGATTGTTTAAACCACATAGAGCATCAAGTGGAGAAAGTGCAGTTCCATTTATTCAGCAATGGGTTTGATCTAAGGTACCTAAACTGGACTAAACATGGAGAGAAGGATGAGTCATCAATAAGTACCGAAACACCTGTTAACGCTACAACAGAGTTTGTTGACGACACGGATTTTGCTTCAGATATTCCAACAGATGCCCCAGCAACAGTAGAAATGGTTAATGCTACAAAAGATAATTTTGATGAGGATGATCTTGTCAAGTTTCAACAATTATTATTAGACGCAGAGAAGCCTCTTTACGCAGGATGTCCTGACTTCACAAAGATGTCCGCAATAGTTAAACTACTCAACTTGAAGGGTAAGTACGGATGTTCTGATAAGTTCTTTACTGAATTACTAGGATTGTTAAAGAAGATGCTGCCTGCTGGTAACGAAATGGTGGAAAAAACTTATCAAGCCAAAAAATATTTGAAATTGATGGGATCAGGATACAAAAAGATACATGTATGTATCAACAACTGCCTTCTTTACTGGAAGGGTGACAAGGATTTGACTGCGTGTCGAACTTGTGGGATATCAAGATGGAAGGTGGATAATAAGACTAAGAAAGTGTACGAAAACATTCTAGCAAAGGTAATGTGGTACTTTCCAATTATACCAAGACTGCAACGACTATTTAAGCTAGAAAGTATTTCAGAGGATTTAAGATGGCACGCGACACGGAGGATAACCGATGGTGTGTTACGTCACCCCGCAGATTCAAAGGCATGGCGTACCATAGATGAAAAATTCCCTGAAATTGCTGAAGATCCAAGAAATCTACGGCTAGGAATATCGGCTGATGGGGTTGACGTCAACTCAGGAAATAGGCATCACAGTGTATGGCCAGTTTTAACGGTCATATACAACCTTCCTCCATGGTTGTGTATGAAAAGAAAGTTTATCATGCTTTCGGTATTAATATCGGGATACCCGGGAAATGATATCGATGTTTTTTTAGAACCGTTTGTTGATGATCTGCAAACCTTATTCGATACAGGGGTTGATACATATGATGCATCCACAAAAGATAACTTTAATCTACGTGCCGTTGTGTTATGGACAATAAATGATTACCCTGCACTTGGTACATTATGTGGCTGCCCGTACAGTGGATTCAAAGGTTGTGTAGTATGTGGGAAAGATACAAACTGTGTTAGACTTTCTGCCTCATCCAAGCAAAGTTATGTTGGTCACAGACGATATCTACCATATGACCATCCGTTCAGAAGGCAAAGGAAGGCATTTAATGGACAACAAGAATTTCTCCCGGCTCCAAACCCAATGACCGGGGAACAAATATACAACGAGGTACAACATATTGAAAATAAGTGGGGAAAAGGAAAACGAACAAACAATAATGCATCAGAAAACCAAGAAGATACGAGAGGTAGAGGTGGGAAGATTCAAAAGCAGAAAAGAAACGTAACAGAAGTAGAGGGTAGTTCAAGCCAAGTAAACGGAAAAAACGGTGCGTATTGGAAGAAATTCAACATTTGGTATCGAAAACTTAGGTATTGGAGGCATAATTCTGTTCCACATTGTATTGATTTTATGCATGTAGAAAAGAATGTTGCTGAGAGTCTCGTCGGAACTTTGCTACATGTTCCAGGAAAGACGAAAGATGGACTGAATGCTCGATTGGATCTGGCTGAGTTGGGGGTAAAACAAGAGTTGTTTGCTATGCAAGAACAAGACAAAACAACACTACCTCCAGCAGGTTACACATTAACGAATGCTGAAAAAGATATTTTTTGTGAAACTTTACACAACATCAGGGTACCACAAGGCTATTGTTCAAATTTCTCTTCTTTGGTCAGCCTAAAGGATAGGAAGCTCATTGGTCTAAAATCGCATGACTATCACATGCTAATGCAAGAGTTTCTGCCAATTGCAATACGTTCAATCATGCACCCACCCACACGATATGCTATTATCAGGTTTTGCTTTTTCTTTAAATCAATATGTTGCAAAGAAATAATATTGCAAGAACTAGATAATATGCAAGCAGAACTGGTAGTGACACTGTGCCTACTCGAGAAGTTCTTTCCTCCATCATTCTTTGATATTATGATACATTTGACTGTGCACCTAACTAGGGAGGTAAAATTATTCGGTCCCATATGCTTTCGGTGGATGTATCCATTCGAAAGATGTATGAAGGTTATTAAAGGACATGTGCGGAACAGAAATAGACCAGAAGGATGCATTGCTGAGGAGACTATTGCGGAAGAAACAATAGAGTTTTTTAGCGAATATCATAAATCCATGAAAACTGTTGGTATCCCACCTGATAAACATGAAACAGATGAAAATGAGGAAGGAAAGCCATTGTCGGCCGGCAAATCAACTGAAGTTTCTGCGGAACTCTTTCAGAAAGCACATTTGTATGTAATAAATAATACAGATGAAATTGTACCGTATATCGAGTAAGTCTTACTAACACATGTCTATTTCGTTACTGAAAATTAAATGGTGTATCAAATATAATAATCAAACACGTTGTTTCAGGCGACACAAGCAAGTTTTGAAAGCAGAAAACCCGGGTAAACGAATAGCATTTCTGGAGAATGAGCACAGCAAATCTTTTGCCAATTGGTTACGCAAAGAAGTAATTAATCTTATGTTACTCAACATACCCTTTCTAAACCTTATTTCTCAGCTCATTTTGATCTGAAAATTGGTGTACTTATTGTTTTGAGCTAATATATACTTCTAATGAAATTCAGGTTGAGAGAGAGTTACAAATCGACAAAGAAAGTGTATCAGAAACTGTAAGGTGGATATCCTATGGACCACGCGCCACCGTAGTGAAATACGATTCATATCACATCAATGGGTATACTTTTCGTACGAAAGATCATGAAGGCAAAGTTTACCAGAACAGTGGGGTTAGTGTTGAGGCATTAGATATCCACATATCTAAAGAAGTTGCAACCACAAGAAAAGCATATTATTATGGGGTTTTACAGGAGATATGGGAACTAGATTACCGTTACATGCAAATTCCTCTTTTCAAATGTGACTGGGTTAATCACAAAGCTGGTGGTGTGAAACGCGATACTACTCTTGGGTATACATTGGTTGACCTGAATAGTTTAGGCCACAAGGTTGATCCGTTCATATTAGCCGCACAAGCACGACAAGTGTTTTATGTGAAAGACCAGGTAGATAAAAAATTGTCTATTGTGTTTAAGACACCTCCCAAGAATTACAAAGATAAGTATGACGAAGCCGATGAGGAATTTAGTACCGTCATTCACCAGCACAATGATAACATATTGCCACGTGTGGATCGACGTGACTTGGGTAACGAATCACGAACTGAATACTATCGAACCGACTGTGGAGGTGTTGTTATACGAAAGTCCAAGTGAACCATGTTATGGTCAAGTTGTCACACTCTACCTTTATCATATTTCACTCTTTTAAAGCATATAGACATTCGATTTTTTGTACTTTTTTAAGAATTTATGTTTATAATACAAGACTTAATATTAGTTAAATCTGTTAGGTATATTTTTTTGTTTAAGGATATGTTGAAAAGAAAGAATTCTCACAGATTGGAGATGTATGGAAGCTGTGCTAGTTGATGTGCTATAGTACAGAGTTAATTCTGGTGATGTCATTTTTAAGTCTGTTTGACCATTCTTTAGTCTGGTAGTGCAAAAAATAAAAAACGATTTTTACTGTTTAAATAGTACCGTTACCTAATTTTAGATGGTCAGAAGTATTTATATGGATAATTTTTATTTTTAGAAATCATATTTATCCTTTAATTACTTTATCCTAATCTTTAAAAGTTTAATTATTTTATTTCGATTAAGTCTCCTCACCAGCACTAAACCCTAATTGCCCTGCACTACCAGTAATTCAATTAACATAAAAGATGGCACAATTAAAGTTTGTAGACAAGCACAATCAAGTGGGATTTCTCAAAAAACCTGCTGAAAGCACAGGCTTCGAGCAGATAGTGGACTTTCTAAAGGGTAGTCATATCAGGTATGCCCTTACTCATAATCCAACTATCTATGATTCCCTAGTCAAACAGTTCTGGCAGACTGCTACTGCTAGAACTATTGCTGATGGGACACTAGAGTTAAATGCAACTATTGATACGTTAGAGTATTCAATCACTGAGGAAGCAGTCAGAAGCAAGCTTCAATTGGCTGATGCCTCAGGGATTTCAATGTTGGCAAATCATGACCTCTTTCAGGGATTGGAAAAGATTGGATATCCAACTGATGGAACATTCACTTTTTGGATGAGTCATTTTACGCCACAATGGCGTTTCCTTGTGCATCATATTTTACATTGTATGAGCTCTAAAAGTGGTGGATGGGATCAATTTGGAAGCAATATTGCTTCTGCATTGGTCTGTCTCTCCACTGGCAGACTCTTCAATTTTTCAAAAATGATTTTTGATGCCATGGTTGCTAATTCTAAGAATAAGAAAAAGTTTTTGATGTACCCAAGATTTTTGCAAATGATCTTAAATGTTGAAACAGCAAGCAAACATCCTTACATTGCTCTCCCTTTCCCTAAAAAGATATTTGGTAATATGAAAAGGGGTTTTGAAGGGGCACACAAGCCACTTTTGTCTGCTATGTTGCCTTCTGTTGCTACTGACCCTGAAGGTACATCTACATCTGTTCCATCTCCTACTGCTACATCAGAAGCTCAGGCTCAACCTACATCTGAACCTGAAAAAACAGAGTTTCAACAGAGGACACCAACACCCCCACCACCTTCACCTTCAGTCCATAAGGAAGAACCACCAGTGATTCCTCAACCACAACCTCCAACACCCACTACTACAGCAGAACCCAGTTCCTTATCTATGGAAGATCTACTTCAACTGGTTCCACAACTGATTTCAAGGGTTGATGAGTTGGAGAAAAAATTGAAGAAGACCAAGAAGTCACTGGGGACTACTCGCAAAAGAGTTAAGAAATTGGAGGGGAAATTCAAACAGACGGGGATAGACATTACAGACTCAGAAGGTGAGGAATCCTCTAAGGAAACTCAAATTAGTCCTCAAGGATTGGAAGCAGCTGAAATCTTGGTTAAGAATTTAAATCACAAGAAATCCTTTAAGAAGAGACTGGATAAAGAAGCTGCAAGTTCTAGTGGAGTTGATAAGTCTGGTGACTTTAGTAACGATAAGTCTGGTGGTGCTGAAATTAAATCTGCTTTTGATGAAGATTTTAATACTGGCTTTGATGCTGAAGTTAATACAAGTACTGAACATATTAATCCTGGTAGTGATCCAGGTAGTACTGGTGAGGAGTTTGTGCATAGGGAAGGCAAAGGAATAGTGCAAGAATCTTCTGAGCCAGTGAAGACCAAAAAGCAACTCGCAGAAGAGGAAGCTTTGCTGAGATTGCTAGGATTCAAGCAGAGGATGCGGCTGAAGAAGCTAAACGTGCAGAACAAACAAGGGATGATGAGCTGATTGCCAAAACTCTGCAGGAGGAACCACAATTAACTGAAGAACAAATGAAAAGGAAAGCTGAAGTTCTGGAATCTGCCAAATTCTACACTGATGAAGAATGGGATACTATAAATGCAAGATTATTAGTAAACAGAGATATCCTTCCTGATATTAACGGAGAAGACTATGCAAGTAAATTGGTTGAGATTGTTAATGCGAAGAAGAGGCTTCTCAGAGAGCAGAGACAAAGAGAAAGGATGAACAGACCCATGACCAAAGCTGAGCAAAGGGATTATATGATCCACTATGTCAAAAGTCAAGGGAATCCTACCTGGAAGTTGAGCCAGTTAAGGAAGTTGAAGAATGATGAACTAAAAGCAGAATTTGAAAAAGTAATGTACCAAAATAAAAATTTTATTCCAATGGATTCAGAGTTGGAAGCTTCAACGTTTAAAAGGAAGGGTTACAATCTTCAACCAAAGGATGCTAAGAAGCACAAGATTGCAGAGACTGAAAAGGTTGCTGAAGCTGAAAAACTTGGTGATAAGCCAAAAACTGTAAAGAAAGAGGAGGAAGATGAGGTTAAGCAACCAGTTTTGAATATGACAAGGAAGAAATCCACTGGAAAGAAAGGAGTGAAAAAGGATAAGACAAATGTTAAGAAGGAAGTGGAAGAGTACATGAAGGATAAGGTTGATGAACCGTCATCAGAAGAGTTTACCATGGGCTCCATTCCTACAGGTTCAGCACTTCCTGCTAAGATTGCAAAGGTTCAGATCATCAAAAATGGGAAAAAGGTAGTTTACCTGATAGTAAGGGAAAATCACACAGACACTATATATGTGAACTTTCCTGGTTTATTGAGTGATTTGTCCAGGGATGATTTGAAGACCATGTACCAGCTGATGATGGAGAAGCATGGTGACGAGAGACCTGAAGAGGAATATGAAAGAGTCCTTTGGGGTGACTTAAGACCATGTTTGAGACACCAGATGCTGATGATGAAATGTGGAAGCTGGCCTGTCAAGAAAAAGTGATCAGATGGAGATATTTCCACACTTGTCAGGTGCACTGTTTGGAATTAGAAACTGCAATTCTTTATATGCTTACAGAAGTGGAGTATCCACTTCCAAACAGTATTTGCAGGGCTATGCTTGAGAAGAAGCTTTTTGGTGAAAGAAAGGATGATGCATGCTATCAGCTTTTGAGGTTAATTGAATCAAAAGCTCAACAGCAATAATACTGGCAGTATAACAGTTAAGTCTGGTAGTATTCGTAGTTAGTTCTGTTTATGAAAAACATAATAGTTTATTAGATTTTAGGGAAGGCATATGTACGCGTAGAGATATCTTAGGAAGAGATATCTATATCCTTCTACACGTTTTGTATACTAGGTTTTCCTAAGTGTATAAAGGAACCCTAAAGTATAGTGAAATGAACTTGTACTTAGACGAATAGAAATATTAATAAAATAAGTTTATTAGTGAAATAGTATTTGTGTTCTTCTTGCTTGTTGTTAAGATTCCGCATTAACAATCAAGTACTCGTTGTTAAAGAGTTCTTCATATATATAATTAGTTTGGATTTATCCAAGTTTAGTATATTGTGGTGTTGCACAAGTGTTAATGTGTGTGCATATCAATGTGACTATAAAAGCCATCACCTACAAACCCACATTTTCATTAACAGCACAATAAATGCAACAAACTTGACCATATGGTGTTTAAAGTGAAGAAACGTGTATTTTTTGTGACTATTGATTATCCAATGGCCACATCAAATTTATGTTTGTGTGGCCTTTTCTAACATTTAGTCGCACAAAGAATGTTTGTTTTGGGTATTTAGTCACATACAATTTATCATAAAGTGGCCAAAATTGTTAATAAGTGTGACCATATGGTGTTTCAAGTGAAGAAATGTGTGTTTTGTGTAACTATTGATCATCCAATGGCCACTTGAATTTTATGTTTGTGTGGCCTTTTGTAACATTTAGTCACACAAAGCATGTTTGTTTTGGGTATTTAGGCACATACAATTACTCATAAAGTGGCTAAAAGTGTTAATAAGTGTGACCATATGGTGTTTCAAGTGAAGAAAGGTGTATTTTGTGTGACTATTGATCATCCAATGGCCACATGAATTTTATGTTTGTGTGGCCTTTTCTAACATTTAGTCACACAAAGCATGTTTGTTTTGGGTATTTAGTCACATACAATTAACCATAAAGTGGCTAAAAGTGTTAATAAGTGTGACCATATGGTGTTTAAAGTGAGGAAACGTGTATTTTGAGTGACTATTCATCATCCAATGGCCACATATTAAGTTACGTGACCATATGTACTGGATTTTGGCTACACTTGAATAATATGTGTGACAAAACGTTTAGTGTGACCATATATGGCATTTGGTCACGGTGTTAGTAGCAAATGTGACTTTATAGATTAGCTTTCGGCAAGCTAACACAAACTAAACTTTAAACACACATATTAACTTACGTGAACATATGTACTGGATTTTGGCTACACTTAACGAATGTGTGACAAAACATTTAGTGTGACCATATATGGCTTTTGGTCACAGTGAATTCAAGTGTGTGACATATATTTGTCACTGTTTATATGTATATCGTGACTAATGCTTCAACCTTACTTTTCATTTGTCACTTGTTCCAATTTCAGATGTGGCTAAAGAGTTGGCAAAACATATCAGTCACCCTTACATAATGTGTGACAAAACTTGACTCTATGATTTAGACACACAAAAAATTACTTCATGTGACTAACACATCAAGGTTACTTGTATTTGTCACGCGTTCCAAATTCATATGTGGCTAAATGATCTGAAACAAAATCACCAGATACCTTTAGCCACACAACGTTCAATTGTGTGGCGATACAGTTCTAATGGTCACACAATTAAAATTTTCATGTGTGACTAATTAGTACATGTTGTCAATTTTCGTACCTTCAGCCACACAAATATACGAATGTGTGGCTGTTCCATTTCGACCATGCGTGACCAAATCCCGTTTTTGTACTAGTGAGAATGCGTGAATGGTGTATATACCAAAGTGTTTATTGGATGGTTGATGATATTGTTGATGATTGGATAATGAACCGCTAATGAACCGCTGCATGTTCCCCTAAAACAGAAATTCACCTCAACCAAAGTTGTCATAACACATTCAAGCTGACATTGTTTACGGTTTTGTCTTGATTTTGTAAAATCCCGTGAAAGAATTTATTTCTCAATTTAAATCATAGACTTGTAAAATCCCGTGACAATGGAAACATCCTGGTAATAGTAAAGTGCATTTCCGGATCTATCTTACGGTTTATTCTTGGTTTTGTAAAATCCTGCGAAAGAAACTATTTCTCGGTTTAAACCATAGAATTGTAAAATCCCGTAACGATGGAACCATCCTGGAGAAAGGAAAGAGTATTTCAGGATCTCTTCTGATGCTGGTGCTAAGGTTTCTACTTCGAAGAAGGGATAAAAAGGGTGTACTTCATGAATTGGATGTGTGTTTGGATATTCGTCATGGCAGTTTGGTTATTACATGGTTTTACGGGGTAATGTGCTTTTAACCATGGCCAGGATGAAAACCATTATCATAGTTCACTTAAAACGTAAAAGGAGGCTAGATTTGAGTTCTAACCAGAAGATGTGACAACGGCGTTAATTCATTATTATCTATTTGAGGTTGAAGTGAAATTTCACGGGCGAGTGTACTTAGTATCTGAAGGTATCGGGGATGGTTGGATGAAGATTCTTCAAGATCCTTGTTCGAGCTTATTATCAAAAGCGAAGACTTGGAAATCTAGGTATTGTTGGGTGACTTTTTCCTTTTCTTTTACCACTTGGGGGAATCGGGCTCTTACCACCACAAAATAACTATCACTTTAAGGAGTTACATTGTAGTGCTCAGTGTCACATTCAATTGTGGATTTTCAAGAGGTGATGTACGTCTTATACTTGATGGTTGGTTGGATGAAGAGTATAGAGTACTTAGAGATTCAATGGAGGATGAAGTCTCGGCACCGCTCTTTGTTACATTTGTGCAAGTTTAAGTCACGAGTTCGGGGTAGTTTACTTCAGGATCAAATTCATCATATTGGGTTTTCTCCATCAGCTGTCACGACAAAGAGCCTACTGAATGATAATGGGTTTGATTACATGTTTGCCAAGAGTAGATGAAAAGAAAGAGATTATGACGTTTGAACACAACAGTTCAAGCCTCGTACTCTAAAGAAAAGAAAAGTGTACGTCTCAGTGCGCTTTATCTTTGAAAGAAGAGAAATCTTCTTATGACGTTTGAACACAACAGTTCAAGCCTCATTCTCTAAAGAAAAGAAAAGTGTACGTTTCAGTGCGCTTTATCTTCGGAAGAAGAGAAATCTTCTTATTTATGACCATTCTCGTCAACATGCTTCATGCTTTTTCCATGCGCTTCAGTCATCAAGTGAACCGGACTACTGTTGATTGTTCTCTTGTTCCACTTGCTCAATTATAAAGACGATGGCAACATCATATGCAACCTTTGCGGGGAGAAGTGTGAAAATACTATATTTGGATGATGTTCACTTATTCATTCAAGAATGGCATTTCCGTATGCAATTCTTGAGGGGGAGAAGAAGTATGATAATTCTACATGTTGAGTTTTATTTGAGAATATATGGTCATACGGCTCCTAACTCATGTAAGAACCGAGCTTCGTTGGTTGACATCTTCACACGGGCTGATATGATTAAATGACAAAGTGCTTCTAGTTGCTGGGCTGATTTCTTTGATGAACATCTTTCTGTTCTTGTTTGATTGGGAGGGATTTTAATTAAGTTGATTTGCTATTTACAGGTTAACGGGAATGCCTTTGGTGTGAAGAAGATGTTAACTGTCTATTTCCCCATTCGGACAATCTTGAAGAAGGTCGAGTCAAAGACTTCTTCTTATTCAAGGCATTTATCAAATAGATTGTCGGTTTAGGGGACAGCACTAATTGGGGGAGAGTGATATGTCAGATTTAATCCCCAATTAGATTTGCTTACGTTATTCTTCAGCAAGTTGATTCTCACAGATACATCTAAGCTTATGATGTTCTTCTCAAAAGATTTCAAGTATTTGGGCTTATAATATGATTGCTGATTCTGAAGTGTCAAAACCAGCAAGGGGGAAGGAGACACGTATCTAAACGCGAGTAGACTTGATGAACTTAATACTTCTAAGTGATTGAAGATATCCCGGGAAGACAAATGTCATTACCGCAGAGACACTCAAGGTTTGACTCATGGCGTTTAGTGTTCTTATTCCAACTATGTGGGGGAAGAGATGAAAGAGTTAGTTTCTAAAGATAAAAGAGGTACACAAGTGTGTGATGATTTCGATGTTATCACAATCATCAGGGGAGAGAGGATTGTGTACATTGGGGACGCTCAGCTGTTTCACTTGAGTGCTTAATCAGTTATTCAGAGATATAATCACTTATTCCGGAGTAGTCCTCCGCAGAGATAATCAGTGATTCGGTCTGCTTCTTCAATATTATCGGTTATTCTCTCTTTGGGCATTCGGGTACTTTGAGTTCTTGAGCTTCATACACTTTCTTTAGGGGAGAGAAAAGTATACATCGGGGTTATTCTTTGGCTATTGGACTTAATTTGCTACTTCGATGGTATAAGTTTCTCTGTCTTCGGGTATATGTGTATTCGGGTTCGTGAGCTCTAGTCTAAGAGACTGACTGCATCAATTCATCTACTTGGGGGAAGTGGTCTCTTGACAACTTTTTGGTATGGATCGCTTCAGACTTCAGTGGAAAAGGAATTTGAGAAGATTGTTTTATGTGTCAGATGATACGTTGTTGTTCTTCTTATGGATGATATAACCTCGAACGAAGAATCACGGTGATTATTCTTAAAAGGAGAAGCAAGATCGATGATAATGGTTTGCTTCTTTGTGCACCTGGCTAATGGAATCTTGAAAGAAAGCTTTGAATCTGCTCGGCTAAAGGATTTTCGGTTTGGGGGGAAGCTGCCAATGTCTCACTTTTAGATGGTTCAATTTCTCTCAATTCTAGAGCCTCGGAAGCTTTGGTGGTGGAAGTTTAAGAGATGACGAATTCTATCTTCTACGACGTGCTGCTCGATATACTTATCTTGGTACTCGTATCATCATCTTCTTAAGCTATATCATCTATTCTATCTGTAAATATTTATCAAAAACAAAATACAAAAATATAAAACCAACAAAAAGAAAATAGAAAATTATAAAACCAACAAAAATCCATAAAAATTTGAAAAATCAGAAAATAACAAAAATATTGTTTTTCTCAAGACATGTCTTCTGGTATCGATAACATCTGCGGTCTTAGAAATGTCATTCAATAATGGCACAGTACCATAGATGAAGTTCGAGCAGGAGGTGTAAATATTCTTTTCTAAACATGTCAAAAAACCATGGCTTACAGTTACTTCAGACTGTAACCCGTTCTTCAAAATTATGGCTTGCAGTTACTTCAGACTGTAACCCGTGCTTAAACTATGGTTTGCTATTATTTCAGATAGCAACCCGTTCTTCAAGAAAGGAAAGTGTTGCGCTAAACCAATTTTCAAATATTTCGTGCACTTATCCTAAATCAAAAATGAGGAAAGTATGTCGAAGGACTGCTGTTCCTACACAAATGTTTTTCCGTATAAAATTCTTCTGAAAAATATTTGTTGTTCAAAATGGTGGAAAATGAGTTGCTTGAAAAACCAATCAGAATCAGTGTTTTTATAAAATTTGCAAACTCAATCAATGACTTCAGCGCTTTTAAACTTTTCAGAAAAATGAGTCATTGATTGAGGGGGAGAATGTTTTCAAATTTATATCATCTATCGGGCTTATCTAATTATCCTGAATGCTTAACTGAAAAATGATGTTAACCTACGTTGAAGGACTAGGTGCCTAGGATATGATTGTTAGGTTTAGATGATTAGAGTTTGATGAAGACATAATCCCATGCTTTATATGATCTGATTGATATGTTGAATTGACTGTTATTAGTCGATTACTGTTTGGGTGATATCGACCACCATATATCTATTTGTGTCCACTAACATATTCAGGTATTTTGGTATATAAGAATGTTCCTGATCCGGATCCCACAATAGAAGATGATTGGATGCTGAAAGGAAAGGGTAACTATATCTTGGGTTGACAAATGAAGAAACGGAGCTTAATTGGACTTCTATGGAGAGTTGGCATGGAAAAATACAACGTAAGAGGTCTCACTGCATCAGCAGACGGTTTTCTTCATTAGCAAATGAAGAAACGGAGCTTAATTTGACCTCAGTTGGCATTAAAATGCAACGTAAGAAGTCTCACTGCATCTGCAGACGGTTTTCTTCCAGCCCTACAGCAACAACAGAAGTTTCTCAACCACCTAACGTATATTTGTGCAGGACAATTGTGATGATACCATTTTTTAAAAAATTTTTTTTGTTTTGAAAAATGGAAAAAATATTTGTTTTGAAAATAAATTGGACTTAAATTTGAAAATCACCGGACTTCATTTTATCAAAACATAAGTCACTCAATCATCGACTACGGTCATCGATTGAGGGGGAGAGTGATTTAAAATAAAATATTTTCAAACGATATTTCTTCATAAAAAGTCCGGTTTGTACAATAATAAGTGGTGATCTAAAGATTTAATGTTATGTCATGGTATGATTTTCTCAATTAAGAATCAAGATCTTTCGAAATGAAATTTTTTCTGTTCTTGTTTGATTGTGAAATTGTTTTATTTTAGCTAAAAGATCTCTTAAAACAATCATACCTGACACTAACAATCTTTAATGTCTTAAAATTGTTCCTTATCCATCATTTTTCAAAATTAAATCAAGCCACGTCTTTCCCTAAATTTTTCTAAAAGATTTAAATCAATTGGGATCACAAATATCAAATGGTTTGATATTTTTGATCGGGGGAGAGATCGTGATTTAAATCTCAAATCTGTTTTAGTCCTTTAAAGGCACTCCTGCCCCCATGTGCTAAATGATTTCAGTATATGATGCACATGATTGAGGAGGAGCATTTATCCAAAAACAAGATAAGTATTTAAACCAGACCACATTTTCTCCCATGTTTTCTAAACCTGATTAAATCACTTGAGATCCAAAATCTCAAAGGGTTTGATATTTTTTATCGGGGGAGAATTTGTGATTTAATTACGAAATCTGATAAATGATGATCGTTTTGATTCAAAGTACAAGTTCCCTCTAATATGTGCTAAACTCTTTCGTTTATCGATGCACATATTGAGGGGGAGCAAATGGTTTCTTAAATGGCTTTTGTGATCGTGGATGTGCTTCAAAAGAACTCTTTCCTCTATGTGATAAAATGATTTCAAATATCCTTTGCACATATTGAGGGGGAGACTTTACCAAGAAAATCAAATGGCTTTTTCCACGGAAATTGTGATCAAGAAATTATTTCAAAGAACTCTTGCCTCCATGTGCTAAACAATTTCAAAATCATATGCACATGTTGAGGGGGAGCATTTCTAAATGATCAAAACAATTAAGGTACAAAATGCTTTGATTTTATATCACAAGTATCTTGATTGATTTTTCCAAATGATTTTTCAATTGGTTTCGAGAAGGAAAGAACAATACCAAAAGACCGACCAATTTACTTTATGCATGGTGTTATAAGGATGGTTAGGTTAGGTATTCGTTCCCACGATCCCACCAGAGCTGGAGGGATCTACCCAGGGACAATCCACTAGATAGTGTAGAGTCCTTAGGTATGATGAAAAAAGGAGAAAAGTAAGATATGGGAAGAGTGCGGACTGAGATAGGGCTAGAACTAGAATAAACCCAACAAAGTTCTAGTTATGAAGTCTTAGTAAGCACTGAAGGGGTTGAAGAATGAAAAAGAAATGAATGTGAAAAAGGGTGAAAAGAAATAGCCCTCCATGTAACACCCCCAAGGGTATTACTTGATGGCACAACAGTCTTAATAATAGAAAACGATCTCTAAAGGAGTCGTTTTAAAAAGGATTTATCATTAAAATATATCAGAGTTTACAAAATAGGTCCCAGTTGGTTCCATTGTTTACAAAATACATCAATATAAAGTTTTTGATGTTTCGTGAATGATAAATTATTTATAGCCTTCTTGATCTTGTCCTTGTCCTTCCGTGCCAGCTTCCGACATTATGGACCTGAAATACATTGTTAATACAAATAAGCCGTAAAAACGTTTATTTATATTTTACGATCTTCTAATGTTTTGTCGATAACAAAAGTAAAATCATATTAACGAAACAAATAAAATACGTAAATGGTTTGAACTAATAGTTTTATAACACACTTACGTTTTCACATAAAACACTATAACAAGATTAAGTGATTTTATATTTTAGATACACATGTACAACAACTAGTGTTTACATATTGGCTTAACAAGTTTAAGTAACTCTATGAGTTAGATACATATGTACAACAACTAGTGTTTACATATTGGGTTAATACATACTTATATTAAGTACACTAAAATGGGTAAAAACAAGTATATACTAAAATGGGTAAAAGTAAGTATATACTAAAAAGATAAAAACTAGCAAATGGTTTTTGACCCATAACCCATGGTTTTATATATACCACTTATACAAGTTCAATGTATCCTTAAGGTACATTGTATCTAGATTGAAAACCATGGATCAACCCATAACCCAAAATACCCATGGGCAAAGAGGAGTGGACCACGGATCCCTGGCTTTGTGCTAGCCGGATCCCAAGTGGAAGGGATCCGTGGGATCCGGGTAAACAGTAGGTTTTTCCTCTATAAATAGTGAGCCATTTCTTCATTAATTCTCACCCCTCTCCAACATACTTTCTCCCCTGAGTTAAATCTCACTAACCATAGATCCAAGAGATCTATGTTTGTAGTTTTGTTTTTGTGTGATCTTGTAGGTTCCTCTTAAAGGGAAGATCACCACCTTTGAAGTCGAGCAAGCTCAAGTCCATGAGTTGCCAAGCTTCCTCATCATCAAGGCTATTGAAGTCCTATTTTTGATGATCCCTTTCTTTCTTCAAAGAAGCGTAGTGTTAAAGACATTAGTGACAGATGTCTCAAGTGTCAAGACGAAGATATTAGTGAAGGGTATCTATCGTCTATAAGATAAGCACTTGTGGTAGGTGCTTAGAAGTCAAGACAAGAAGCATTAGTGAAAGGTGCTTAAAAGTGAAGACACAAGACATTAGTGAAAGGTGTCTTGTAGATCTAATGAAAGACATTAGTGAAAGGTGTCTTATAGATCTAATCAAAGGCATTAGTGAAAGGTGCCTTAGATGTACATTCGATATGGTGTGTTTCAATGTACTAGATAGACTAGCATTAGATCCAAGGATATTGATGTCCTTGATGATGTTGTAAAGGAGTAGATCTCCTTTGGGATTAGTCGTTGGTGTAGTGTGGTAGTAGTTCCTCCATTGCAATGGAACTAGGTGCTTAGCCTAGTACCTAATAAAGGGTAGGCGACGTTGTGAAGGTGTAGTTCACCTAAGGTGTGAAAGAACTCGGTATTTAGCTTTGTACCGGAAAAAGGTTAAGCGACGTTGTGAAGGCTTCTCCGCCATAAGGAGTTGGTGTAGTGTTTACGAACTCTCGAGTAGGTGACTCGGGGAGTGGAGTAGGGCAAGGAAGGTGTCCTTGTAGCCGAACCACTATAAATACTCGCGTTGTGGTTTTGTACTTCTAACTCTTATCTTTTCATTACATATCTTTATATGCTTGTTTATCAACATCCAACACACACAACCAAATAGATTGACATAAGTCGATCTAAATAGTTTAAAAGGAAGTTTTAATTGGTAAAACTATTCAACCCCCCCTTCTAGTTTTCCACAATTGGCATCAGAGCTTCGTTACCAAGTTTCTTGAAGTATACTGTACTTTAAAAACTTGATACGATCCATAGTTTATTGAAAACTACAAAGAAGGTTTTTCATAAAAAAAAAAACAAACACCATGTTTTTTTTTCAAAAACTATATGTTTGGATGTTGAGTTGATAACAACATTTTTTTATATATATATTCTTTTATTGCACTAATCTTCCTTGTGATATTGATTAGTCAAAGCTCATACCCACCAAGCTTTAGGAGTTGTTTGGTAACAAGAATACCTTCCTTAAGAAGGTATCTTAGACGCAAAGGAGCGGGAATCGTCTAAGTGACATTTGTCATTTGTAAAAGACATTTCTAAGTGCATTCGAGGTATGACTTTCTACTTATATCTAAATGATACTTGTTTAGTATATAAGTGTTATTTGCTAGGCTTTTATTTGAGTAGATTTTTGTGTTTACACATGATTTACATGTAGCTTCATTAGGAAGCTTGTTTCTCACATACGTGTTATTTTTCTCGTCTATAGTCATAGTATGTAGAGCTTATGCTTTATTTCTTCTAATAAAACAAAATCACGAATTTCAAAAATTCCTCCTTCCTTATTAATAAACCCACTCGACGCCCACTTTTTCAACCCTCACCTTTTCAAATTTTCCAATTTCAAAAATTTCCTCTCATTTAAAAACTTCATCTTCTTCCTCATTCCATCTCTTTCTAAACCAAGAAGATCCGTCATCAACATGGTTTACATCGTACTCGTGCTCATCGCCCTAACACTCATCGCACTTGTGTTCCCTATGATGAAGTTCACATACGGAGACATTTACTTTGTGTTGTTAATCTATATTGGGGTCATTTACCCAATCCTTTGTATCATTCTTAGCATTGAAATGCAATATTATTAATTATCTATTTTATCTAGAATGTTTGTATTATTATGTGTGTTTCATTTCTTTTGATCTATATATGTTATATTCTTTCGTGATAAATTAGATGTCATGTATGCATGCTAAAAGAAAAGGTAGGATAAAACATACTTCATGGTACAATAACCATAAAACCTATGTTTTTTATTAAAACTGGTTCTGTTACTACAGATCCACCGATCCCGGAAGTTACACCAGCCGGATCCCTTTTGAAAAGGAACCGTGGGATCCGTCCTACTGGAAAACAGTTTTCATGTAAGATTAAAAATCAATATCTTTCTAAAAATAATAATCCACTAGAGCTTCAAAACCATGGGTTAACTAAATACTAATTGTTAATAGAATATCTAGTAAAAACGTTAGATTATTATAGGTTGACCATAAACGTCTTCCCTTATTAACCCTTCACCTCTATAGGTTCAACTATGACACATGAATACGAGTTTGATTTTTCACTCACTAGCGTCTACACCCCGAACATTTCCCTTGAGCCCAACACACCTGGCAATCATGTCCGTGGGTTCAATAATCTCGAAAACCGTCACTTCCATGAAGGACGTATTGTAGACACCTCTCTACAATTCGAAGAAGGTATCAATACCTCCTTCCGAGCCATAGGACTAGAATGTCTTCTTGAAATTAACGAGAAGATATGTCCAAGGTTCATAATGGAATTCTTCCATCAAGTGGAACTCGTTCGTAACGAGGATCGCTCTTTATCCCTTTGGTTTTATATCAAAAACCAAAAATTCACTTTAAGCCTTGGGCATTTTGCTCACATCCTCCAAATTCCAAACCATGGACAATGTGCCTTCACCGAAGATTGGTCTCTTGACTCTCTCTTCAATTTTCGTGAAGAAAATAGCCCATATTGTTCACACATACCCTCTCCGGAAGAATTAACACGCATGATATGCAACCTCGACCATATTACTCCAATCCAAACATTATCCATACACGGGATATCCGAGAAGAGTATAAGCCTGCTGCTCTTATTCTACGTGAAAATGTTTGGAGTCTTAGGGGAAATCGAGATATTCTTCCTGCTTGTTGTGCTCACATGTTGTACTGTTTGCTAACACAACAACCATGCAATCTCGCCTACTTCTTCGCAAGGCGAATTGCAAATATTCAAGGCTCCAAGAATAAACTCATCCCTTATGGAATGTTCTTGACACGCCTCTATCACAATGTTATGCACTTCCATCCTCAATTTCAAAGTCCGTTGTACGTACTTATGAACAAGATGATGGAACCGCTAAACATATCTCTCATGAAAACTTTCTTCATTCATGATTCCACCAACACCCATCAATCACATAATGATCCTCCTAGTGAAGACACTCAAGGAACCTAGAATAGTCAAATAGGATCTATTCTACTCTACTCATTAGTTATCAATGTAATCCTATCTCTTTCATGAAATAACACATCTTACATTTGATATCCTAGTTTTAGAACTCCTTTAAACAAAGCTTGGAATATAATGCACTGTCATGATCATTGCATACCTTTAGTAAAGGTTCTGTCTAGCAGATAGACGGATCCCAAATGTTGTACTAAATGGATCCTTACATCTAGGGAACCGTGGGATCCGGCAAAACAGAAAATGCAATTGCAAGCATTATATGTCAAACACATCCCTTAGAACACCTCACACTAAGATAAACATAGTGTCTTAAGATTGATCAAGACTTTATCAAGATAGGTTGACCTCTCCTACTCTTTCCAACTCACATAGATCACATTCTAAGACTTTGTTTGATCTACCATTTCAATCCATCACTCTTCCGCTCTCAAAACTCACACTTCATTTTTTACTTGATCCCTCACAACTAGGTTAGAAATCCTTCGATTATGACAATATTGATCATTAATCAACCTCACCTCATAATTGATCAAAGTTGATCAAATCCTAGTTTTTTCCCATCTCAAAACCATTAGGATATTTTCCAAGACACAATCCTAAGACACAACCTGATCTCTAGGATCATTTAGTTTCATTTAACTTTAATTGACATCTTTAATGTCATCCTTGGTCATCCATTGGTATTTTTTGAAAGTTCTAAATCCTTCCATAAATAACAATCATTAGCTACACCACTCATTGCCTTCAAACACTTAAGCACCCCTTCATTTAAAACACTTGGGAGAACTGAAACACTCAAGGTGATGTAGGTCTAGGATCTTAGAAACATCATTTCCACTCTTTCATAAACTGTTGAACGCCGGATCCCTAGAACTAGCCTAGACGGATCCCTCTGAGAAGGGAACCGTGGGATCCGGATGACAGTCTATGACAAGTCTTGGTAAAACAATCATTTCAACTCATCTTCCTAACTCAAACACTCCATCTCATCTTAAATGAGTTCCTAGAACTGCACAACCTCTGTAGTTGACTCTTGTGCATGCTAATCATCACATTCCAATGAACCTTAGTGGCTTAAGGCTTAAATGCACTTTCCAAATCTCTTGGTTTATAAACCACCTTGTTAGGATCTTCATAGTCATATCTTTTCATTACATATCTTTATATGCTTGTTTATCAACATCCAACACACACAACCAAATAGATTGACATAAGTCGATCTAAATAGTTTAAAAGGAAGTTTTAATTGGTAAAACTATTCAACCCCCCCTTCTAGTTTTCCACAATTGGCATCAGAGCTTCGTTACCAAGTTTCTTGAAGTATACTGTACTTTAAAAACTTGATACGATCCATAGTTTATTGAAAACTACAAAGAAGGTTTTTCATAAAAAAAAACAAACACCATGTTTTTTTTTTCAAAAACTATATGTTTGGATGTTGAGTTGATAACAACATTTTTTTATATATATATTCTTTTATTGCACTAATCTTCCTTGTGATATTGATTAGTCAAAGCTCATACCCACCAAGCTTTAGGAGTTGTTTGGTAACAAGAATACCTTCCTTAAGAAGGTATCTTAGACGCAAAGGAGCGGGAATCGTCTAAGTGACATTTGTCATTTGTAAAAGACATTTCTAAGTGCATTCGAGGTATGACTTTCTACTTATATCTAAATGATACTTGTTTAGTATATAAGTGTTATTTGCTAGGCTTTTATTTGAGTAGATTTTTGTGTTTACACATGATTTACATGTAGCTTCATTAGGAAGCTTGTTTCTCACATACGTGTTATTTTTCTCGTCTATAGTCATAGTATTTAGAGCTTATGCTTTATTTCTTCTAATAAAACAAAATCACGAATTTCAAAAATTCCTCCTTCCTTATTAATAAACCCACTCGACGCCCACTTTTTCAACCCTCACCTTTTCAAATTTTCCAATTTCAAAAATTTCCTCTCATTTAAAAACTTCATCTTCTTCCTCATTCCATCTCTTTCTAAACCAAGAAGATCCGTCATCAACATGGTTTACATCGTACTCGTGCTCATCGCCCTAACACTCATCGCACTTTTGTTCCCTATGATGAAGTTCACATACGGAGACATTTACTTTGTGTTGTTAATCTATATTGGGGTCATTTACCCAATCCTTTGTATCATTCTTAGCATTGAAATGCAATATTATTAATTATCTATTTTATCTAGGATGTTTGTATTATTATGTGTGTTTCATTTCTTTTGATCTATATATGTTATATTCTTTCATGATAAATTAGATGTCATGTATGCATGCTAAAAGAAAAGGTAGGATAAAACATACTTCATGGTACAATAACCATAAAACCTATGTTTTTTATTAAAACTGGTTCTGTTACTACAGATCCACCGATCCCGGAAGTTACACTAGCCGGATCCCTTTTGAAAAGGAACCGTGGGATCCGTCCTACTGGAAAACAGTTTTCATGTAAGATTAAAAATCAATATCTTTCTAAAAATAATAATCCACTAGAGCTTCAAAACCATGGGTTAACTAAATACTAATTGTTAATAGAATATCTAGTAAAAACGTTAGATTATTATAGGTTGACCATAAACATCTTCCCTTATTAACCCTTCACCTCTATAGGTTCAACTATGACGCATGAATACGAGTTTGATTTTTCACTCACTAGCGTCTACACCCCGAACATTTCCCTTGAGCCCAACACACCTGGCAATCATGTCCGTGGGTTCAATAATCTCGAAAACCGTCACTTCCATGAAGGACGTATTGTAGACACCTCTCTACAATTCGAAGAAGGTATCAATACCTCCTTCCGAGCCATAGGACTAGAATGTCTTCTTGAAATTAACGAGAAGATATGTCCAAGGTTCATAATGGAATTCTTCCATCAAGTGGAACTCGTTCGTAACGAGGATCGCTCTTTATCCCTTTGGTTTTATATCAAAAACCAAAAATTCACTTTAAGCCTTGGGCATTTTGCTCACATCCTCCGAATTCCAAACCATGGACAATGTGCCTTCACCGAAGATTGGTCTCTTGACTCTCTCTTCAATTTTCGTGAAGAAAATAGCCCATATTGTTCACACATACCCTCTCCGGAAGAATTAACACGCATGATATGCAAACCTCGACCATATTACTCCAATCCAAACATTATCCATACACGGGATATCCGAGAAGAGTATAAGCCTGCTGCTCTTATTCTACGTGAAAATGTTTGGATTCTTAGGGGAAATCGAGATATTCTTCCTGCTTGTTGTGCTCACATGTTGTACTGTTTGCTAACACAACAACCATGCAATCTCGCCTACTTCTTTGCAAGGCGAATTGCAAATCTTCAAGGCTCCAAGAATAAACTCATCCCTTATGGAATGTTCTTGACACGCCTCTATCACAATGTTATGCACTTCCATCCTCAATTTCAAAGTCCGTTGTACGTACTTGTGAACAAGATGATGGAACCGCTAAACATATCTCTCATGAAAACTTTCTTCATTCATGATTCCACCAACACCCATCAATCACATAATGATCCTCCTAGTGAAGACACTCAAGGAACCTAGAATAGTCAAATAGGATCTATTCTACTCTACTCATTAGTTATCAATGTAATCCTATCTCTTTCATGAAATAACACATCTTACATTTGATATCCTAGTTTTAGAACTCCTTTAAACAAAGCTTGGAATGTAATGCACTGTCATGCATTGGCGGAGCTATTAAGGGACCGGGAAGGGTCCCGGCCCCCTAGGCCTAAGCCCGTTAATGTATTTTTTCGCGATTTCATGTATATTTCTCGAAAAAAATTATTTCGGCCCTCCCATTTAATGTATTCCTCGAAAAAAATTTGTTTCGGCCCTCCCATGAAATTTTTTCTAGCTCCGCCATTGCTGTCATGATCATTGCATACCTTTAGTAAAGGTTCTGTCTAGCAGATAGACGGATCCCAAATGTTGTACTAAACGGATCCCTACATCTAGGGAACCGTGGGATCCGGCAAAACAGAAAATGCAATTGCAAGCATTATATGTCAAACACATCCCTTAGAACACCTCACACTAAGCTAAACATAGTGTCTTAAGATTGATCAAGACTTTATCAAGATAGGTTGACCTCTCCTACTCTTTCCAACTCACATAGATCACATTCTAAGACTTTGTTTGATCTACCATTTCAATCCATCACTCTTCCGCTCTCAAAACTCACACTTCATTTTTTACTTGATCCCTCACAACTAGGTTAGAAATCCTTCGATTATGACAATATTGATCATTAATCAACCTCACCTCATAATTGATCAAAGTTGATCAAATCCTAGTTTTTTCCCATCTCAAAACCATTAGGATATTTTCCAAGACACAATCCTAAGACACAACCTGATCTCTAGGATCATTTAGTTTCATTTAACTTTAATTGACATCTTTAATGTCATCCTTGGTCATCCATTGGTATTTTTTGAAAGTTCTAAATCCTTCCATAAATAACAATCATTAGCTACACCACTCATTGCCTTCAAACACTTAAGCACCCCTTTATTTAAAACACTTGGGAGAACTGAAACACTCAAGGTGATGTAGGTCTAGGATCTTAGAAACATCATTTCCACTCTTTCATAAACTGCTGAACGCCGGATCCCTAGAACTAGCCTAGACGGATCCCTCTGAGAAGGGAACCGTGGGATCCGGATGACAGTCTATGACAAGTCTTGGTAAAACAATCATTTCAACTCATCTTCCTAACTCAAACACTCCATCTCATCTTAAATGAGTTCCTAGAACAGCACAACCTCTGTAGTTGACTCTTGTGCATGCTAATCATCACATTCCAATGAACCTTAGTGGCTTAAGGCTTAAATGCACTTTCCAAATCTCTTGGTTTATAAACCACCTTGTTAGGATCTTCGTAGTCATCACTCACATCCTAACTTTCAGCCTTTGCAATCTCTTCAAATCATCTCATCATGAGAAAAACCCCAAGTAACAACCTATCCACCAAAGAACCACCCATCAAAAGGGCTCGTGTTGTACACGAAGTCTCTTCAACCGAATCATCTCCGGTCAAACCAATCGAACCTATTCCTAGAAGGTTAGTACCCACAAAATTACCTATGCCAAACACCACCATACCTCCTAGGCCAAACAATATCATCTCCACTAAACCATCTCCATTGGTTCCTAGAGCTATATCTTTTACATCCCCACAATCATCACCTCACCTCTACAATTTAGAGGACTTACCACCTAGGCCGTCTCATCCGCTTCCACCGACAACATTCTCCTCATTAGGAGGAACAATGATTCAAAATCAAGGTGGTGAGTCAACACTTGCTCCGGCTTCCTTTTTGCTGTTTCCATCATATAATCCTATTTGGATTATAAGAAATCACCAAAGTCAACCACCCGACCTTATGGAAGTTGACACTTCTTTACCACCATCATCATTCTTGATCGAACCATTCCTAAATGGACCTCCACCAATCCCTCCATCATTCAAGGCTCCTCAACCTAATTCAATTGATCCTTTGAATATAGCCACTTCATTTCATCCACTACCACTACCTAGCCATGACAAAGATTGCTATCATTGTCAACATGTTGAAAGTTTGATACATGAAGTACGAGAAGACCAACGTTTCATGTTCTATCATCTCCTCGAACGTTTCGATGAGATTAAACCTAAACATAACTTGAGCTAGAAGATTATAGTGGTGTCTAAGCTTCAAGCGTTAGTTGGTCTAAGAAATTCCTAGTTATGTATTGTCTATTTTCTTATTATTGAGTCATGTTTATCATAACTCTTGTTTTATTAAATGAAATTACATGCTACTTGTTATTTCGTTGAGCATATGATTACTTTGTATTCATATCTCATTTATGTGATAACATTACTTGTTATATCACCTTTGGTGATTTTAGTCATCAGCCAGACGGATCCCTCAGTATTGCCTAGACGGATCCCTACTAGAAGGGAACCGTGGGATCCGTGAATTCAGAACGTTTTTCTTCATCACATTTGCAGAAATTGTGAATTATACTTGCTTTCTAACCTTTGTTTTGTAGTATTTCAATTCACACATGAAGACCTTGACATCCTAAAGCTAGGGGGAGCTTTATGTCAAAGCAATACTTTGCAAATTACTTGCAATACTAGATTTACTTTTCATAACTTCCCATTGCAATATTGCAATCATCTAGGGGGAGCAAACCTAGTTGCAAATGATCTAGATTAGAATTACTTTCTTGACGCCCTTACATAGGGATGGACTCGTCAAGGGGGAGTAAGACGAGATCTATTCCCGTTACTTACTCTTTATTTTTCTCTTTCACATTTAAAAAAAAAAAAAAAAAAAAAAAAAAAAAAAATGTGTTGCTTTTCTTCAAACACTTTTTGTTTCGACAAAAAGGGGGAGAAGAAAGTAAAAACTACAAATTCAAACGTTTACGAATTTTAGCTATTCCTTAAAATAATTTTATGTTTTGTCATCAACAAAAAGGGGGAGATTGTTAATACAAATAAGCCGTAAAAACGTTTATTTATATTTTACGATCTTCTAATGTTTTGTCGATAGCAAAAGTAAAATCATATTAACGAAACAAATAAAATACGTAAATGGTTTGAACTAATAGTTTTATAACACACTTACGTTTTCACATAAAACACTATAACAAGATTAAGTGATTTTATATTTTAGATACACATGTACAACAACTAGTGTTTACATATTGGCTTAACAAGTTTAAGTAACTCTATGAGTTAGATACATATGTACAACAACTAGTGTTTACATATTGGGTTAATACATACTTATATTAAGTACACTAAAATGGGTAAAAACAAGTATATACTAAAATGGGTAAAAGTAAGTATATACTAAAAAGATAAAAACTAGCAAATGGTTTTTGACCCATAACCCATGGTTTTATATATACCACTTACACAAGTTCAATGTATCCTTAAGGTACATTGTATCTAGATTGAAAACCATGGATCAACCCATAACCCATGACCCATGACCCATGACCCATAACCCAAAATACCCATGGGCAAAGAGGAGCGGACCACGGATCCCTGGCTTTGTGCTAGCCGGATCCCATGTGGAAGGGATCCGTGGGATCCGGGTAAACAGTAGGTTTTTCCTCTATAAATAGTGAGCCATTTCTTCATTAATTCTCACCCCTCTCCAACATACTTTCTCCCCTGAGTTAAATCTCACTAACCATAGATCCAAGAGATCTATGTTTGTAGTTTTGTTTTTGTGTGATCTTGTAGGTTCCTCTTAAAGGGAAGATCACCACCTTTGAAGTCGAGCAAGCTCAAGTCCATGAGTTGCCAAGCTTCCTCATCATCAAGGCTATTGAAGTCCTCTTGTTGATGATCCCTTTCTTTCTTCAAAGAAGCGTAGTGTTAAAGACATTAGTGAAAGATGTCTCAAGTGTCAAGACGAAGATATTAGTGAAGGGTATCTATCGTCTATAAGATAAGCACTTGTGGTAGGTGCTTAGAAGTCAAGACAAGAAGCATTAGTGAAAGGTGCTTAGAAGTGAAGACACGAGACATTAGTGAAAGGTGTCTTGTAGATCTAATCAAAGACATTAGTGAAAGGTGTCTTATAGATCTAATCAAAGGCATTAGTGAAAGGTGCCTTAGATGTACATTCGATATGGTGTGTTTCGATGTACTAGATAGAATAGCATTAGATCCAAGGATATTGATGTCCTTGATGATGTTGTAAAGGAGTAGATCTCCTTTGGGATTAGTCGTTGGTGTAGTGTGGTAGTAGTTCCTCCATTGCAATGGAACTAGGTGCTTAGCCTAGTACCTAATAAAGGGTAGGCAACGTTGTGAAGGTGTAGTTCACCTAATGTGTGAAAGAACTCGGTGGTTAGCCTAGCACCGTATAAAGGGTAGGCGACGTTGTGTTAGGTGTGGTTCGCCTTGGTGTGAAAGAACTCGGTATTTAGCTTTGTACCGGAAAAAGGTTAAGCGACGTTGTGAAGGCTTCTCCGCCATAAGGAGTTGGTGTAGTGTTTACGAACTCTCGAGTAGGTGACTCGGGGAGTGGAGTAGGGCAAGGAAGGTGTCCTTGTAGCCGAACCACTATAAATACTCGCGTTGTGGTTTTGTGCTTCTTACTCTTATCTTTTCATTACATATCTTTATATGCTTGTTTATCAACATCCAACACACACAACCAAATAGATTGACATAAGTCGATCTAAATAGTTTAAAAGGAAGTTTTAATTGGTAAAACTATTCAACCCCCCCCTTCTAGTTTTCCACATACATGCTTAAAACTGTCAACACAAAGGTTGAGTGAAATTCAAAGAGTTTGTTTCATGGTTGAACACAATATTCATAATGTGAGGTAATTAGTCTCACATTTATGGTTTAGAAAACAAAACAGATATTATTGCACTAAGCTCATGATACCGAAATGTTAACAGCTGTCATATAATAGTAACCGATGCCCTAATAGGTAATTTGCCATTAAACCTATGGATCTTCAAATAGAGTGCGTTTGTTTGCCTACCCGGTCAACACAAACGGGATTCGTCATTCCCGATAGATCTATCCACATTATTCGCGTTCACTCGCAAGTGATTAATGGTTCATGATAATAGGGACTTTGGCAATAGTGTACTTAGTGCAACTAATATATTTGTTAGGAATCAGAAATTCCATAAGTAAAAGAGTCGGTCACCCCAAGTATTATCTAGCAAAAGCTAGCTCGCAGACTTGTCTCTATTTATGTTAGTTATTAAATTAGTAGTAGCGTAGATTAGTATAATGCAACACCGTGGAGGAAGGACGGGTCTTTACCCATTGTATCCCTGATCCACAGGCCGTCAGGAGGTCGTTTAGTCTGTAACCTATAAATACCCTCTACCTTGCAAGGTAGAGGGTTGGATGTTTTTTGGTAATCTAATATTTCACAAGTTTCTCTTACTAGAATATCTCACTTTCTCTCTCTCTAAAATCATCTATAAGCTCATTGTGTTAATGTAATGATATGTAAGTGAAATCCAATATCCTACAATTGGTATCAGAGCCATGGTTAGATCATATCTTGCACATCTTTGGATTTCAAGTGGTTTTTAGGTGGTTTTTGAGTTTGAAAAAGTTTAGTGGTTTGTGTATCATTTGGTTGATTTCTTGTGTTAAAGCTTGGATTTTGTTAGTACTTTTATGTTTAGAATCATCACAAGTGTTTAGGTTTTCATTTGGTAAGCTTGAATCATCTTGGTTGGGTTGTTTTTGGGATTGAAAAGTGATGTTTTTGTTGTTTTTCATGCTAGCGACTTGACCTACGGAGTTGGTTCTTAGTAGCGACTTGCTTTGCAATTTTGTAGCGAGTTACAGTTTTGGAGCTAGCGACTTAGGCCTAGCGACTAACAGTACAAGTAGTGGACTCTCCACTACGGTTAGCGACTTGGTGCTAGCGACTTGGTCTGTAGCGAGTTGCTCTTTAGCGACTTGAATCTTTAGTGACTTGTCTAGCGAATTGCTGCCAAAATTTTGCTAGCGACTTGAGGCTTAGCTAGTTACTACTTAGCGACTTGCATTTGTTTAGCGACTTGGGACTTTAGCGACTTGGTGGTATAGCGAATTAGGTGTTGGCGACTTGGTGTTAGCGACTTGGAATTATTGCTATTTAGTTGCTAGCGAGTTGGTTCAAAATCTCTAGCGACTTGGGGATTCGTAATTTGATACTAACATCTTAGATACTTGGTATTTTGCTACTGGGATTTCCAATAACTTGGGGAGTAATTCAAAATAACACAATGTCAGTCATCACTGATCTTTTAATCACCAAAGTACTTGCTCACTATGACACAATACAGAATAGTGAAACAGAATGCTTACCTGAATGCCCTACATTTAATGATTCAGCATCGATTAATCAAAACAACTCAAATGAGTCACTCTTAATGTTTGCAAATGATGCTAAGAATATGGAATGCACCAGTGAGCCCTTTCAACATCTCAGTCAGCTTCTCAAACTACTGTTATCTACAACCATGGATCGAACAAGTTGTGCCATCCTTCGTCAGGATTTTCCCACTTTGACAAGAACTGTTTTACTTAACTTAGAACGACTGAGGATTCAAATTACCAAAGAAAAGTTCTCAACTGATGATTCTCATGACGCTCTTCAAACTATCCTCAATCAATTTCAGCCACTTATCCGGGAAGAATACTCCTCAGATTTTGATGATATCATGACTGGAATATCTTTCAAGAAACACACGGGAATGGAAATTTATGAGTTCAGAAACTCATTTATTCAACTTATGAGTAATATGGAAACATACATCAAGGAAGCTACAAAAGAGAATAACAAGCTGAATGAATTGAATGAGTGCCAAGAGACACCATGGAGCAATTGTGACATGTCATGCAACATTCCGGTTGAACCAGCGAATGACACTGATTGCAGAATCTCAGTTGTAATGAAAAGGGATGAAGAGAACAGCACTGATCTCAAATTCTCAGAGTCAGAAAAAGGTATCAATCGATAAGGTACACTTAACTGATCACATAAATTCTCATGAAAAGGTACCTGACTCCTACTCTGAACATAACATCGTGGAATCGATCTTTGTTGTGCCTGAATCTAACGCAAATAACATGATTTAAAAAAAGGTATATGATGAGCTTTCAAACAAATTTTCAATTCTTGAAAAACATTGTATCTCATTACAAATTGAAATACAACAAAAGGATGAAATGTTTTATGCAAAAAAACCATGTACTAATCAGGAACTTCCAGAATTTCGAGAATTTTTTGAAATTAATCAGTTAAAATCCCAGATTCAGGACAAAGATTCGACCATTGGAAATCTGAAATTACTTCTTTCAAAAGTTCAGAAATATGACTGTCATGAGATGAGTGATACACTAGAATCTAGAAATTCTGAACTTGCTCTTTGTGTGTCCAACCTACTAAGAGAAAATGAGCATTTAAGAAAGAACCTTGAGGATACAAATTCTAAGTCAGTCAATCTAACCTCTTGATGAAAGACATTGATGACCTCAAAGCCCAAATTCAGGATAAGAGCTTCAATATTGTTGCCCTAAAAAATGAGCTTAGGAAGTCTATTGGAAATAGGATGAACACTAAGTTTGCAAAACCTTCAACTTTGGGAAAGTCAACTGTTCAGAACCACTCGAAACGAACAGTTATTAAACAACCTAATGCCTTTAGGTCTGAAAGAGTTAAACCATCGAAATCTAAGCTTACCTCCCAAGTTGATAATATATCTGTTTTGTCAAAACCAGTCACTTCATTGCCTAGTTCCGATATGGTGAATCCCAAACCTCAGACTTTTGTTCAATATTCTCAGATCAGAAATGCAATAAGTACAACTAGCTCTCATGCAAAACAACATTTGACTGATCAATCCCCTAATAAATACCCTAATCACAAAAGGACAAATAGTCAAAACAAGGCTGTGCACTCATTCAGTTCAACTAATAGTGGTTTCAAATGGATTCCCACTGGCAGATTTTTTAAGTTTACAGGACTTAAACGAACTTACATTCCTAGATCATGCCTCAAGTGGATTCCCACAGGAAAACTCTTCAAGAATGTCGAACCTAATAGGATCCCCATTAATGATACGTCTGTGTTATACTGTGATGCATCCAAATGTGAGATTAAACATGTCACTAACCCATCTATGTGTAATTCTACATGTGCTTCCAGTACAATGTGCTCTCAGTCTTTTTCAGGTACAATGCTAAACTCAATCAGGAACATCATGACTTGGTTTCCATCAGAAATGAACATGGCTTATTCAGGAGTTGTAGCATGCCACAACTAATGAACCTATTACTTTGACTCCTATTCATCTTGAATCAGGACTCGCTCTTTTAATATCTGTGTATAAATTATCTTTAAAAAAAAATGTGTGTGTTTTTTTTAATAAAAGATTTATTCGCTGTCATCGATAACATCTACGATCCTAGAAATATCATTCAATAATGATACGGGATCATAGATGAAGTTCGAACAACTAATATTTCTTAAAAAAAAAAAAAAAAAAAAAAAAAAAAAAAAAAAAAATTAAAAAAAAATAAAAAAAAGGGGGGGGGGGGGGTTGGTTAATGTCAATCAATGGTCTTTGATGACATTGATTGAGGGGGAGATTTTGTATAAGTTTTTCTTGATTATCTATGCCATTGGCTTCTGTGCTGGTTATGATGTTTGCTCATTTGTAAGTTGTGGTTGTGTCTTGCTTTTGTGACTAACTGGTTATGCTTTTGTAACTATCTGGTTATGGTGTTTCTCTCAGTTATAGGTTGTGGTCGTATCTTGCTCATGTGATTATCCTTGTGTACCCATGTATTGAGTGCCTTGCATTAAATGCTTATTTGATTAAATGTTTACTTGATTCATGGTTATCATTGTGATTATCTATGCTAGAGACTTAGTCTAAAATCCTTGTTAGCAACTTACCACTCTTGCCTCTAAACCACAGGGACCAAATGTGTCAAATAGCCAAAAGAGTTTTGCACTAGCGACTTACCACACTTCACTTTAAAACCACAGGGACCGAATGTGTCAAATTGCCAAAATTCCTTCCTATACCCCTAGCGACTTACTAATTTTTATTTCTTAAATAAGTTCTTTTTCTTTTCTTCTTCTCTTTCTCTCTCGTTTTTTTTTCCTTCTCGTCAAAACAAATAGTTCATCTTAGCGATTTAACAGTGGTATGTCTCAAATCTCTCCTTATTTTTTCTCTCTTACACGATTGTGTTTCGTTTCTAACTTGTCATTTTAACCAGATCCCTTCGAGCTCGTGAATTGTAACTGTTTGATTCCCACCTAGGTTCGATTTACCATGTAATCGTGTTTTGTTGTTACTATGATGTTGCAAGTGTACAAATTGTTTGGTATATCTTATCTTGAGTGCTTGTTAATCTGGTTCCATGTACTGGTGGTGTATGATTGGTGGTTTGGGTCGTTTGTTTGTTGAGATTATAAGTGTTCTTGGTAGCGACTTAGGTAGTGGTATTGATAGCGTTATTGTTCTTGATGGTGACTTAACGTTGTTCTTGGTAGCGACTTAGCTTAAATGTTCATCGTGGCGAGTTAGCACTCAACTTAGCGACTAAGTTGTTGTGGCGAATTAGTGTATTATTCTGGCGACTTGGGTAGCGACTTAGTGGTCAGCGACTTGTCTTTACAAGTTAGCGAATTAGTAACATTAGCGACTTAGTTAACAGATTTGTAGCGATTTGGTTATGTTACTGTTCATGGCGACTTGTCTCTACAATTTAGCGAATTAGTAACAGTAGCGACTTAGTTAACAGATTTGTAGCGACTTGGGTATGTTACTGTTCATGGCGACTTGGCTTTACAAGTTAGCGAATTAGCATATATAGCGACTTAAAGAGCTAAACTATTAGCGACTTGTCTGTGGTACTAGTGATGGCGACTTGTCTTTACAAGTTAGCGACATTGTTCACTTTCATGTAGCGAATTAGTCCAGTTTAACAGCTTGTCTATCTATAACTTTAGACATGTTTGGTGGATCTTTTAGGGTCTAGGGTTATTAAAATGTTTAAAGGTTAATTGCTAAAGCTGATCTCATTCTCACAATACTTAGGATCTCCTGATTCAACTTGTTGAGTCAACATACTCTATGTAATCTGCTATGACATTTCATTTTAGGCAAACGGTACTTGGTTTCTCTCACGACAACCAAATGTTACTTTTTGCCTCATACATATTTGTTATATCACTTCTACATTTGTATCTTGGCTCATGATATGATCCCTTTGCAATGCACTCTTTAACCTTTTAATCCCTTATCAACTCGTCGTGTGAAAATCTATCTAAAGGACTCTGCTTCATTGAAATATCTCACTTATGCCACTCAATCATTCTCTATATGAGTTTTGGGGACTCCTTCTGAGTTACTATTTCTATGTGTCTATGTCATAAGGGTGCTCTCAATGTTGTCTCACTTATCATTTATTATCTAACTCGTTCCCAATCATTACTGTTGATTGTATGTTTACTCAGATCATCAATGGAAAGTTTAAACCCTGAAAAGAGCGTTACCCCTTCGGCATCATCCAAAGTTCTCTCAGACGAAGAAATCCTTCCCAGGAGTCAATGGGCTGATATTGGAAAAAGTAATTGTTATGTGGACCTACAAAAGCTTGAACAAAATCCTATACTCAAAGTATCCATTGATATCCTCAAGAACACAAACTTCTTCGGTGCCATTACCAAGCAATGCTCAATTCCCACCATTTACATTCAACAATTCTGGAACACCATTCAATGGGACAAAATCACAGCTCAATACTCTTGCAAACTGGATGATAGGGAGTTCACGATTGATTCAGCCGTTCTTAGCAAGGCTCTTGGAATCACCCCATGTAACCCCAACCTTCGTACCGAATCTCCACCTGGTGATGACGATCTAATTGTCTTTCTAATTGGTTTGGGTTATCAGAACAGCATCTTAAGGGCTTCCGACATCATCACTGGACACATGTATCAACCCTGGAGAGCTATTACAACTATTCTTAACTTGTGCTTATCTGGCAAAACATCAGGGTTCGATAAAGTGAGAATTCCCATCTTGCAAATCCTATGGGGAATTGTCAATAGGGTTGATGTGAATGTCTCAGATCGTATTTGGGAAGAATTTTCTTTATCAATGCACACATTCATATCTGATAGAACAAATTTCCAGAACAAAGCTCAAGGCCGAAAGAAACAGAACAAGCTTGTGATTCCCAGCATCAGATTTTCAAAGCTTGTTATTCAGTACCTGCAACAAACTCACAACTTCAATCCTAGGATTGAATCAACTCTACATAAAGCAGAAGATGAATTTGTTTTAGGAAACCTGAAATATGTTCCTAGAGGTATGGATAATGAAATATTTGGATTGCCAATTCCTGATATTCTACTCACTGAAGATATCAAGAAGAAGGACTACTTCAAACAATACAAGAAAAGAGCTACCAGTTCCTCTGCTGATGTCACACCCCCTCCTCCACAACCCAATGCTCCCAAGTCCACTTCAGCCTCACAAGCATCCTATGCCTCTCTTCCTAAAAAGAGACTTGAAAGGTCACAACATTCAGACACCGCATCCAAGAAGCAGAAAGTAAAAAGGAAGAAAGTGGAAAAGGAAATTGGTGAAAATACTGAGGTATCAAGGGACATTACAAGGTTAACTGATGAAAATGATGCTGATCTACAACTTGGAATCCAGCAAAGCCTAGAAAGTCTGAATGTGAAAGCACCAGTATGAGGAGTTGTGTTAAGAGAACCTGATCAATTGCCACGAAAAACAACCCCAATAACACAAGACAAAGGAAAAGGGGTTGCTAGTGTTGAAACTGAACAAGCCGCTCACATGATTTTAACAATCTCATCATCTCCATCAAGCACCACCAATCAATTTGAGCTGAAGAGAAGAACAAAATCATCTCCTGCCAAAGGAAAATCTGGAGTGGACAAAGTGCCTGAAACGTTTAAAGAAACTCTTACACTTAGTGAGACTCAATCTGGCCAGAATGTTGACACCAGGAGAATCTTGAGACAAGATCTGATGAGACCTTGCAGATGGATGAACAAAATCTGTCTACCAACTCTCTATCTTCACTTAAGGATCTCGATACAGATTTCACTTTCGGAGATCAATACATAAATGACAAACCCTCTGATACTGCACAATCCATGTTTTCAGTCAGCATTCAGCAAGACACATCAACTATTCCTCCGATGTCGTCATCTTCACTATCAACTGCACTTCCACCTCCCAAACCTGCTCAATCAACCCTACGAACACCACCTACATCGTCACCATCCCTTGAACAAGTCATTACAGTTGCTGATATGGATGCTCCACCTGCGTCACCACCTCAAATCCTTACTTCAGATCAACTACTTGACAAAGCTGTAAAAAGGATAGAAGCCCTTGAAAGGCAACTTCCAAAATCTGTTGATTCCCTTGTGGATCGTGTCTATAGATTGGAGCACCTCAACTTCAATGAAGGGGTTGCGGCCGCCATTGAAGGAGAAGTTAAGGATGCTGTGGAATGGGCAATGGAGGCTCCACTTCTTAGACGGTTCAAGGACCTACCTATTGCCGATATGAGAGCAGCTCTGTTTGAGAAGATGTATGATGCTGAAGAGGACAAGCATGAGGTCCACAAGAAGATTTATGAGGCACTTGAAGAATCCATTAAGTACGACAATCATGAGCAGTACTTGATTGAAATCAGGGAAAAGGAGGCTAAGAAGAAAAGGAGAACCATTGTGTTGGAAACACTACGGAAAGACCATAAAGATCCTCCTCCACCTCCACCTCTAACGGGGGGTGCTGGAATCTCTGGAGCTGGTAAATCTTCTACGACAACCAACACACCTCCACCACAACCACCATCATCACCGCCAAAACCTTCCAATCAATCAAGTCCTACAAAAGAACAGAGTACTCAGAAGAAATCTGCTGCTTGGACAACGGTTGATTCAAGGTTCACATCCACATCCACCTCTATTCATGATGATCAAATGGTTCACGAAGAGTCGCATGTCATGACAGATTGGAACCAGATGATGATGATGCATCAACAAAGCATATTCCTAAGCCATCAGAAGATTGGTTTGATACTTACATGGCTGGGAATCGCACTAACACATCCAGAGTAGCACTTTCAAGGGACACAATTCAAAGTTGCATTGTTGAAGATAGACCTCCTACTCCAGAACCTACATGGACCATCCCAGAGTCTGACTCGATTATTTCTGACAACAATTGGGCATCAATTATCACCAATAATTATGAAGTTCCAGCTGAAGACTCTCTTCTGCACTACACTGGTGATATGGGTAGCTTCATTAAATGGTTTTGTGAACGGAAGAGTATCTCATCCATAACTCCAAGAGATCTCGAAGGACAAGCTTATGAAATTATCAAAGTTTTCCACTCAGATGCAAACCATCTTCAATATCAGATGGAAGAATGCCATAAGATGCTGAATGACCAAGTTAGTGAGCAAATCAGTTGCTTTAATGTCCACAAATCTCTTCCTCTTGGTGGTGAACCTGGTCAGATGACCATTCAGGCTGAATTCTTCTTTAATCATGACTTGGACTATCTGTGTGCTCGCTCTGCTGAAAGAAGACCAGCTCTATCAATTTCAAAGATGAAAGCCGCAACCTACTCTGATCAGGGGCTTGAACAGATGGTTCCTGATCAATTCTGGGCTGATGAAGAACGAAAGTATGATATTGCCGCTTCATATGGTATCTCTCACTGGTGGTTCAAAAAGAAGAAGTTCTACATCGAAAGACATGGTGCTGATAAAAGACGCAATGATGTTCGATCAAAGCTGCAAATCTTAAGTGTTGTTCGTGTAGAGATCTTTCCTATCTATGGATATGAGTATTTGAAGAAGATAGTCCTTAAAAGATCAGACTTCAAAGAGTATACTATTAAGGAAAACGACTTCAAACATCTTCTGCCAAATGATTTCGAAGATCTCTTCGAAGGATCTTCCGCAGCCTTGAAAGTTTTGTTGGTGGTAGGCTTCGGGGTGGTCATTACAAACTTCTTCAGAGAACTGAATGAAGACATCTTCAGGAAGCAGCTTATGTTGTGTTTTAAATATGTGTAATATGTGGTGTACTAACTGTGAACAACTGTAATGCATGTAATAGTGCTAGGTTATGTACTGTGGTTTCCCCTTGTAAAAAAGGGGAACATCTGTGTTGTCCACTTCTGATCATATAAAACCGGACACATTTTTCTCCAACAAATATTTTGTCTCATACATATTTAGATCACTTGAGATCCAAAATCTCAAAGGATTTTAAATTTTTGATCGGGGGAGAAAATGTGATATAAATATGAAAGATGTTAAAAGATGACCAAATTTTTGTGCATACTACTCTCCAATATGTGCTAAACAATATTCGAATCTCGAAGCATATATTAAGGGGGAGAAAACATCAGGGTACACAACTTTCAAATTTTTCTAAGGTACCTTGATTGTATATCATATGGCTTCTAATCTTGTGGTGATCATGTCTGCACTTCAAAAAGGGTTCCCTACAGTATGTGCAAAACCCTCTTTCAAACTTAGAAGCACATATTGAGGGGGAGCAAAATCATGAAAATCTCATCCTTCCCCAAAATGCTTTATCTACTTGATTCGATTTGGGAAGTGATGTTGATATCTTTTAGAAAATGGTATTCACAGAAGTTAATTCTTCCTCTTGCCTCCATGTGCAAAACTATTTCAAACATTTGATACACATGTTGAGGGGGAGCACTTGTTCTAAAAATATCAAAAACAATTCAGGTACAAAATGTTTTGATAATATATCACAAGTATCTGGATTGATTTTCAAATGGTTTTCAATTAGTTCCAATGGCAGATGAACAATACCAAATAGACCGACCAACTTTACTTTATGTACGGTGATATAAGGATGATAAGGTTAGGTATTGGTTCCCATGATCCGCCAGAACCGGAGGGATCTACCCAGGGACAATCCACTAGTTAGTGTAGAAGTCCTTAGGTATGATGATAAAAGGAGAAAAGTGAGATATGGGAAGAGTGCGGACTATGGCAGAGCAAGTACTGGAACAAACCCAACAAGGTTCTTGCAATGAAGTCTCGGTAAGCACTGAAGGGGTTGAAGAATTAAAAAGAATTGAATGAGACAAGGGTGAAAACAAATAGCCCTCCATTTATTCAACCTTAGGGCAGAAACCGGGTTCAATTCATATGCTACTGATGGTAACATCGGTATTGAAGACAAGACGTCATGGACCCAGTGACGCACTGCACTTCAACTTTCCAAACCACTCAAGTTCCTCTTAAAAGGACTTGTTTCATTCTCACGGGGAACCAACATTATCTATCGACTTTCTCTTAGAGATTTTTGATATTGAAGAAGGAGACCCTCTCCCTAGTCTCCGGCACAGGAATCAAATATGCACAAAACTGAGTCTAGAGCCACGAGATCATCAATAAATCTCATTAGGACACTTTTAATAAAGACTCTCTGTTTCACACAATGTGGAAAGAGAGATTATATCTTGAGTCCTACGCATTATCCTTGTGGTATTGCCAGAACATCTGAGTGATGTATTTACATATTCACAATGAAGATGGAAAGCCTTCTGAAGCCAACATCAAACAAGATCCTGGTAGGTGGCATGTGAGATCTATTATATAGATCAACCATGTGACAACTGAACAGAAACAATGGGGCGATTCAATCTCTTGAATCAATCCTGGTTCAGGTTATGGATTGACGGATACCTTTGAAAAACCAGTCTTTGTGCTTAATAACTCTTTTCTTTAGCACATCGACCGTGTACTAATTTTTCAAACCAAAAGGTGTTTTTATGATTGATAATTGATTTTCAATAAAACCTTCGTTGTATTGCAAAAACAATTTCTATTGAGCAATACACGATTGTTTTTCAAATCTCTTTTCATCAATCAGTGGACTTAAATTCGCTGGTTCACTCACTCCGTGTTGTCTTCTTTGAGACGTTCCAGTTTGAGAACAGCTAGAGCAGCTGCGAAACCCTATCAAGAAAATTCTTCTGAATTATACCTGATCACAGGCAGTACTTGTACTGATCAACGGGGAACCGTGGGCCGTGTACCTCTATTCAACGAAAGTGATCGAAGACACTTTCGTGTGCTTTATTGCTAACTGTTTTATGCAAGTACATCCTTCGTATGCAGCTGATCAGAATGAAGCGGTCAATCCATAGCCGCATGCTCACACAATACATTCATCTCTCAAGAAATCATGATAAGTGCATCAATGTCTCTGATTCTTTCACTCCATGCTTCTGCTACGCTGTTGCCAATATCATGAATCTACGAAAGCTTCTGTTACTTTGATGAGAAGATATCATGATCCAGAATGTGAGCATGTCGGTCCGAATGTCACAACATCACAAAATTCCAACACCACAATGGATATCTCAGAGATTTTTAAGTTGCTGATGATCTCAAAAGCTGGCTCAAATTTACAACCACAGTGGATCAGACACTCTACCTCCACGAATTACTCACTTCTGTTGTTCAATATTGCACTCTCCACAAATGCACTTGGTTTGATTACTTTGCTGAAAAGAAGTCTACGAGCTCATGAATGAAGACTTACTTGAAAGCTAGGATACACAATGTAATTTATGGGGTGACCTCCCTTAGGGGGAGATTGTTAGGAATCAGAAATTCCATAAGTAAAAGAGTCGGTCACCCCAAGTATTATCTAGCAAAAGCTAGCTCGCAGACTTGTCTCTATTTATGTTAGTTATTAAATTAGTAGTAGCGTAGATTAGTATAGTGCAACACCGTGGAGGAAGGACGGGTCTTTACCCATTGTATCCCTGATCCACAGGCCGTCAGGAGGTCGTTTAGTCTGTAACCTATAAATACCCTCTACCTTGCAAGGTAGAGGGTTGGATGTTTTTTGGTAATCTAATATTCCACAAGTTTCTCTTACTAGAATATCCCACTTTCTCTCTCTCTAAAATCATCTATAAGCTCATTGTGTTAATGTAATGATATGTAAGTGAAATCCAATATCCTACAATATTCAAGTATAATTTGAAAGCAATGTGTTCAATTTAAAATAAAGCATGTATCTCCCCCAAGGGTTTGTAAAACAATTAAGTAATAGAAAGTGGGGCTATGAACTCACCGAGAGTTAATGATGTTAAGTACTAACGGATGTGATGGATAAGTCGGAAGACTTCTACGTGAAACCTAAAAATGAAATGTTGCGACTTAGGTTTGGAATAATGTTTAAGAAAACATAAACCATCCTATGTATATTCCTATGTTGATCATGATGTAGTCAATGATCATTTGATGTTTATAGAAAGATCTTTAATATGTGAAAACATATTTAGTTTATAGATATCGTACTACCGTTCGGGCCATCATAATTCAGAGCTCATGCAGTAAACGTTCGAGGAGCTAGGACACTTTAAATCGTAAATCCAGTAACTCGTCGATGCGTTTTACTCAAATGAAACCCCTCACATGAAGCTCCCTACTATTGTAGCACTTAGTAGATACAATATATGTTTTGAGTGAAGATTGTTATAACATAAAGTTTATCATGTTTTTTAATAAGTATCTAGTTTTTACAAGTTCTCGTCGTTTCATAAATATGATTACCTTAGTTAACGGTCTTGGGTAAACAAGCCTTGAGGCTTTAGCCATGGCCTTGCCGTGACTTTGGTCTTTACTACCATGGTCTTGATACTTAGCTTTGACCTTAGCCGTAGCCGTAGTCTTGGATTATGGCCATTAGGCCTCTTGGTTTGCTTTTAGTTGTGACAAAAGTATAGTTGTGAGACCATAAAAAGGGCAGTTTCTGTTTTTGAAAGATAATGGCCTATTAAAGCATTTTCAAGGTCCGAGCTTCTTAGATAGTGAAGGAAAACGTCGTTCCGGAAAACTTTCGTGTTTTAACTTTTTGATGATTCGGACCAGAAGTACCACTTTTAAAACGGCAGAACCAAAACAGTTTCAATATGGCAGTTTTGGCGTTTAGGTTTCGATAACTTCTTTTGCCTATAACTTTTGACTCGTTTGTCCGTTTTGGGTGATTCAAGTTGCTATGTTTACCTTTTTATATTTTCTACCATAGTATGTAAGTTAGAAAGTCCGTAGGTTACTGATTTTAATGATCTCAAATGTGTAGAATATGACTAGTTTACTAGTTTGTTACTTTTATGACAATATGTAAATTAAAACAAGTGATTGAGTATATGTACATCATGAATCAACATAGTAACTATATATATGGCATGAAATAGTTAAGATTATGAATAATGAAGATGAGATGATTGTGGTGATAAGTTGCTTACAACTTTTGGCTTTCAATAAGAAAGGAGTAACTTAGTAAGGATATGACTTTGATTGATCGCTTAAGACTTCGGATTGAGCTAGCTTTCCACACCTTGGCACCCTTGCAAACTTGAAGAGTTGGTGATGAAGTACTAAGTGACTTGAGTGGATTTAAACTCAAGAAGATCACTTAAACTTGCTAGAGATTTGATGAAGTAGCTTGATCTTTGGAACTTTGCATAAACTTGGAGTTTAAAAATCAAATGATGGAAGATATGGTGGATTTAAACTATGAACGACCCAAAAGAGCTTGTGAAGGTCTTTAGGATTAATTTCACTTGCTATTTATAGGAGGGTAAGTTTGGTTAACCATATATTGGGTTAAATATTAACCATGGTTAAGTTAGGACACTTGTAATGATCTAAATGAACTATGGTTAAGATCAAGCCACATTAATGGTGACTCCCCCCCCTAGAGGTGGTCAAAATTGCATGACAAGGCTTAGATGATAAGTCTTGGTCTTATCTTGAGTTTAGAGTAAGTTTTGGTTCCGTTAAATGCCAACCGTAAGTCGTTAAGCCATAAAACGCAAAACCAGGTATCGTAAAAATACGAAACTTACAGGAATGATGAGACTCATAACTATACTCCATCTAAAAATATAAAATGAGTGATAAGTCTCATTGGGTGCAAAAACGCTGCTTAAAGCTGGAAATACGGGTAAAAAACACGTAATTCGCAGTTTATCAGAAAATAACGAAATTTCAGGTAAACGACCATGAATTTATTTAGAGTAGACTAAAATTAGTCTAAAAGTGATATGATATGTCAAAATGTGGTTTCCGTCATACGCGGGATAATTTAACAATTATTTGTGAAGTTTAAAAGTTACGCGATTTAAGCAAGAATGTAGAACGTACAAGGTTAATTCCTTTATGGTCAAAGGAGGAGGGAAATATGTTTGAATTTTCCAAAAAATGTAAAAGTGTCAAAAACATATTAGAAACACAGTGCAGGAATCGTTAAGTCTGGATGTAAGTAGAATTGTTTAAAACGTAAGTTTAGTTTCGTTCAGCGCAGGGTTCATTTGGTAACATAAAAATAAATCTTAAAAATTCTCAAATTAATCATGAGTGATCTAAAAATTTATCTGATGTGAGGAAAATTATCAGATTTGATTTTCGTTATGCGTGTGACGTTTAAACGGTGTTTCGACCAAAATGAAACTTTATAACGATGTTTTCTTAATAACTTTTGCGAAGATGATCTAACGATTGTCGAATTCTCAGGATATTACTAAAATAATTTATCTTACGAGAATGTGAAATAAAAATTTTACGGATGAATAGTGCAAATGAATAGTAAATTCTCAAAAATGAAAAGTAACCTGAATATGCGGGTAGTTACACTCCAATAATTCAACCTTAGGGCAGTAACCGGGTTCAATACATATACTACTGGTGGTTACTAAGGTAACACTGGTATTGAAGACAAGACGTCATGGACCCAGTGACGCACTGCACTAAACTTCCCTAGCTACTCAAGTTCCTCTTAAAAGGGCTTCTTTCATTCTCACGGGGAACCGACATTATCTATCGACTTTCTCTTAAAGATTGTTGATATTGAAGAAGGAGACCCTCTCCCTAGTCTCCGGCATAGGAACCAAATTCTTGAAGACTTGCTGTTTCACTCAATGTGGAAAGTAAGAATATATTAAGAGTCCTACGCATTATCCTTGTGGTATTGCCAGAACATCCGAGTGATATGTAAAAATATTCACAATGAAGATGAAAATCTTTCTAGAGCCAACATCAAACAAGCTCTTGGTGGGTGACATGTGAGATCTTCTCATAAGATCAAGCTTGTGACAACTGGATAGAAACGATGGGGAGATTCAATCTTGAATCAACCTTGGTCCAGGAATGGAATTGACAAATACTTTTGGAAAAACCGTACGATGTGCAAATCTTCTTTTCTCTAGCACATCGAATGTGTATTCATGTTTTCAAACACAAAAAGTATCTCTGATTGAAAAAATACTTTTGGAAAAACCGTTCGATGTGCGAATCTCTTCTTTTATCTAGCACATTGAATGTGTACTCTTTTCAAATACAAAAAGTATTTTTGATTGAAAATTGATCTTTCTTATAAAATCTTCGTCGTATTGCAAAACTCTTTCTTCAAGCAATACGCGATTATGTTTCAAATCAATTTTTCATCAATCAGTGAATCTCAGTTCGCTGGTTCACTCACTCCGTGTTGTCTTCTTTGAGACGTTCCGGTTTGAGAACGGCTAGAGCAGCTGCGAAACCCTATCAAGGAGATTCTTCGGAAATATACCTGATCACAGGCAGTACTTGTACTGATCAACGGGGAACCGTGGGCCGTGTACCTCAATTCAACGAAAGTGATCAAAGACACTTTCGTGTGTTTTATTGCTAACTGTTGTTTGCAGGTACATTTTGATGGTTGCAGCTGATGAGAATTGAGGAGTCAATCCAAAGCCGCATGCTCACAGCATCCACACTTAATTAAAGAAATCATGACAAGTGCTTATCTACATAACCTGGCTCTGATAGCTGCAAATATCATGAACCAGTAAAGTGTGAGCATGTCGGTCCGAAAGTCACAACACGACATGAAGGCAACACAATAAAGGGTGATCCAGAGATTTGTTGTGGCTGATGATCTCAATGAAAGCTCGAAGATCATCAAGATGTGGATCAGCTCAAAGACCTCCACTGAAAGTACAAAATAATCGGACAATGAAGAGTCACTACAAAAGCACAAAGGATGCGAAAATTGAAGAATTGAAGTCTACGAGCTCAGAACAGAAGAAAAATTAGAATGCTAGGATTCGAAATGTAAAACATGAGGTGACCTCCCTTAGGGGGAGATTGTTAGGAATTGGAAATTCCATAGTGAAGTGTCGGTCACCCCATCTATTGTCTAGCATATGTTAGCTCGTAGACATATCATTATTTACTGTTTTATTAGTTAGTTATTAGCCTAGTTTAGCGTAGTGTAACACCGTGGAGGAAGGACGGGTCTTTACCCACTGTATACCTGATCCACATGCCGTCAGGAGGTCGTGTAGTCTGTAAGTATAAATACCCTGATGAGTGTCTAAATACTCATCATTTTTGTACAATATAAACTGCAAAATCATCTGAAAACACTCAGAAACACATCAAAATGATCAAAATATCACAAATCAGTGTTTTATGTGTTTTAAATACAAAAATATCAAAATCAGATGAAAAACATATCACATTTGCAAAAATTGCAGTTTTAGTCCCCCAAGTTTCAAAAGTTGTCAAAAACAGTCCCTGAGCACATAATTTCAAAAGAAAAGTCACCAAAGGTCCTTTTAAAATCAAAAGTTGTCAAATTTAGTCCTTTGGTGAAAAATGTAAAAAGTTTGAGAAAATTACAAGTTTGGTCCTCCAAGTTTCAAATTTGGCAGAAATGGCCCCTGGAAAATTGCAAAATGACAGATTTGGTCCCTGTACTTTTGAAGCTTGTCAGTATTAGTCCCTTGGAACAACTTTTTTTAATTGGCAGAAAAGGTCCTTGCATTTTCAGAATTGGCAACTTAGGTCCCTATATTATTTAAAGCCTTAAACCATTTTTGGACCCTTACCTAGACCTTGAACCCCTGTCACTTACCCTTTTTGAACCCCCCTTTTTAATATACTACTCTGGTCAAACAAATGGTCAAACACACCCACGCGCCAAAATAAAACCTTCCCTGTCTTCTCCCCCACTTGATCCCTGCAAAACCCTGCACACTCCACCCCCTCCTCACCTTATCCCTTCACATGTTCCCCCTCCAAACACTACATCCAAGAGATCATTAATACTTCCCTCCTAACACTCTATCTCAATCTCACAGCTGTTATAAGCTTTTCCCGCCAAAATGCATCTAATGGCTATAATGATCCCAAGTGATCCAATGGTCTTAAATCTAAGTGGGAAATAATCAGAGCAAGTGGAAAAGACTTTTGGAGCTATAAAAGAAGGAAGAAAGAGGCAGGATGGAGTTAGCTAGTTTTCTTAATTTTTTTTAATGTCGTTTTTTTTTATAAATGTTGTAGTTTAATTTAAATATTGTAATTTCAGTGTCTTAGTATCAAATTTATGTTAAAGTTTCATTGTAATGTGTTTGTGAACCTCAATCCAAGTTTTATTTAAGTTCCAAATTTAAAGGGTACTGTGGAAAATTTTCATTTCAAAATCTGATCCCCAAGTTTCATATAGTTTATTTCTCAGCTCCATTCAGCTTATTTAAGCTTATCTTAGCTTTTTGCAAGCTTAAAAGTTATTTTCAAGCAAAATTGTCTCTTGGTCAACGAAAGTCAAAGGAGGAGGAAAACAGTGCTAAGGATGATGCAGAGGTGGATTTGGGTTTAAATAGGTTAGATTAGGTTAGTATTGGGTTTTGATTTTGGTCTGCAAACCAGCTGCACAGTGGTTAGTAGATTTCTCATTTCCATTTTCAAGCCATATTGCATTCTATGCTTGGATGTTTATCTTTAGTCACCACTAGTTAAAATATGCTTATACAGTTGTAATATGGTTATAAGAACTCAGATTGAACAATTGTACTAGCTAGTTCAGTGATCTTATCAATTTAAGTTTGTATTTCAGTTTTTAAAGGGGTGTTTGGATTTTACATGTAAACTGTGCTAAAGGTCAGTACATTGGTTAAAACCTGTTGGATCATGCTTGTGTTGTTCATTTGAGCTCATTTGAGTCATCAAGTTGTATGTGCAACTCACAAAAGTCAAAATCATCTATCCAATGTCCTAATCTGTTCACTGTTGGTTTCTTTGCATATCCAAATCTTGTTTCATGTTCAAAATCCATAGATATATATTGCAGTAATCTCATTTCATGTATTCATATCATTTCCAGTCCTTAAATCCAGATTAAAACTCATATAAGTCAACTTTTAAGTTTTGTCAAAAGTCAAATAATGCACAAACTCAGTTTTTGGCCCTAATAGGGTGATTTTTCTTGGGCTCAATTCTGAACCAATGCAAATGAAACTTGATGTTTTGAAATCTCAAGCTGGTCTAGTTTCTTGTCCTTATTTTAGTTTAATTTTGTGAATTTTTCTTGAGCTTCAAAGAAGCTTATCAAACTGCCACTTAATCCCCTGTGCAGGGGCCTGTTAACTGCACAGGGGTTATGCAGAAATTGCAGAGCCTGCACAGGTTCCATTTTGGCTCACCTAGGTCTGTAATTTAGTTTACAAGGTCTCAACCAGGTCTAGTGTAGATCCCAAGTTCTGGTTTTAGGTATTAGCTTATTGGTTGGCTTATTTCTAAGCCCAAAGTGGGCACCTGAGTTCTGCTTTTTAGCTTATATCTCAAGTCATCAATCTGTTGCAATTTGCTTATCAGAGGTTGTTTCCTGTTTAAACTTGTTCCATCTTAGTTACTTTAGCATACTGTATCCTGTGTATCAGTTTGGTGGCTTTTGAACTCCATTTGGCTTATTAAAGTGCTTATTTATAAGCACTAGCTACATCAGTTTCAATATCTTGCACACAAGCCCTGGTTTTTCTATTTTTCCCAGCTTCCTAATATCATTTTAGAGTTTCCCTGAAATTTTCAGATTTTTCTAAGTTGTTTTGCTATTTTTCTTAATTTAAATTAGTTTTTAAGCATTTTTAAATAGCTTTTAATACAAAAAATTAAGAAAAGGTTCAAAAAAATAATTTTTCATTTTTATTAAGTTTAGATAAATATAAAAAGACAAAAAAATATTTTTCCATATTTTTCTTAGTTAAATTTGTATTTTTAAATAATTTAAGTAGTTTTTAATAGTTTAAAATTCCTAGAAAATAGAAAAATAATCAGAAAATTACAAAAATAGTTTTTAAAATTCTCTTTTGATATTTTAGACTTTTCCATTTTATAATTTTATTTTTCTAGCTTTGTTTCCTATTTTCTTGTATTTTAAGTAATTATTAAATAGTTAAAAATAGTTTTTAATTAATAATAATTAATCTAATAGTTATAAAAATAATTTTCTTTTTCTAAAACTTTTCTTTTATCATTAGGATTGTAAAAATGTATTTTTCATATTTTTAGGATTTATCTTGTGTAATTTTCACGTTTTTATTTGTACGTTTACGTATTTTAATTTAAACGTAAGTTTTTAGTTTTAAGTTTTAAACGTTCATCACTTTAAATATAGTGATAGCGTTTATTTAATATTTTTAATCTTTTTAATCTCCTTTAATTTGCATTTAAGCCGTTTTTATTTGTTGGCTTTTTCCTGTAGTTATAATCTATCTCAATCTCCTTTTCCGTTCAAATCTCGCGATCACTATACGTTTGATAATCCATTGCATAGCTCGCTGGGACATAACGACCCGGGGAAACACTATACTCCTCAGATCTTCATTGATTTCGTGCTTAAGCTGTTTTAAGTTTCTTACGCTTGCGTGAGAGAACTTGACGGTTTTGCGCGCAGATCAAATTTTTGGCGCCGCTGCCGGGGAGCTGTGCTGATAATCTTACGTTTAGCAGATTAGTGATTTGGATATTCACTCTTTGTTTATACCATCTGTATGTGTTTATATTTTCATTTTCAAAAATCCAAAAAGATTTTCATTCTTTGTTTTTGCAAAATGTTTTTCAAAAATACCAAAAACATTCCTCTTTACCCTCCTACCTTGTTTGATTCTTTATCCCTTTACCCTCTATCCATTTGATTCTCACTTCTTCTATTCTCATGGAATCTCTCGAGGACGAATTCTGGGACGAAGTTGAAAAACTTCAGACTGTGTCACAAATGTCTAGAATTCGTGTTGTTCGTGATGATCCATTCATTCTGCGTAGGGAAATGGAACGAGAAACCAGGGTGACAAAGGACCAGGAACTTCCTTTTGATAATGGAAGTGCCAAATACGTCCAACCTACGGTTATCCAAAGCTCTAAACCCTCAATTGCTCCTAAGCCGTCTAGAATTGATTCTAAACTTTCACGATTTACGGTTAAAAGCAAACATGCAGAATTCAGTCCGGTGACTAGCAAGAATGACTTGCCTACTCTTCACGTTTCTCAAGAACCAGAATCTGAGACCATAACGGAAGTGGTGGAAATTGCTAGCTCTCAGAGCACACCACTTGTCCCACCTCCTGATTTTTCAAAATGTTCTTCGAGACTTGATAGTCATTCAGATCACCTTGTTGGTTTTGTTGATCCTTTGAATAAACTGATTCCTCTTCATAACTATCAAATGCAATCGTTTATTCCTTGTGTCGGTTGTGGTGAGCCTCTCTTTGGTTCACCCTGTCGTTGGTGTACTTGTGTACAATGTGGTAACGATATTCATAACGGGAGTTGTTTGTTTTGTGGTTCGAGGAATTCATTTGATTATGATCCTAATCAGAACTCATTTAACGACCCCTCAAATTTTTCCAACTACCCACCACAGCCCGACTTATCATCATATAATCAACATATCTGTTGTGAATTTTGTGGAGATCCTCACCAAGGATTTGAGTGTCAATCGGGAAATGCGTTCGTCTATGAACAGTTTTCCAGTGATGCTCAGAACTTTGGTTATAACCAAAATCCATATGATTCACCTATCCAGACTCAACAGTTTTACTGTTGTGAGTACTGTGGAGGTCCCCATTTCAGCTCTGATTGTCAAATAGGGAACCCAGTTCCTTGTAACAATCATGACTCTCACATATTTGAAAATTTCCAACCTCCACAGCATTATACGGTTCAAACTCCACCTGAGCCGTTATCACAAGAAATCTCCCACGATTTTGAAACCGCAATGAAAACACTTGAGGATATGATTAGTAACTTTAAGAATCAAGTGAGTGGTGAAAAGACCATGGGAGAATTGTTAGCCGAAGAGCAAAAGGCCCGCCAATCTAAGGAGGAATTATTAGTCCTAGAGCATGCAGCTCTAAGACGTTCCCAATTTCTTAAGGCCGCTCTTTATGATGATGATGAGGAGAGTTTTTATCCTTTTATAGATAATAGTTCTCAACTCCCTCAGTCAGTTGATATTCCAGCAGTTGAGATTCCATCTCAAACAACTGCTATCACACCCGAAGCTCCCACTCACTCTCTGAACATGGGGGACGAGCATCTTGACACTGTTCCTGAAAAGGAATCGGACGAATTTATAAAGTCTAGTGCTGAGAGCCTTGTCCCAATCCCGAGAGAGTCACAGGGAACTTCTGATCATGTGTGTGATATCCTTTCCCCTCCTGAGTGTTCAAATGATCATTTGGAAACTTTCTCCGATTTTAGCGACGATTGTGCTTCCTTTGGAAACATCGAGTACGTTGAGGCATCGCTTCCACAATCTGATGCTGACCCTCTTCTTGAGGAGTTCTCCGGTGAACTCACTCATATCAATCCACTCTTTGATTTCGAAGCCGATCTGGGAGAGACTGAAAGCCTCACTGATAATAATCGTTCACTCACTTCTTATCCCAACAATCCAATAGAGAATGTTGATCACTTTGTTCCCGAAACATTCAAAGCTACTTTCACCAATCCTCTATTTGAATTCGATTATGAATTCACTTCAGTTTCTGAGAATCCACTCTTTGATACTCAGATTGAGGATAGTGATGAGCCCACAATGGAACAAGAGTTCAAAAATTCACTTCATGTGAATGATTCTTTTCATGAAGAGTTCTCCGGTGAACTCTCTCATGACATATCTCCTCCGGAACATGATCATTTCTATTTTGATCTTGAGGATGATATTAGCTTGGAGGAAGGTATACTCTATCGTATGAGTTTGCTTACTAATGATACTACCTTCACCCTTCCTCCCGATATGCCTACATTTGAGGATGAAGAATGGATCTTGATTGTTATCAAGACCTTTCTTCCTTTCCTCAAATATCTCGTGATTTCTCTTCATCTTCACTCCTTCGGGAATGAAGACACTATCTTTGACCCCGGCATTTTCACTTATAATTTTTGAGCCGGTTCTATGTATATCTCATCGGTGTGGAACTTTCACATGCTTCAAATGTTTGTCCAAACATCTTGAATGAAAGTCCGATGGAGATTGTTTCTTCCACTTTGCTTCCCCATGAACCAATGAATTCGGGGTCGAGTCAAGCTAGCGACTCGGTAATCAAAAACAGTAGCTAAACATGGGTTTTCACCCATGTGTCCACCCTAGTGTGGGGGAGTGCCCCACATATTATATATATATATATAAGTATCTTAAAAAAAAAAAAAAAAAAAAAAAAAAAAAAAAAAATCTTTCTAAATAATGGCCGTAGTATTTCCCTTTTACGTTCTTTGTTTCGGCATAACCGCCGGTACTTTGAATATTGAGGGCAATATTCATTTCTAAGTGTGGGGGGGAATTCTCACGAATTTTGTTATATGTATTATACTACTCAATTCCCCCGTTTTTGGCCAAAATTTTTTTTTGGAGTAAGTGTTTTACACTTTCTCATTTGGTTATCAGTCCGCCATGTCTGTAAGACAAAAGGATTGGCTAATCCAGGAGCAAACGGCTCTTGGTAAAGATTCCTCAAATCCGTTTATATGGCTTGCAATTTGCCCAAAATTGTATGGTATTCAGCTCACCATGTCCTAAAAAGTGAAGAGTTGGCTAGCCCGCAAGTTTATGGCTTGTGGTAAAGGCAGTGGAAAATCCATAATTGGTAATCGACTCACCAAAGATAATTCTGATAATTTATCTAAGAGTTGGATAGTCCAGAAGGGTACGGCTTCTGGTAAAGACAAAATCAAATCCGTTGAAAGCTGGTGGTTTGCTCAAAATCACATGGTTATCGGTGTACCATGGTTCTTACTTGAACTGAAACATTTGGCTACTCCAGAAGTAATGGCTTTTGGTAAAGAGATTCAAATCCATTAAGTTTTTCTCAAATCATTGCTAGGGACTAGCAATATCTCAGTGTGGGGGATTGATGAGTGTCTAAATACTCATCATTTTTGTACAATATAAACTGCAAAATCATCTGAAAACACTCAGAAACACATCAAAATGATCAAAATATCACAAATCAGTGTTTTATGTGTTTTAAATACAAAAATATCAAAATCAGATGAAAAACATATCAAATTTGCAAAAATTGCAGTTTTAGTCCCCCAAGTTTCAAAAGTTGTCAAAAACAGTCCCTGAGCACATAATTTCAAAAGAAAAGTCACCAAAGGTCCTTTTAAAATCAAAAGTTGTCAAATTTAGTCCTTTGGTGAAAAATGTAAAAAGTTTGAGAAAATTACAAGTTTGGTCCTCCAAGTTTCAAATTTGGCAGAAATGGCCCCTGGAAATTGCAAAATGACAGATTTGGTCCCTGTACTTTTGAAGCTTGTCAGTATTAGTCCCTTGGAACAACTTTGTTTAATTGGCAGAAAAGGTCCTTGCATTTTCAGAATTGGCAACTTAGGTCCCTATATTATTTAAAGCCTTAAACCATTTTTGGACCCTTACCTAGACCTTGAACCCCTGTCACTTACCCTTTTTGAACCCCCCCTTTTTAATATACTACTCTGGTCAAACAAATGGTCAAACACACCCACGCGCCAAAATAAAACCTTCCCTGTCTTCTCCCCCACTTGATCCCTGCAAAACCCTGCACACTCCACCCCCTCCTCACCTTATCCCTTCACATGTTCCCCCTCCAAACACTACATCCAAGAGATCATTAATACTTCCCTGCTAACACTCTATCTCAATCTCACAGCTGTTATAAGCTTTTCCCGCCAAAATGCATCTAATGGCTATAATGATCCCAAGTGATCCAATGGTCTTAAATCTAAGTGGGAAATAATCAGAGCAAGTGGAAAAGACTTTTGGAGCTATAAAAGAAGGAAGAAAGAGGCAGGATGGAGTTAGCTAGTTTTCTTAATTTTTTTTAATGTCGTTTTTTTTATAAATGTTGTAGTTTAATTTAAATATTGTAATTTCAGTGTCTTAGTATCAAATTTATGTTAAAGTTTCATTGTAATGTGTTTGTGAACCTCAATCCAAGTTTTATTTAAGTTCCAAATTTAAAGGGTACTGTGGAAAATTTTCATTTCAAAATCTGATCCCCAAGTTTCATATAGTTTATTTCTCTGCTCCATTCAGCTTATTTAAGCTTATCTTAGCTTTTTGCAAGCTTAAAAGTTATTTTCAAGCAAAATTGTCTCTTGGTCAACGAAAGTCAAAGGAGGAGGAAAACAGTGCTAAGGATGATGCAGAGGTGGATTTGGGTTTAAATAGGTTAGATTAGGTTAGTATTGGGTTTTGATTTTGGTCTGCAAACCAGCTGCACAGTGGTTAGTAGATTTCTCATTTCCATTTTCAAGCCATATTGCATTCTATGCTTGGATGTTTATCTTTAGTCACCACTAGTTAAAATATGCTTATACAGTTGTAATATGGTTATAAGAACTCAGATTGAACAATTGTACTAGCTAGTTCAGTGATCTTATCAATTTAAGTTTGTATTTCAGTTTTTAAAGGGGTGTTTGGATTTTACATGTAAACTGTGCTAAAGGTCAGTACATTGGTTAAAACCTGTTGGATCATGCTTGTGTTGTTCATTTGAGCTCATTTGAGTCATCAAGTTGTATGTGCAACTCACAAAAGTCAAAATCATCTATCCAATGTCCTAATCTGTTCACTGTTGGTTTCTTTGCATATCCAAATCTTGTTTCATGTTCAAAATCCATAGATATATATTGCAGTAATCTCATTTCATGTATTCATATCATTTCCAGTCCTTAAATCCAGATTAAAACTCATATAAGTCAACTTTTAAGTTTTGTCAAAAGTCAAATAATGCACAAACTCAGTTTTTGGCCCTAATAGGGTGATTTTTCTTGGGCTCAATTCTGAACCAATGCAAATGAAACTTGATGTTTTGAAATCTCAAGCTGGTCTAGTTTCTTGTCCTTATTTTATTTTAATTTTGTGAATTTTTCTTGAGCTTCAAAGAAGCTTATCAAACTGCCACTTAATCCCCTGTGCAGGGGCCTCTTAACTGCACAAGGGTTATGCAGAAATTGCATAGCCTGCACAGGTTCCATTTTGGCTCACCTAGGTCTGTAATTTAGTTTACAAGGTCTCAACCAGGTCTAGTGTAGATCCCAAGTTCTGGTTTTAGGTATTAGCTTATTGGTTGGCTTATTTCTAAGCCCAAAGTGGGCACCTGAGTTCTGCTTTTTAGCTTATATCTCAAGTCATCAATCTGTTGCAATTTGCTTATCAGAGGTTGTTGCCTGTTTAAACTTGTTCCATCTTAGTTACTTTAGCATACTGTATCCTGTGTATCAATTTGGTGGCTTTTGAACTCCATTTGGCTTATTAAAGTGCTTATTTATAAGCACTAGCTACATCAGTTTCAATATCTTGCACACAAGCCCTGGTTTTTCTATTTTTCCCAGCTTCCTAATATCATTTTAGAGTTTCCCTGAAATTTTCGGATTTTTCTAAGTTGTTTTGCTATTTTTCTTAATTTAAATTAGTTTTTAAGCATTTTTAAATAGCTTTTAATACAAAAAATTAAGAAAAGGTTCAAAAAAATAATTTTTCATTTTTCTTAAGTTTAGATAAATATAAAAAGACAAAAAAATATTTTTCCATATTTTTCTTAGTTAAATTTGTATTTTTAAATAATTTAAGTACTTTTTAATAGTTTAAAATTCCTAGAAAATAGAAAAATAATCAGAAAATTACAAAAATAGTTTTTAAAATTCTCTTTTGATATTTTAGACTTTTCCATTTTATAATTTTATTTTTCTAGCTTTGTTTCCTATTTTCTTGTATTTTAAGTAATTATTAAATAGTTAAAAATAGTTTTTAATTAATAATAATTAATCTAATAGTTATAAAAATAATTTTCTTTTTCTAAAACTTTTCTTTTATCATTAGGATTGTAAAAATGTATTTTTCATATTTTTAGGATTTATCTTGTGTAATTTTCACGTTTTTATTTGTACGTTTACGTATTTTAATTTAAACGTAAGTTTTTAGTTTTAAGTTTTAAACGTTCATCACTTTAAATATAGTGATAGCGTTTATTTAATATTTTTAATCTTTTTAATCTCCTTTAATTTGCATTTAAGCCGTTTTTATTTGTTGGCTTTTTCCTGTAGTTATAATCTATCTCAATCTCCTTTTCCGTTCAAATCTCGCGATCACTATACGTTTGATAATCCATTGCATAGCTCGCTGGGACATAACGACCCGGGGAAACACTATACTCCTCAGATCTTCATTGATTTCGTGCTTAAGCTGTTTTAAGTTTCTTACGCTTGCGTGAGAGAACTTGACGGTTTTGCGCGCAGATCATACCCCTTCCATCCTTGGAAGGGGTGGTGCTTTTCATTAATCTAACCTTTCATTTGTTAGTTTCTCTCTCTCTAGAAAACACTCTCTCCTCTCTTCATCTCTCTAACCATGGCTATCTTGTTTAATCATCTACCTAGACCACCCGAATCATCTAAACAACATAATATTTACAATCCTACAAATATTAAGTGGGAAAACACCCGCAAGCCTGCTTCTCTGGTCTTCCTTAGGCCAAAAAACCCCAGTTTTATCAACATTGAGGTGCAAACCACGGCGAGGTCCATCCATCATAATAAGCTCTAAAACCTTCCCCACGACCAAAGTATCGCCAATAATAGTGCCATCATCCAGATACCACGCTGGAAAGGAAAGGCTAAAGGAGTCTCTAATCTTGCATATCAAAGGTTGTAACACCTAAGCAAAAGAGAAGAGGTCCAAGTGGATCACCTTGTTGTACCCCTTGGTGAGACCATAAGGTATGTTACCCATAATATAATCTTCCTGGGCTAGAGTAGCAAAATTCCACCCAACGTGAAATTGCAGGGCAATGAAGGCGAACCTCGTGTAGCATAACCTCACGATCCACCAATTGAAGGCATTTTTAAAATCTACCAATAACATCGAGATACCCACCTCATCTCCACGGTCCTCAATCAACCGATTCACGGCATGCATAATAGCCTCCCCTCCTCGAGATACCCCAACACCAAACTGCAGTTCATTTAAATAACCATCCAAACAATGACCAATCATAGCAACACTAACCTTTGAGACTAAACGCCTCCAAACGGTCCCCACAGCAATAAGACGGATACCACCTCCCGGCTTGACCAACGGAGTGAGAAGAGCACTAGCAATATACCCACCTAAAGCCCTGGGGCACTTACCATCAAGAAAGAGATTCACCACTTAGGTGATAGAAGCGACTAACTCATCAGAAATAGCCACAACAGCACCACTTAAACAATCTAAAATGTGTTGGGCACGCAAACCATCTCGACCACAAGACGTACCACGAGGGAAACTCTTAATCATATCAAGAACCATGGGGGGGGTGCAATGATTTGGTGATTATCAATGGGTATATGCGGCAATGAGGGAGCAAGTTTGAAGGGATGCTTTGTTTTAAGGTCCTCAAGAGTTGCATCATTATAAGGAGCAACACCAAGAGAAGAAAGAACCCTGACAGCTGCAGTATAATGGCCATCACAAATCTTACTCTTACATTGCTTCACATTACGCTCATCCAAGTCTAAGGTTTCCTCCTCAGTATTAGACTATGATGGAGAGGGTTCGGCTAATGCCTTTCTAACAAATTGCAAACTACCACCAGACATGCCCCATGATCGAATGACATTAACAATATACTCTTCTTGAAGTTGGCGCTTAATAGCAGACCTACACTCTTGATTACTCCTCGGGAAAAAGGTTTTAAGGAGACAAAGAGGTAAAACTAAAAAACTAACCCAACAAAAAATGTCATCAGGCGTGCATATCACCATATCAAGAGCTCCTTTCAATAACCGAGAGAACCCCAAACGACACTTGAGTGGGATAGATTTAACAGTACGTAGCCCCTTAGAAAGCAAAGTGTCAAGGAGAGGCACATCGAAACCACCATGTTTATCATGCAACATGTTTTCAACATGATCAAGCTGCTTAGAACAAGAAGGAAGTTGTGGCTTTGTAAGGTCATAGAGCACGAACCGAACAACACCATCACCTATCAAAAGGTGACACAAAATCAAAACCCTTTCCATGGCGACACTTAGACCGAAAAGTATGTGTTTTGAAACAAACACCACATAACCACAACCACATATGCTTAAGATGTTAATTTTATTTATTTATTTATTTATTTATTTATTTTTTATTTTATTATTATTATATACTTTTTTATTTTTTATTTTTTTTATATATAAAACATCACTTCATTAAAATACCAAAAGAATTTACAAGAAGTTGGTGGGAAGCCAAGACACTAGTTGGGCTCCCACTAGTGTATAAAATTTATGAATTTGGGGTACTTTTATTGCAGGATGTATCCGTCAAGAGGGAATAACGCGTATGGACAGCAGCAGCAGCATCAACAATCTTGTTATTGAAATTCTATCATAGCAATGACCAATCCAAGAACATTTTTAGTTAAAAACTCATAACTACGAGCTAAACATACGTTTTCTATGTATATTATTTTAAACCGGTACAAATACTAGAAGGTTAATTTGTGATCAAAGTCCTTTCGGAGCACTAATTTGTGCAAGAGTTTGTGAATAAAATATGCATAAAAGGGTTTGATACAAATGTTATGGTTGAACAATAAGAGTTTTCAGTATTAAGAAATATGTAACTTATAATTATCTTTTTGATAGACCAGTAAAATCAAATCTGTAAATAAAACTTTCTGCTATCTGAACTTTATTATAACTTAAAAACTACGGCCATGTAGATATTTGAATTTATATGCTCAAATAAAAGAAATATGAGATACACGATGTCAAATGCTACACAAACTTTAAGATGATATACAAGTCAACATTTACAATACCATTATGCTTAAAACTGATTTCAAAATAGATCAAAAAAAATTTATGCATAGATAATAATCTGACCTTAGTGGAGGAACTTAAGAAACATAGTAAATGAAAACGTAAAAATAATTTGAAATAAAATCATTCCAGTAGTTGCAGTTTTCCAAATAACATGGAAGGGCTATAAATCCGGCCAATTACAAATCTAAAAACATGATATCAGCAAATGCTCTCAAATTTTGACATGTCTTAAATATATATAGATAGATACACAAAAGTTTTCTTTTATTAAATAGGGGCAATTACATATATCCCCATTAAAACTATACTAATTACATATATCCCCACTCAAATTTTATAATTACAAATATACCCAGTTTAATACATCTAATTATCATATATACCCATATTATATATTTTTATATGAAGATATCTGACATATGACTATTACACCATTTTCAATTCATCTTCAAGTAACATTTCACAATATAAATTAACGTTTCATGAGCTTTAGTTTCTTTAAAATTTTCCCACGCGCAGATAAAACCAAATATTTTAGGGGCAATTACATATATCCCCATTAAAACTATACTAATTACATATATCCCCACTCAAATTTTATAATTACAAATATACCCAGTTTAATACATCTAATTATCATATATACCCATATTATATATTTTTATATGAAGATATCTAACATATGACTATTACACCATTTTCAATTCATCTTCAAGTAACATTTCACAACATAAATTAACGTTTCATGAGCTTTAGTTTCTTTAAAATTTTCCCACGCGCAGATAAAACCAAATATTTTATAGAGAACACAATATTGAAGTCAACCTAAAGAAAATAATCATGGATAACAACTCCAAATCTACATAGTAAAAAATCAAACCTACAAATCGTTTCCTCTAAAAAAACTTACAGAAAAACAACCTTAGAAAACAAATTGTGTTTTTATTTTTGTTTAGTGGTTCATATACCTTGTGTTCATATGCATAATCAATATTTTCTTGTAACGTTCATATACATAGGCAATTTTTTTATATTAATTCGAAATTAATTGTCAACATCAATGATTGTCTGGTAACGTACATATACATAAGCAATTTTTTGATATTAATTGTTCAACTCTTGATTAATTGAGAAAGTAAAATTGATTGATAGGGGATACAGGGTTAAAAAAATTATGAATTGACTTCTAATTTGAAGAAATATATAAGGGATTAAGGGTACAATTGTCTTAGAATGGAGTTCATGAGAATTGGGTATATATGTAATTATAAAATTTGGGTGGGGAAATATGTAATTAGTAATCTTATAATGGGGATATATGTAATTCTCTCTATTAAATATATATAGATAGATAGATACACAAAAGTCACATGGACTACCACGACCACGAAGCACCATAAGTATTATAAGGCCCACCTAAGCTCAAGAAACCACCATGTTGTGTTGGAGTTGGGAGGCCGTGGAACACACTTACATCTCTTTCATGTTCTAAATCTTCATTACAAATTAGTCTTACACCAAACTCCTTCACTTCAACATCTTCATTATTCTCTTGGAAAGAAAATGTAACAAAATTCTTTGCTTTCCTCCATATCCATGGACTCACCGTATAATGAAACCATATCATATATGACTCGTGGATTCCTGTCACTTCATCCTCCCAAAACCCCTTGGATCCTGAGACATGTGGAATGTGATCTTCTCTGAAGAAGGAAGCTCCATCAGAGTACTTTACAGTGTATCCTTCAAATTTGCGAGGCTTTTTGCACTTGAAAACAACACAAGCTCCATGTCCCCGAAAGTTATCACAACACAAATCTGATGGCAATTCAACCTTTAGATGATTTTCCGTGCTTGTATTTGTAAACCACTCAGGAATGACGTTCCCATGATATACTATATTTACTACATGAAAGGTACTTATTGACGAATGGAAGAATTCGAATCTGTTAGTCGGTAAACCCAAAAACCCAAGGAAAGCAGAAAGCTGGTGAATAGAGCCTTGGGAAGTTATACACACTTGGCTATCAACGGTATTATTCTTAAACAAGTTTGGGCACTTTCTAAAGATATTAACCACGTACCTCAATAGGTGTTTAGATGATCCCGGCACTTCTCTTAAGGAGGTGCAATCAGATGCATTAAGCCATTGAAGACTAGGTGGAAGTTCGGGCAACACTTGGAGCTTCTTGCAACCATTAAGATAGAGTGTACTGAGATGAGAAAATTGACTCAAACTTCCAGGCAAGCTAGTAAAATTGTTCCCTTCTAACTGTAGTTTCTTTAGAAATGATAAGTCTCCAATGGCATCAGGAACTTGTTCTAAATTGCAGTAGCTTAAATTCAGAGACTTTAACATATGCAAACCTTCCAATGAAGACCATACTGATCTTTGGGGATGTTGTTGTTTACTTTGTAAACCAAAAGGACCAGTGATTGAAGTCCACCATCTAGGTTGAATCCTCCTTTGGCCACCGAATGACAATGATTCAAGCTCTCTTAGAAAGGGTACAAAGGAAGGAAGTTCTATAATGGCAGTTCTATCAACATGAAGCTCCATTAAGCTTTTGATCCGACCCAATGCTTCAGGGAGTTGGTCGATTTTTAGGCACCCCGTTAGATTCAAAACTTGAAGAGCATCCATTTCCACTCTACTTGGAAATTTCTGAAGCCTTTTGCAGTCTCTCAGATTTAAGACAACAAGCCTCTTGAGCAATCCAATTGAGGGATGAACGCTAACCAAATTCACACAGCCTTCAAGACTAAGCTCTTCGAGATTTGTAATCTTTGAGAAATCAGGGGTGGTTGCTAGGTTACAACAGTACCTTAGCTTCATTACTTTTAACCTTCTAAAGCACTGACATCGATAGGAAAAAAAAAAAAGATAAGTTCTCGTATCATTAGGCATCACATAGAAAAACATGTGTGTACCAGGAAATACCTTAGGTGTTGTCCAAAAATTTTTTATGTTGCTGTAAGAGAGGTCGATGACAATAATATTTTCAGGATAGAAATTTGAAGGTAAGTACTTGAAAGGATATCCATGCCAACAAAACAACCTCAGCTCATTCGACAAAAAATACAAACTTCCTGAGAAGATCACATTGTAGCTTGCCAATTCAAATTCCTGCGCAAACTCTTTCTTTTGATAGATTTTTAGGATCCGCAATTTATTCATATGTGCAAAATCTGTAGCATCTATGTTAAACTTATGACTAGATTTCTCTAACATAAGGACTAGAACTTCAACTGCTTCTGTAATTTCAACCTGTAAAAGAAAGAAGATGTAGATTGTTATAAAAAGAGTAACATAGGAAATTGCTTATACTTTTATAATAATATGAAGGAAAAGAATCATATGCCACTTCTTGCCTTCTTTTCACTTTTTACATCGTAAATTGCAGATGAGATACACAATCTTCTCTGTTTCCCAGGCATGATAGATTCTTCATGAACAATTGCCCTTGCCATTGCTTGAATTAAGTCATGCATTTGAAGTAACGTATTGCTAGAGATCGTGATTAATGACTTATCAACTAAAACTCTCATATTAGTTTCTGCAAAGAAGTTACAGCCATCTAGTACCCTTGCTGCAAAATCACTTTTTTCTCCAATGAATAAACATGCGATATCAAGTAAGATATTTTGTTGATGGAGGTTTAGCCCATCGTAACTTAAACGAAGCACTCTTTGTATCTTTTCATTAGGATGTACTTTAAGCCTTTCCAGTTCACTTTCCCATTGACCCACAGTTTTTCCATATAAAAAACGACCCAGAACTTTGAGGGCCAGAGGGTGACCTTTCACATATTTCACAACTTTCTTAGAAACTTCTTTGAAGCCTGTAGAAGGATTTTTTTCCTCAAAGGCGTAGGAATAGAAGATCTCAAGAGATTTATCCTCATCTAGAAATTTCATGTCATGGATTTCATCCACTCTATGAGACCTTAGCAACTGTTTATCTTTACAAGTGAAAATAATCAAACTTCCTGGACAAAACCAGGTAGGTGAACCCGCAAGTGCTTCTAACTGCTCATGATCATCCACATCATCTAAAACAAGCAGGACCCGCTTACATGACATCCTTTGCTTTATTACCATTGCTCCTTCAGCAACACTTGATATCTTCATATTTTCTGTTTTAATGATCTTCCCAATGATTTGCATTTGGACTTGAGTTACACCTTGTTGTTTGGAGACACCTTCACAAAAGCAACTTCCATCAAAGTGAACATGCATCAAGTTATAAATAGCTTTGGCAAGGGTCGTCTTTCCTATTCCGCTTATACCACTTACTCCAAACATGTTAACTTTATCAGACCCTACGAAGCGTGACAAGTCTAATTTGTCTAAGTTGATATCTATGCCAACGAGGTTTTCACCAACATGCAAGGGTCCGTCACATAACTTTATGAGGATTTCTTTGGAGATGCAATCAATGAACTTGGACTCATACCTGTTAAACATAATAGGAAAGAAAAAAATCTACAGTGTTAAGCTTTAGTAGAGCTACAGGACCATTTGTTTGTGAGAAAAAAACTACACAAAACAAGAAATTCACCCATTTGTCATGTCCTCGAAATCCCATCCAGATAAATTAGCCGCCATGGATAAAGCTTCTTTCCATTTACCCACCTCTGTACTATTTGAAACTTCATGCTTACCAAACGCTTTTGCATAGCTTAATTTTTGTTTCCTCACAACATCAGGCTTGGCATCATAAAAGATAATCCGAACCTCATGTTTTGGATTTTCAATCTGCTTGCACTCGATTATTTTGACAAGTTCCCTCAGACACCATGTTGAAGTAGCGTAATTTTTGGAGAAGACAACAATCAAAAACCTCGATTCTTCAATGGCTTTGCAGATATGAGAAGATATCTCTTCTCCTTTAGGCAATTCGTTGTCATCTCTAAAAGCATGAATTCCTTTTTGGTTGAAATCATTGAATAGATGATCAATGAAACTTTTACGGACATCTTCACCTCTAAAACTCACAAAGACATCATATCTCCATCGATGGGGATTGGAAGGCGTAGCCATGATCAATGATATGTAAGCAGCTGGATTCCAAGTGAACGGTTAGCCCGTAATATTTTACTAAAATAGATTTAGACATAAAACGAATTGCGCATGAAAGAATCATCAAGTGTTGGGCATATGTTGACACGGACACACTTGCAGATAACTAAATATAGTCGTTGAATAGATGAACTATTATTATCCCACTTATTCTACTTTTCTAAAAAACTTCAATCCCTAAACATAGAAAGAGTCATGAGTTACGTCATATATGAGTTTCCGATTCCCGGTTCAACCGTTTTACCCCAAAACCGGTTTTGGAGACCAAACTGGTTAAACAAATATATGCATGTTGACTATCCAAAATTATCTATAAGACGAGAACTATAATCAAGCTTATCTGAGTGTCTGCTCTAAAAAAAATAATTGTAAGATACACAATAATTTATTATTTCTTGTTGAGGATTATGAGCCAAGAGCAGGGTGAAGATAATCAATAGCCTAACTATTTACCAATCAATAGTTACCGGATATCACTTAAAATCGTGTTATCACTTTCCAAAGTAAACTATTAAAGTGTTTATGTTTTCTGTATCTCATTCATGCATATGTGATTTCCTATTTATATGGAAATACTCATAGCTATTCAAATGGAATTATAAGGATTAATCGGCCTATTAATCGCCTCATATTTATCCCCAATATAGCTAAAGTGGTTACACGGCCAATTAAACGTGGTCATTAAGCGGTACTGCCATTTAAATAGGTCAAAACCGTTACAAGTTAATTCCAGCAGCACTAGCAGTAGTAACTCTGCCTAATAGTAGTAACATTATTACAAGCAGTATTAACTCTGCCTAACAGTAGTAACATTAGTGCTAGCAGTATTAACTCTCTGAACCTTACCACTATAGAGTCAGGGTATTCAGAGACCTTTTGGGTGTACACTCCGCACCTTATGACCCATTACCAGGTGTGAACTAATCACACAAGTGCATTAAATTTTCCAACAATCCTCTTCAAAATTTGGTTCACTTCCTTTGCATGAAAATTAAACATTAAACAAAACATGTACATAAACGAAAATATCCTGAGGATTGAATTTCCATCTTAGTACATTACACGTTCAATTATTCGAGAATCAGGGTGTTTTAAAAATGGAACCCTTCAACCCATTTGAATACCTGAAGATAAAATACACACAAGTTTTTAAACACTTAAACGCTCCTGACACTATACAAGCCATGTCTCCATATCCAATTCATAAATGTTTTAAAAGCTAAAAGTCCAAAGCTCTCTAATGCATCAAAACTTCAACATTCACATAGGTGGTTCCTTTTTATTTATGCTCCTTCCAAACACTTTTTAAAATAAATTAAATATTAAGAAGTAAAGACTTCATCCTCCTTTTCAGCAGGTTTTGAGCACAACCTTGGGATGTAAAAATAAAACAGGTTCTCCAATCCACTGAATGTTCATCTTTACACATTGAAATCAGCTCCCAAGTTTCCTCAGGGGGAGTTGGTTGTCATAGCATTGAGTGACTAAGTTAGACTTACACCTATCCCTTTAGCAGATTTTATAACCAAGTCTCTAGCCAAAACCTTTGTCTAGTGATCAGCTAAATTTTGTTGAGATCTAACAAACTCTATAGATACCACCCTATTCATGATAAGCTCACGAATCATGCTATGTCTGAAACGTGAGTGTCTAGACTTCTCATTGTACATATGGCTATAAGCCTTTGCCAATGTAGTTGCACCATCACAACGGATAGAAATAGGTGCTATAGGTTTAGGCCACAATGGAATCTCAAGAAGCAAGCTTTTTAACCATTCAGCTTCTTTACCAGCAGCTGCTAAGGCCATAAATTCATATTCCATTGTTGAACTGGTGATGCAAGTTTGCTTCTTGGATTCCCAAGAAATTGCACCTCCATCAAGTAGGAATACCCGGCCACATTATTTTCAGTGTTACTAATCCAACTTGCATTAGTGTATCCTTCTAACACTTAGGGATAACCAGTATATGAGAGACTATAATCCATAGTTCTCTTCAAATACTACAATACCCTCTGAACTGCTTGACAGTGATGAGCACTAGAATTGCTAGTATACCTGCTGAGTTTAGACACTACAAATGCAATATCAGGTCTTGTACACGTCATGGCATACATCAGGCAGCCAATTACCATAGAAAACTCAAGTTGAGATACAGTTGATAACATCAAATAGTCCTGAATATTAAGTGTCAATTTCCCCCGATAATTCTCGTATTTTATATCATTTATATGGATTTATGCTTGTTTTCCTCTATATTTCACTTTAAGGTAAATTACGAGCGTTCGAGCTAATGAGACGCGGATTTGGAGAGTTTATTGAAGATGTATATGATAGTATGCCCATTTTGAAGTAATTACGGCGTAATTCTTCTCTCACATTACGCCGTAACAAAAGCGTAGCTAAAAACACCAACTAAACTGAAGATTACGGCGTAACTCCATCTTAGGATTACACCGTAACTAATTAGGTCAAATGATGTTCCACGCCGCTACAAACTACGCCGTAACTCTTTCCACGATTATGGTGTAATCATGATTTATTGAAGATACGGCGTAACTCATTTCAAGTGTTACGCCGTAACCAGCTTTTCCAGAGCAAATTACGAAGATATTGATGTTACGACGTAACTCTCAACTTAAGTTACACCATAACTAGATCTGGCCTATAAATACAGCCCAAAATTATGCATTTCTCATCATTCACTCCATACACAAAAGCAGAGAACGCGGGTAGGAGGCTGAAGGGAGAAATCACTCCCTAACGATAAGCATTAGCGATCTATCATTTCTTTTACTTTCAATTTATGTATTTCATTATGTTAAACATTGAATCGATTGTTTCAATTAATATGACCGGCTAAGCACTTCTGGTGCTAGCCTAGTTATGATTCCTTAATTGTTATTTTTATGTTTACATTGCTTCCGTATAATTGTTTCTAGTGTATGCATGCGTAGTTTGTTGGTAGCTACCCTTGTTTCGGTAGTTTTGAATGGCGGTAGTGTCAAGTTGCTTAGGAGAATTGACCAACTGACCCTAAGTAGGTAGACTGAGTGGGAAGGGTAAAAATTGAACAACTGACGACCCTTCTTCACTTGTGCGATTTGACCAACTGATCACCTACCGTTTGAATGAACTTAAGAAGTTAGGGATGAGTGTTTAAGATGCTAGCGCCTGGGCACTCATTGTTATTAATCTTGCATGTAGAAAAACTTAATGACTTGGCTTAGGGGACTAAAAACAACTGGACTTTTAAGGGTAGTAGCTTGATCTCCGGTGGAAACCTTTGCTGATAGGTTAGGACAAACTGACCAAATGATGTCCTAGCGACCTAAACCACCACTTGAAGTAATTGGAAGTAATTAAACATGAACTTAACTTGATAGGATAAGTAACTAGGTTAGCACACTTCTCCTTTATTGATCAGAACCTCTGCTTTTGTTTGCTTACTTCTATTTTCTTTTCTTTAGTTATTAATTAATCATTTCAATCTTAAAACCATTAAAATCTGTGACACCTAGACTTAATTAGAATCCGCTCACATAGCTCTTGGGACGATCTCGGTTTTACCGATTACTATACTACACACGATCGGGTACATTGCCCGTTAGTGCATAAAGGTAGTCCATAGGTATAACGAGACACTTATAAATATTAAAACCTGGTCAGTAAAACCTGCATCAAAAGCCTTTCCATAATTAGGCATCAACTTCTCAAAAGTATCCATAGGTGTACTCACAGGATTACAATCAAAGTAATTGAATTTCCTCAACACCTTCTCAATATAATGAGACTGAGAGATACAAATTCGTTTACTTTCATGTTTAATCCTTATACCAATGATAACGTCAGCCTCCCCCATGTCCTTCATGGAGAACCTTGATGATAAAAATTCCTTTGTTAGGTTAACCTTATTTTGGTCATTGCCAAAGATCAACATGTCATCAGTATATAGACAAATGATGATTCCTTTACCAGATTCATCAAATTTGCTATACACACATTTGTCAGCTTGGTTAAGAAGATAACCATTTGACAAAACCACCCTATCAAAAAATTTATGCCATCATTTAGCTTCCTGCTTTAGTATATATAGAGACTTAATCAGTTTACACAAAACCACCCTATCAAATAATAATAATAATAATAATAATAATAATAATAATAAAATAAATAAATAAATAAATAAATAAATAAATCCCATGTTATAGTTGTAATGTTTGTAGATTGTGTGGATAAATTAATGCTTTGGATAAGTCTTAGGATTTTAGAAGCAAAATGGAAGTACTTGTCGAATTGTGTAGGCAAAAGCAATGTTGCAAAACTCGGCTGAATCGGCCGATTAATCGCCGATTAATAGGTAATCGGCCTTATACCTTGTTGATTTTTGAAAATGGGCCTAGGAAAAAATCGGCCACTAATCAGTCAAAAATCGGCCGAATCGGTCAGATATCGGCCAAATTGGTAAAAAGTCGGACTAATCTGCCAAATCGGACTAATCGGTAAATTAAAAAAAATTTATATAATTTAGGCATTCTACTTAATTTGGGAGTCGTTTATTTCACTTATAATGCACAATGAGCCTCATAATCTGAATTGGAGCATTTTATTGAGGTTTGAAAAAATAGTAGGCTTGAAATCAGTTAAGATTCAAAGTTTGGTCTCTAGACATACCCAAAACCTGCAGGAAATGCCAATCCGATTAATCACCGATTCATCCAGCCTTGACCGATTAATCGTTGCAGGGTGGTCGACTGCCCGAATACCGATTCACGATTTTTGCAACATTGGGCAAAAGTAACCATCCTATAGAAACTAGTTGAACCCCAAAAGTGTCGTGAAGTTATGTCTTTTGTAAATAACGAGTATTTTAGGTTTTTTTATCGTTATAAAGTCATACTTAGAGATTTAAAAGCATGTTATAGTGTATGTACAAATGGTGTTGAAAATGGTTATAAATGAGTGTTTGAAATGATTATTAATACCCATTTTGGGTCAAATGGATCAAATCATATATTTCAATTTGCGATGCTTGTTTACAGGTTTGAGTGCTATATAAATGATAAAGTTCAAGTTTATATTGGTTATTGGATGTTAAATGTGTTTTGTGTCAAGTTGTAAAAATGTGCATGTCAGGGGCATTTGTAGTTGTTAAATAAATGATAAAGTTGAGGTTAATATTGGTTATTTGATGTTAAATGTTAGGGCTGTAAACGAACTGAAGGTTCAGTGAACATTTCATGAAGCGTTCGGTAAAAAGTTCGTTTATGTTCGTTTATTTATTAAATGAACGAACATGAACAATATTTTACGTTCGTTTAGTTAAATGAAAGAACATGAACAAAAGTCGTGTCCGTTCATTTATGTTCGTGAACGTCCAATTATGCGTTCGTTAACATTCGTTTATGTTCATTTATTTAGTTATGTTCGTATATCACATCTTTTAATAGTATAATTTTAAAATTGGTTTGTTTAAATAAAACAATCACTTATTAAACAATATGTTGTGTATAATTAAATAAAGATTATGTTTTTTTTCTATGTTCATTTATGTTCGATCATTTATGTTCGTTTAACATTTGTTTAGTGTCTTAATGAACGAACATAAACGAACAAGAACAACTTATTTCCTTAATAAACGAACATGAACAAAAAAATTCGTCCGTTTAAGCGTTCGTATTCGTTTATTTGTCCGGTTAAAAATAAACGAACGAACATGAACAAGGCTTCGTTCGTATTCGCCCGGTTTGTTTACAACCCCATTAAATGTGTTTTCTGTCAATTTCTAAAAATGTGCAGGTCATGGGCATCCGTAACTATTTGCGGTGTAGAGGCTTGGAAGGCTCTACGGTGTAGGCAGTGTATGGTTTTGGGTGTTTGTCACGGAACTTTTGAGAATACGTATATGGTGTAAATGGTGGGAAATCTTTACGGCGTAGAGTTTTTATGGTTTTCAAGTTTTGGATTTCATAGCCATAGCCGGATTTTGGCATGTGCGGGGTCGTCGACCGCACAGGGCCTCCGATTTTAAGGGGCCCCAATTTCTAAAATGTACAGATTCGCATTTACTAAACCTGAGATGATTTAAGACCCTTAAATGGTGTTTTACCAATATAGATATTATAAGTATATATTAAAACGCAATGTACTGTAGCTACAGTACAGCTACATTAGCTACAGTACATTGCTACAGTATGAAATGGGCCGGGCTGCATGGGCCGGGCTGCTACAGTACGAAATGGGCCGGGCTGCTACAGTAAAAAAAAAAATTATATTATTATTTATTAATGCACAATCACCTCGGCTAAAAAATTCGTCCGTCCGAAAAAAAAAAAAAAAAAAAAAAAAAAAAAGATTATATTACTATTTATTAATGCACAATCACCAGTGACGGACCCAGAAAAATAGGATGTGGGGGGCAATTTTTTTTTTACGATAGCAACAAAATGCGAAAGAAAAAACTAGAAACGTAATGATAAATCGAATATTTTTACTTAGACATGAAAGATTTATAAGGCTTTAAAGAGTTAAATGTTGGATTTTAGTATGTAAGTGGGGGGCAATTTGAGTTTTTGGTGGGGGTCACTTTCGAAAAAAGGTCAAAATTAAATAAAAATTGCACTAAAATATCAACTTTTTCGGCTAGCCATGGGGGCGCCTGCCCCCCATTCTAACATGCTAGGTCCGTCCCTGACAATCACCTCGGCTAAAAAATTCGCCCGCCCACAACGCGGCGGACCAGTGTCAGTCTCGTTACATTTTAATCAATGATGAAGAAAACAAAGCTCGTGCTTGTGTTATAATGGCGTAAAACATTTTCGGTTTGTTGATGGTATGGTATCATGGGGAAGATAACGCAATTGATGTTTATGTTGTTGTTACTTACTAGCCCTTTAAAGTTTGATAGTTGTCTCTTTTTACACCTTTGTTACTCAAAGTTTTTTTTTTTTTACTCAAAGATGGTCAGATAAGTATTTAAATCAAAATCCATTGTTGTAAAAGACTAGACCAAGATTTAATATTTTCGTATCTTTTTTTAAGTTATACCTTTTATAAGAAAACTGGTTTTTATGTATATGCTATTGTTTATAATTAAAAAATGTTGACCTTTAACTATATTTAAGAGAAATTACGGCCTTTACAAATTTGATGATTTTTACTAAAAAAACTTTTTAGAAGTTAACCGAGAATGTTTAAACTTGCTATTAAGACTATATCAAATACTGGATAAAGAGATCCAATATATGTCGCTTTTATGTAGATTTAACTTTTGATATCAAGGGCTTATTTCGGGTTTTTCGAACATGGCCTTCAAAATCCACATAACGGCCATGTTCATAGCGTATATGGCTTAGAGGCTATGTCAGCTCTACGGCGTAGAGACCTTTAAAAAAAATTGTCGAATGTGGAAAAGGGCATTTCAAACCTAAACACTTAGAAGAGAAAGGGAACACATGATAAAATCAAATAATGGATAATTTTTAGTATCGATATCCCATTTTTATTGCCTTGTTTTTATATTGTTTTACATGAACCTAGTACTTAATTCTTTCGTATTTGCAAATTCATGTTAAAAGAGGCATTAGAATGGAGAATGCGAAAATGGCCAAAACTGTATGAAATATATGGAAATATACATTCAAGAGTATTTACGGCGTGGAGGAGACGATGTCTCTATGCCGTAAACATTATTAACACATAATTCAATGAAGTCTGGATGCAGAATCATTACAGCGTAGATGGGACGAGGTCTCTACGTCATATACGTTACAAAGACCGGTTGATAATCTAACTATCCAGACCACTACGGCGTAAAAAGCCCGCATTCTCTATGTCATAGACATAAGGAGTTATGAAGAGTTTTCATCAGAGAGATATACAGCGTAAGCCAATCGATGGACTTACGCCGTAATTAGTACATGAACACCAAGTTGAGATAACTCCAGGGGTTGAAAGTGGTCAATTCTATGAAAGTTTCATTTGAATATAAAAACCAAATACATCTATAGATTGTATATGTTGGCTATGTTTGGAGCAGAGCTTTTTAGAGTTTTTTGGGGCGATGAGTGGTGAGTAGACCAAATACATTAAAATAAGTTTGTCATGATATTGGAACGAAATTGAATGTGCTTAAACGATGCTTGTAATATTTGAAGTACATGTATAATATTTGTACATTTATGAATGTATGCAGGCTATTATATAGATTTGGGGTATATTTGGTAAAACTAACTGTATGTTTTATGCTTTAAACTGCAACGCTTTAACATCAGCTACAAGTTGTATCTTTTTTTTTTTCATTAAAAGTGTTTGCTAAGTTAGGGTATATCAATAATTTAAAGTTTTAACAGCACTCAAATATTTAAAAAGCTTCATGAATCAGCTTTTCATTTAGGAGCTATTTGTTTGAAATAAAAGCTTAAAGTTAATGTATCTAAACGGAGCTACTTTATTTAAAAAAGATTATTTTTTAAACAAAAAGCTAACAACTCTTAAAAAAACCCTATGAAAAAAGCCCTTAACCCTTAGAGTTATTATGGGTGCGTTTAGTTGTAGAGAAACACCCTTATTTTTCACAAAATATTTTGCAAAATACAAAATCTTCTATTTACTAACTTAACTAAGATAATTACAAAACAAATTCTAGTTTTTTTTTCCTTGTTTTCCTTAGTAACCCACAACTCTCACCCCCTTCTTCAAAATAGAAAATATAAATAACAACTAAATGCGTTTTCAATATTTTCAAGTGTTTTGTGGAGATAAGTTTCCGTTCCAAATTTTTACAAAACTAGAGTTAGAAAACAAAATAATTTTTTCTCCAACTAAACGCACCCTATAAGTTTGGTATTTAAACAAGGTCATCATGCTTCCATCGGCAAGGAGCAAAAGAAGTAGCCCAAAATAATAGTGTGCTAATTAAAAATAGTAATGTAACATTTAGACGTAAAACGAACTGGACTTACATATATACCGCCGTTTTTGAAACTTGCTTTTAATTGACCTGACAGAGTTTCCGATGCCGAATTCAACCGGTTTTACCCCAAAATTTTTACACAAACATATGCATGTTGACTTTCCAAAATTATCAACAAGAGCATAACTATAATCAAGTTTATCTGAGTGTGTGTTTTAAAATTGATGATTGTAAGATATTCTTTATCGTTATTTTTCTAAAGTGTTCGATTAGTGTTTATTTTCCTTTCATTTGATTTGGTATTCCATGATCATGATCTTAGTACACAATAATTTATTCTTTCCAAATGATTAACATACAACTATATAGATGAAAGAATGATTAAATAAAAAACATGGAAATAAGCAAAGAGTAAATGATGATGACTTACTGATTTTTCCGATGGATTAAGAAACAGAGAATATGATGAATGCAATCAATATTTCTACTCTCAAACAACAGTTTAAGTAATGCAAAGAAAGAACTTTTATAAGCACAACTTCTCAACTCTTATAAATTACATTGTGGATGTTTCAATTTATACAAATGAGCAATAAGGGTGTTTGGTTTAAATATTTTAATAGCTTTATCTAACTTTAATGTTGCAGTCGGCTACAATGTGTACGTTTTTTTTCTTTGTTGACAAAGTTAAACACGTCTTTACGAGTCTTGGAAAAGCAATTAAATAATTTATGATGGCCAAATATTAGTCTTATTATATTTTTAAATAGGACCTACATGATGATGTCTTTTTTATATAATCATATTAGTACACGAAGAAAATTAAGTCTATTTTCTTGTAAATTTCCTCCTAGTTACATAATGAATAAAGAAATCAGTCTCAGCTTGTAATTTTTTACCTTAAAGGTGTTTGGATTAATATAAAATGACATAAATATCAGAAGTTATAACAGGTTTATTTAAACTTCATTGGTGGAATAGCTACAAGTGTGTTCATTTCTTTTCTTTGACAAAATTATAGACTAACATTTTATGTTTGTCAGAACTAAGAAGCATATGTGGACATAACACCCAAGGATTAAACTTGTAAACAACCATGATATAAACACCTCTTTAAGAGTCTTGCAAAAACAATTAAATAATTTCTGATGGCAACTAATAGTCGTAATATATTTTTAAATAGGACCTACATGATGATGTCTTTTCTATATAATAATAATAGTACGCGTTCAAATTTGTCTTACTTTTTGGGTAAACTTCTTCCAAATTACTTGATTAATAAAATATTAAATCTAAGCTTGAAAATTTTAGTCTCAAAGTGAACATTCACACATAAACAATCAATCTCTTATTTGAAACATACAAAATGTGAAATCAAATTTCTTAAAGGTTTACATTTAACTAATAGAAGAGCTTAATTTTGTCACATAAAAAAATGGACTTCTTCTATAGAACGTAAAATAGAAAGTTAAAATTGAAACAATTTAGTCGAACTCATCTAATTTCATCAAACAAATATGTATAGAAACGTGTCAATTTTGTACCCAAAAAAAAAATGGGGTAATTAATTATACTATTAGTTGTTAAGTTTAAAATAAAGTATTGGACTTAAGTAAACTTATTAGTTTTCATGGTTTTGAATAAGTTTATAAATTTAATAAATAGGAAAGAGATCAAGTGAGAAGAAATTCTTTAGTGAGAAGAAATTTTAACCACACATTTAAAATATGTATAAAATCATATGTTGTGGTTATATATAAATATTATTTATAAATTTCAAAATGAAACACTAGTTAATGGTGAAATGTAAATGAATGCACGAGATTGTACATATACGAACGATTTATGTTATTCTTTTTTATTAGATTAAGTAAAGATGTCCGGAAAATTTTTTTTTACTCGATAACGACTCATGTTATTACTCTTTTTTAAGTGTAACCCAAGCATACACGGGTTTAAAAATTAAATAAGATTAAAATTATTTTTTTATGTATAAAGGGTTACCCGGTAAATTTTATTAATAATAATAAAAACTTGAAAACAATGAAGATTCAAATGCCACTAGCCTATCTAATGGCCTCACATGATGTACACATCACGCCATCCAAGTTACAAAACAAAACAAAAAAAAAACTAGGATGTTTGATAAAAATTAAGATTTAGTGTTGAATGATTTAAATGCTCTGAATGATTTAAAGTCTCTGAATGAAAGTGTAACTGATTGAAAATGTGTGTTTGACAACCGTTTTAAATAGATATTCTAAACGATATAAATTGTCATTTTTTTTAATTTAAAAATCATTATCGTTCAATTGTTATATAAATATTTTTAATTTTTAATATTTTACATTTAATTTTATGTTTAGAATGCCATAATCTACAACATTGTTACAATATACAATACATGTTATAAATGAACTTGCAAAAAGTAATATTTAGCATGCAATATAGAAAGGGGATAATAAAATAATAGATACATAGAAGTTGGCAAACGATGACAATAAATAAAGATCCAAATGGTACTTTCAAAGAAGGCGTATATAGCCACCGGATCATTTTGCATGTTTCTAATGCTGACTCATTCACCACCGAATGGAGCAATTAAGAGCATTAAATTTTTTTATCAAACAATCAAAGTTACTGACCGATCCAGGCTAAGGCTCATTAAGTGGCTATCAAACAGCCCCTAAGTACTCCTATCAATCTGCCATTCAGTCCTTATACGTGCCACATGAGTCGAGTCTTTCAATTTTAGAGACATTAATTTCAGGCGAGTTGTTGTGAAGATTAACTCTAATACTTGATCTGCTTGATGTGCCTTCTTTTTGAAAAGTTTAGGTTGCGTTTAGTTGAGGGAAAACACCCTTGTTTTTCACAAAATGTTTTGTGGAAAACAAGGAAAACAGAGATCGCGTTCAAATCAACGTTTTCCAACAAAATGTTTTGCAAAACACAAATCCCCTATTTCCTAAGTTAACAAGGAAAATTACAAAACAAATTTTAGTTGTTTTCCTTGTTTTCCTTTCTAACCCTCAACCCTCCCTCCCTTTCTTCAAAATGAAAAATATAAACATCAACTAAACGCGTTTTCTATATTTTCAAGTGTTTTGTGGAGATTAATTCTCCTTCCAATTTTTTACAAAATTAGAAATAGAAAACAAGAGAATTTGTTCTCCAACTAAACGCACCCTTATTGTTTCTTTCTTGCCAAATATAGTAAACAGTAGCCCCAAATAAGATTTTAGCCACGACAACTCTAGCCAATCGTTTATGAGCCATATCCATTATTGTGTTAACAAAATGCTTCTGGGAGTTGTAAACATTAGTAAAAAGAATAAAGGTTCGAGCCTTCAACCATACCTGCAAAGAGAACACACACTCGGAAAACAAATGAGAGTGCGAATATTGAAGAAGGTTACATAGAGGACACCTGCATCTCCTCTAAATTGACCGAATCTGCCACTTCCCATGTACGTAACTTGTGTTAGGATTTTAGAACAAGTTAACCAGTAACCTTTACGAGTACGCAGCGGATAAGGATCTAGTAATTGCAATTAGGTTAAACACGTATTTAATAAACAAATAATTAATACAATATTAATTAATTAAAAGTGATATAGAAAGGCTAACCTTGCTTGGCAATTGATCTCTAGTAACGGAACAAGAAACCAAAACGAAACTCAGCATCTAAAATAGATGCCTCTATGAGTATCACACACAAACACTTAAACCAAGTACGTTCGAATAAATGCTAGTCGAGAACGTTTAACCCAATCAACCCTTTGATTACTTGAATACCACGAACAAAGAATACCCTAGAAACAAGTCTCTATTCTGTCCGAGAATCACAAACTGTCCGAGATAAACCCACAACCAAGAACCTTGTTTCTGCTACTATGTTCAACAAGTAACTAGCATAAAACAAGCACACTAAATCTTCTTGGATAAAAGAATGATGCAAGATTAGTGAACCAATAAACAAATAAAATCCTAATCGTATTTGAAGGAAAATACAATTGGATTTTAACCTTGTAGGATTAAATTGACTAGGTGTGCATAGGGAATATCTTTTGTCGTCAGTAAGGGATATCACAAATACATGATAGATCGATTAAAATAATAACTGAGTAAGAGATATTATATTAATCGTGAATTCTCTATCACATGCTAAGGTATGTGTTTTGTTTATATAGGGTCAAATAGGCTCAAAACTTGAGCAACAAGCATAAAACAAACACCTCCGATCAGATATAAATTGTGCAAGGCCCAAGACACCAAACCGACCCAAGTAGCAAGTAGATCAAGTCCATGGGTCGTTTATAGGATCGGGTCACATGCATGCACAAACGGGTCTAACGTATATTCAAGTTTAAACGATCGTCACGTACTTTCGTATTTAACGTGTGTGCCCCCATAGGCTCATACACTTCTAGTCGTTTACGTGTGGTTTTAACTCCCACAAACCAACAGCTCCCACTTGGGATTTGGAGTGTCGAATGGCACACAAAACTAACGACGAAAACGCCAAGCAAACGCTCTCACTCGCTTTTTAACTAAAAGTGTCTGAGAGAATAGTTTTGTAAAATTTTCTCAGTAGCATGGTCATTCAATATCTTGCTCTAATCATCCTTTGTTATAGATACCGTTAAACCATGGATTATGGATCTCAAATCCTTCCATATAGTTTAACCATTTAGAATCTCGTTATAGAATTTAATTAGATATATCAAATGTAATCAAGTATCATCTTGCATTACCCTTTGGGTTCGGCCGAACAATCTTATTAATTCTGGAGAGGCGCCATGGTATCTTTCTGCACATATCAAGTGGAGTAACAAATCCTTTATTGACTACAAGTGTTGTGGATGCTGCTTCACATCACTCCGAAATATAGCTTTTATAACTACTTTGTTCAGATAGCGTTTTGCGTATACTTACAAAAAATGATATCCACACATAACAGAACTTGCTTGTATCTCAAGTCTAAGGATGAAGATAACAAACCATTTTCAATATTTTACTTATGACAAGGATCCAAAAGTAAATGTTTGAAAGTTGGGGAATCCAATATGCATCTCTAATGAATACATATGAGTTTGGTGGGAACAATCCGAATTCTCGTTAGAATTACCAACACTCACATTTGCCTTACATAACAGTATTCCCATATTGTTAACCGACAATGGACATATTTAGAATAATAAAATCATTCAAGGATTAATCATGCAAATATAGGATAACAATTATTATATGAATGAATAACAAATACCAAGTATCTTTATTCATCATAATGTAAAAATTGTCTATCAATCCCAATTATCCAAATACTAAAACAAATATGCATGAAACTCATTTAGTAAGTTGAATCCTAATGTTTCCAACATTATCAACCTTTCTTTTACAAGAAAAACTAAATAGTCATCTGAGTAAACTTTCCGAATACTTGTTTCAAATATCACATATAGCGAGTGATTTGAAATATAAGATGAGTGTCTTATCTCATATGCTCATACTATTGCAAGAATTATAGTATGGAGATGTCGTCTTACCTTGCATGAGGTATTAGAAATCAACGACACACTAACAGTTATCTTTACAGTTTCTAAAAGTGTAAAGTATTCTCATTCATTATTGTGTAATGCAACAATGCTCTATGTTGATCATAGCTAGTTAGCAGATTTTTCATAAATGATAAAATCCTACTACAACTAGTATTAATAATCATCTAGCATCATTTGTACTTATACAACACTATGCTTTATAATTCATAAACATTTATAAAACAATAATCTAAACACTCTCAATTAGATATTGTTGTTGTCAGCTCATTTTGTTCTTGTACAAAAGCAACAACTAGTCTTATACACAATATAATATATACATGATAAAACCTTAGTTTAAAAAACACAAGGTTTCCATCCATGTAAATTATTCCAAGTGAAATATATCATTGAAGACTTGCTTGAATGATATATTGCATTTGTGTCAGACTTAATTTTCCGTATTTGTTTATTCCAGATAAACATTTATTCCAAGGTTGTTTGTTTTATTCCCTAAATTCCAAGTGAAGTTTCATTCCAAGCTTAAGGATCAATATCTAGCTTAAATAGAATGATATCTTCAACATGTAAATTTTAAGAAAAACACATTGCTCCCACTCAATGTCAGATGTACTCAAGAGTTATCTTAATTCAGTCAGAATCATATTGTAATTAAATTCAAGATCTTAGCTCTTAGATGCATGATCTAATCCAAAACTTGGATTGCTTAAATTTTGTATACTGCATAAAGATAATACAGATTCATAACCCTTTTGATTACACACCGTCCTCGCAAAAGGTAATCATAAAGAAAGAGTTATAAAATCTAATTGTCATATTCAACATACAAATCACATGTATGACAATTAAATGTCTTTAAATAATTAATGCATGTATTATATAAGAAAATTTAATCACAGTCAATTGCTTAAGTATGATTAAAAACTTCTTATAAAATGCCAAACGTTAATATGTATACAATTTTGTCCTTGTGAGTCTTTCTACAAAAGAAACTAATTCCAACCTCATAGGTTAACTGTTAGGCGAAATAACAATCAAGCTCAAAACTCGATTTGCCTTTAAAGGACTGCATCTTATCATTTATAATTCTAAAATATTTATCAGATTCAAGATGTGATAATGTATTTTAGTAGTTAGCTGATTTACAACAATCTTCTAACCTATATTCCTGTATAATGATATAAAATATCACTCAAGTGATGAGGCATCCTTTCGGATTTATGAATGAGAGTAACCATTATACTTCGGTCAACATTTTTATGTTTAACCTTAGTATGACATTAATAAGTGAATTTTAGAAGGTTAAGTATTTTGTTCTCAAAAACTTTGAGATATGTATATACTCCCACTTACTTTTGTAAGTAGAGACAATTCTCTAAATACTAAGTATTTAAGCAACAATAAATTGTCCTTTATGGAGAATCACAAAATACATTTTAAGTTCTCATCTCAAAATTTGTTAATAAAATGCTTCATAAGATTTTAATAAATTTAGAACTTAAATCAAGACATAATGGAATTCCTTCCAACAACTCAAATTTAGGGTTTATAGAAAAACTCTAATTTAGTATCACTCTTAAACCAAAAGTTCTAGCAATAGTTTTGTGTTTTGTCAAGCTAGGAAGAACACCAAAACTACAATCTTCAAGCTAGGAAATGTAGAAAAATCAAAAATCCAAAATGGTTTATGATTCAATTGGTTTTAGTGTAAAACCTAAAATCCCTAATGAATTAGGATTTTCAGTTATAGGTTATCTTGAATACCTTCTAGGTTTAAACTCTATTAAGTATATCCATGACACACGCAATTTCTAACCTTGATATGCTTTGGAGGTAGAGCAATTAAAGCTATCAAGAACTAAACTTTATGAATAAGGTTTGATCCAACACATTAGTCATACCATAATGAAGTGGTATCCTATGAGTTATTAGAATTGTGAAACTATATCAGAATTCTATAGATAACTTAATTCTCTTTGGACCAAATACTTGTCAATTAGGTCAAGCCAAATTGCATATAAAGTATTTATGAACCAAGTGCATGCTATAATGTATATTCATTGAACAATACAAGAACCTTATGTTCACGTGTTCACAAGAAGACAGAATTGTTCAAGGATTATATGTTCATGTGTTAACAAGAAAACAGAACATTTCAATAATACATTATTAGTCTTTGAATAATTCAAAACCTCATGTTTATGTGTTTACTAGAAAACATAACAATTATACTATATATACTTTATGTTATAATTCATTAATTAATTCAAGGATTTTATAATTATGTCTTAACATGTAAGCATAATTATACTAACAAAAGTAATCATGAACGCAAACAATCGAGTTCTATAGTATTTTCAAGTTAATTTTATACTTCAGAATTATGATCATTATCATATAACCATAATTATGTTGACTAAAATATGTAGTCTAATGTTGAAGTATCTATACACTATATCATGACATTTGAATGTAGCAGGGCAACAAACATCTAGCATGTTCACGTCCTATTAGAATCAATATTAGAATATAGGAGGGAGATAAACATCTCACGTGTTTAAGTCCTAGTAGAATTCTTATTTACATGTAGTAGGGCATTAAACATCTAACGTGTTTAAGTCCTAGTAGATTTATTAGTTTTCTTACCTTGCGGTCAAGAGATACCAATAATATTGTTGTTCCTTGCACACACTTTGAGATTTCTCCCACTTGTGAAGGTACAACATCATATTATGAAAACAAACAACACGTGATTGATTGTTCAAACGATATGATAATGTCATAGATATCATAAGTAGTTTTAGAACCATAACCTTTAATAAGGAATTGTGGATTATTACTCTATAGATAACACTTCAGGAAGCGACAGCAGGAAGGAAACGTGTTATCTTATAAAATAAAATGTAATTTTCCTTTAAGCAATGGTTGTTCATATTCAGAAAGTAATGAATTATTTCAAAGCAAGTTTGAAATGATATGGGTGACTAACAGGAAATAAATCTCGTAGCTCCCACTGAAATTGACAACATTACATGAATGATATTTCAGTAATAAAATGCAATTGCTCCCACTGGATTTGTCAACATTACAAGTGTTACATTTCCAGTAGAAAGCATATAGCAGTTTTATATACTTTCCTATTCTTTTCAAATACCTACGAGTAGCATGTACTTAGGTATTGAACAGAGTATATGAAGTTTTACTTATGTAGACAATGGACTAGCCATTCTTTTATTCAATTGAATATTTAGCATGCATTTCCTCCTTTATCGTCTACAAAGCCCCAAGGGTATTTAGCACTTTAGGAATAATAAGAGTCCAAGAAGATTACCTAGCAAATATGCTAGTAATTCCTTTACTCTTTGCGGTTTAAACTCATACATCGTGACATGTGCAGGATGTTATTTATTTTGGTAGCTCTAAACACAATGTTTCCAGTTACACAAAATATTTTATCTTTCAATTAACTCTAGACTACGAAAGGGTAATGAAAGATCATAAACGAGTTTATCAATTTTGGAATCCTATCTTATTTAGTCAACTAAGGAGAAAAGATAGGAATAAGTCTCACTCTTCTTACTAGGAAAATAGACTAAGTTTGTCTTTCGAAGAAAAAACAACTTTGTTTACGAATTATGTTGCAATAACACAATTAATCAGAACATAAAAAGTTCAATTCTAGTATTTTCGATAATTACATTCTTAAAAGAATTAACTACCCAATTAGTTACTAATTAAGACTAAGATCCATCTTGCAACCTCACTTAATTACCATAGGTCTGACCAGTGTATAAAAAAATAGGGCAAGAGGTAAGCGACGAGCGTTAATTGCATAATGCAACTCTTAGATTTATGAGACTGTTTAAGGCATTAATATCAAGTAATAATGTCAAAAGCATGTTTAGTTCTCATCTTATGCCTCGGGTTCAAGGTCTGACCAAGCTAACTCGAAATAAGTCGACCAAGTATGAACGTGTAAAAATAACCAGAGGTCTGACCAGTGAGAAATAATTACCATGGGTTGGAAAGGCCCTTAGGTCTGACCAGAGAAGTCAATCCAAGTGCACGTGTTCATAGTTGGATGGCATAGACTTAAAATTAACAAATAGGTATGCACATATAAATGTGGTAAAAGTCGTGTACAAAGAAGCATGCAAAACAACTTTGTAACACTAATTTTAAAAACTTTGGTAATGACACTGTAGTGATCATCATGGTTCACGGTAGCTCCAATCGAACGCACAGGGAGGCAGAGGACCAGGTAAGCGCTGAAGCATAACCTTAGACATCCTTCCGGTGCGACTGTGCGCACCTCTTTGAACCCCCTTTTGAGTTTGTTCTAGTGGGTGAGCCGTACATCCCAAGTATCCATAGCGTCTAGTTTTTAAATTCTTGAAAACGTGTTTCATATATTAGGTCACTTTATTTTACAAAAACAATTTTCCACGAATCAAATAGCAGGTCACAATGAGCATGGTATTTAGGCGTGTAAATAAAGACCAATATTAATGTTATGGTTACGATATGTATTATTCCATATTGCATACAATTAGGTGTCAAAGCAAGTAATAATGCATATATAGGAATCACAAACATACAAGCATAAACATCAATAAAATTAACCACATATTGTTCCGAGTACTCTTGCGAGTCTTCCCCAAACGGAGAACCATAAGACCGTCACTAGGATATAATACCTAGATCGCCCCATACATCACTTAGAAAAGCAATTGAGTGGGTCTTGTGGCCGGAAAACACATAAAATGCATGGCAATCTCAATTAACAAGTAATTACGCAATTTTATGTATTAATAAACCAATATGTGATTCTAATTATCATAATAATTCTAATTAACAATTAATAAATTCAAATTAACTTTTAATTCTAATTAGTAAGTAATTTTAATTAACATGTAAATTCTAATTAACAATTTAATTTCAATTAACAAAGTAATTATAATTAACATGTAAATTAAATTCTAATTAACAAATTAATTCTAATTATCAATATAATTTTAATTTGTGTGTGACTAGTTATTTTTTATTAAAAATTGACAAGTAGTGCATATAGTTGTCAAAACAAAATAAAACGAATAACTAAATTAGGTTTTATGCAGCCTTTTAAACATGTTTATTAATAAGAAACGTGTAACCCATAATCGCAAAAACGAGTTGACTCGTGATGCCACTGTTGGGATTTTAGAACAAGTTAACCAGTAACCTCTACGAGTACGCAGCGGATAAGGATCTAGTAATTGCAATTAGGTTAAACACGTATTTAATAAACAAATAATTAATACAATATTAATTAATTAAAAGTGATATAGAAAGGCTAACCTTGTTTGGCAATTGATCTCTAGTAACGGAACAAGAAACCAAAACGAAACTCAGCATCTAAAATAGATGCCTCTATGAGTATCACACACAAACACTTAAACCAAGTACGTTCGAATAAATGCTAGTCGAGAACGTTTAACCCAATCAACCCTTTGATTACTTGAATACCACGAACAAAGAATACCCAAGAAACAAGTCTCTATTCTGTCCGAGAATCACAAACTGTCCGAGATAAACCCACAACCAAGAATCTTGTTTCTGCTACTATGTTCAACAAGTAACTAGCATAAAACAAGTACACTAAATCTTCTTGGATCAAAGAATGATGCAAGATTAGTGAACCAATAAACAAATAAAATCCTAATCGTATTTGAAGGAAAATACAATTGGATTTTAACCTTGTAGGATTAAATTGACTAGGTGTGCATAGGGAATATATTTTGTCGTCAAGTTGGGATATCACAAATACATGATAGATCGATTAAAATAATTACTGAGTAAGAGATATTATATTAATCGTGAATTCTCTATCACATGCTAAGGTATGTGTTTTGTTTATATAGGGTCAAATACATACCATGCATGGGCTCAAAACTTGAGCAACAAGCATAAAACAAACACCCCCCGATCAGATATAAATTGTGCAAGGCCCAAGACACCAAACCGACCCAAGTAGCAAGTAGATCAAGTCCATGGGTCGTTTATAGGATCGGGTCACATGCATGCACAAACGGGTCTAACGTATATTCAAGTTTAAACGATGGTCACGTACTCTCGTGTTTAACGTGTGTGCCCACATAGGCTCATACACTTCTAGTCGTTTACGTGTGGTTTTAACTCCCACAAACCAACAACTTGTCTTGTGCATAACTCACCAATGAGTAACCATAGAAGAAATGCATAACGGGGAATGCACTGAGAGAACCAGACAACACCAAACCAATCAATATCAGGTGCACGAGGATGAATGGCCTGCCAAGCATGCGAAACCGAATTTATTTGAAGATTGCCATTATCCTTCCACCAAAGCTTATACTCCTAATCATAGAGCACAATAGAGTTAATAGAATTCAGAACCAAATATTTATGAAACCATTCGCTAGGCCAAATCCATTGATTCAAATAAAGCAAATCCCTCACCTTTCTGTTATCATCAAAACCACCACGATATATGTCCCTACTATATATGAGCGAAGCGAGAGGATCTAAATCATGCCACTTCAAACCTAGCCAACGTTTTGATCCCCTTTACCCACAACATGGAAAAAGAAACCTGTTACCAAAGTCTGCATTTGAAGTCTACAAACAGGCTGTAGAGTAAATAGTAAATGATTTTTACTCAATGCATTTGATCAAACACCTGGCGGGGGTCTCCTACATGAAAGCTATTTATCAAAGATTATTGAATATACACTTCATGAGCATGGTTTATGGCTAATAAAAAGACCAAAAAAAAAAATTACAAATTCTACAGGGGACATATAAATGATTATAATTAAGGCTCTCTTTTTTTCTTTTCTTTTTTTTATGGGACTAGCATGACCAGTTGATTTGTCCATGCTCTGATGGAGTGGGGAGGTCTTTGAAACAACTCTTACACCCATTTCATAATGCAGTATCCTGCTCTGCTTTTTGGGTAATAGCTATCTTTGAAAACTACAACTGTCTATCTGTTATGATAAGATTGCAGAGGTGATTTTCAAGATTCTGCAAAAACTGATCATGTTCCAATTTGCCTAATTAGAAACTAGATTATGATCTTCTCTTTTTCATAAGCTCATTGAATTTGGATGGCCTTGTATCTTGAGTACATTCAGTCATTAAAGAGCTCTATGGCTATATCTTATGTCTTGGGAGAAGCCTGTGTTTGGTATTTCACATAGCTCTATGGCTATATCTTATGCTACTCATAAAGTAGGTTTCCCAAACTGGAAGGGTACAATGAGCTTGGTCGTGAAAGATAAGGCCTCTTGGTCCTAACTAACATTGTAGTCCTAGGAGGTAAGGGTGGTTTCCTCGAGGGTGTGTGTGTTCCAGGAATGGTGATGCCTGGTTTGCTTACCTTTGGTTTATGTTTAGTGAGGATGAAGCTGCTAACATAGGCTAAGAGTAACTGATTAGGAAATGTAGCCATTTGGGTATAGCCCTTCTTTGAGGTGTCAGGGTGCTATAGATTGCATGATGAAGCCTGTCTCAGGTAACCAGATGTTACTGTGGGTGTTGGTTGAGTGATGTTTGGTGCTCCTTTGAACAGGAAATGTAGTCATGAATCTCTGGTAGAAAGGTGAACATTGGTACTGGTATGGATTGGTTATGCAACAGTTGCAAAAGAGTATGTTTCATCAGATGTATAAAGTTGTAGTCTTGTCAGATATCATGCTGTGTGGTATCTGATATGGGACAAAGTGAAGACTATGTCTAATAGAGTTGTTTGTCTGATGTCTGTGATAGTTTAGATACTAGTATCATGGATGGGCACATCCATACCATATTTCTCTTTATTGATTGTAAATGTTTGGAGTTGATTAATATATGTTCACCTTTCACTCAAAAAAAAAAAAAAAAAACTCCTACACCCATCTCCTTCACTTCAACATTTTCATCTTTATCTTTGAAACAAAATGTTACACAATTCTTTGCTTCCTTCAGGATCTGTATTTCACTTGTCGTATAATGCAACGATATCATATCTGACTCATCGATTCTTATTGTCTTACCCTTAAAATATTCCCAATAGTATAATGGATTGCTATTGAGATTTTAGAACTAAGTTAGCCAAGTAACGCAAAGGAGTACGCAGCGGAATTGGATCTAGTTAAAGCGATTAGGTACACACGTATTTAATAAACAATAAATAATAAAAGGTAAATTGAAAACTAACCTTTGGCGACAACTGCACGCAAGTATACGAACAAAGAAACCAAAGAAACCCAAGTATCTAAAATAGATACCTCTACGAGTATCACACACAAACACTTAAACCAAGTACGTTATATAAGAGCTAGTCGAGAACGTTTAAACAATCAACCCCTTGAAAACACTTGAATACCACAAACAAGAAAACCCAAAGAACAAGTCTTCCTTTTCTGCCTGAGAACCAAAACTGCCCTATGAGCAGTTTCCTTCAATACCCGATATCGGACAACAAACGTCCGAGATCTACCCTTGTTCTGTCCGAGATAGTGTCACGACTAGAAAACAAAACCAACTTGCTGCTGCTAGTGTTCGACTAGGAACTCAGGAACAAGAACACCAAACGAATATCTAAACTTCTTGGATCTAAAGAAAGATGCAAGCTAGAACTTTGACAACCAAGTTAAAAACCCTAATCGGATTCTTGTGAATTCCGATCGGGTATGAACAGGTATAGGTGAAACGACTTTAGGTTTAGGGATAATTGTAATGCGTACAATGTGAGGAAGGGTGTGTTTGTTTATATAGTTTCTTGACCGACCTTTGTCCTGGGTCAAGACTTGGTCGACAAGTAAGAAACCCAAACACTCCCCCCTTGGCCGATCGTTTGGAAAAGACTAGGCCCAAGGCACATCTAAAACCGACCCATTTAACAAGTTGGACAAGCCCATGGATCATGTACAATGATCGGATAAACATGCATGCGTATCGGGTATACGTATTCAAAATGATAAACGTTTGACACGTACTCTCGTGTTTAACGTGTGTGCCCCCATAGGCTCACACACTTTTAGTTGTTTACGCGTGTTTTAACTCCCACAAACCAAGAGCTCCCACTTGGGAGTTGGAGTGTCGAATGGCACATAAAACTAACGACGGAAACGCCTAGCAACGCTCTCACTCGCTTTTTAACTAAAAGTGTCTGAGATAATAGTTTCAAAAATTTCTCAGTAGCATGGTCATTCAATGTCTTGCTTTAATCATCCTTTGCTATAGATACCGTTAAACCATAAATATGGATCCGAACTCATTCCATATAGTTTAACCCTTTAGAATCTTGATTGTTTGGGTTCCCTAAGATGTCTTAAATGGTATGGGACTTAAATGTCCAACCATAAGGAGTGAGGATACCTAATGATGGTTTTTGGTAAGAAAGTGGACTTTTTGAGAGTGCAACGAAGTATTTAAGGATGACACTAATGATTTGAGGATGACAAATGAAGATAATTAATCCTAGAGATCAGATGGTGGCTTAAGAAAATTTGTAAAATTCCTACAAAAGAAATGAAAATGTAGTTTTTAGCCTATTTTAAGGTAAAGATGACTAAAATCAATTTGTCAAAATTAAGAGAAATAACAAACTAAGTGTTTTGAGATGTGAAGAACAATGTGTGAGTACTGGAGCGGAAATATGGTGAGTTTTGGTGAAGTGATAAATCAAAAATACCTTGAATGTGATCCTATGTTAGCTATGAGTGAGTATGAAACCTACTGATCTTGAGGAAGACTAAATAGATCCTAAAATATCATGTTTAGCTAGTATGATAAGGTCTAGAGGATTGGATTGAAGTGAAAGTGTAAAAATACTATGTCTGTTTACCCGGATGGCACGGTTCCCTCATCTGAGGGATCCGACTAGTTATAGCTCAGGGATCCGGCTACTGCTGACCAGTAGCTTCACAGCAAATGTGCACAATTGGCACCCCTTAAAAATACTCATCCTAATCATTTCTACATTCAATAATCAAATATGCAAGCAATAAATATCACGTATAGTAAGTAAGGGCGACTAGAAGGTAAGCAAAATGAGCACGACCGACTTCTTCATTTCAATCAAGCCGTCGTAAAATTCTCATTTTTGGTTGCCTAGGTTAGAATGTTTTTGTTCATGTCATGCCATCTACTAGAACTAAGTCATAAGCTACAGAAATATTGTTTCAATTGTTTTACAGATCATTGTTCAAATTTTAAGGTCCACAACCTTACCTTCCCTCCCACTCAATCTCTTACTCCATCGCTTCCAATCTTCACTCTTAAACCCTTCACCCCTACTTCTTCTTCTTCATGAGGAAGTTAGCAAAGCATTTTTACATCCCCTTTGTTTGTTGAAATTCTTGTGATGGGCTCGGGATATCTGGCAGTTGGTCAATGTATGCTAAGGGGTCAAGTTGAACGTTGCCAATGGGGTTGCTTCCTTCTCCCTCTCTTTCATCTGATGAGTCCGTTGGTGGGTAAGGTCTCTTGCCTTCAACCATAATCCTTGTAGTCTTCTCATCGGACAAGGGCACCATGACCTTGTTGCAAAAGGTGTGGTCATCGGTGTAGGGAGATGGATCTAGAGCAAAGACGAAATTGGCTAGGCGAGTTAAGAGCATGGCATAGGGGAGCACCATCTTGTCCGTCCTTTTCACACTTGCCATCTGTTTGACCATGTAATAGGCGAGGTTGGAATGAGTCCCAGTAACAAGGCAATAGATCATGTAGACTAGGCAAGCGTTGGGATGGTCCTTATTTCCCACCAAACAAAGGACGTTCTCCCTTAGCACTAGTTCCCATTTCTTGTACAATGGGAACATCTCCGAAAGCTCCATTTGGAAGGGATCTCTATAGATGACCTTGGACTTCCTAGTGACTCATGACAGAGAGGCTCTTTCCATGAAGACGGTATCTCTTACCGTAGCCGGTTCCGGGAGGGGTGTGAAATATACCTCGTGATGAGCAACCATGTCATGAAGATCGGCCAATGACATTCATTTGAGTACATGCATACTCCTCGACAAGGGACACGGAGTATCCTAGCAAACTCTTTAAGGGTGACGGTAAATTAGTGCTCATTGATGATAAGAGCGATCAAAATGGTTCCATCTTGATTTCTAATGATCCTCATGCTCTTGCAGAACTCTAGGACAAACACCGGAAATTTTTTTTCATTGATGCTTAAGAGACATTGGAAGTTGATTCCTGTAAAGACTTGGGGAATGTCGGTGTTGTTGATGGATGAGGGTTAAACTACACGCCCTTCGTGGAATACCTCTTTTCCAACAATTTGAAGGCCTTTCGGTCATCGGGGTTTAAACCATCCTTCCTATGATACATAGGAATGTAATGTACCGTGTCTTGATAATCTTGTTGTCTATTGCTTGGCATGGTTGATCCTAAACATAAAACCACAATGTAGTGTCAATTGTGTGAATAGTAGAAAATGAGGTTCATCACAATTTTGCTCAATACATCTTCATTGAATTCAAGAATGATTTTTAATTTGTATTAACAATGTTGATTCTTTGATTTAGTTTATTTTAGAAAACAATGTGATACCAAATTGTGATAAACCCATTTGAACCTAATTTCTTAAGATGAAAATTGTACCCCTAGGAATTAAGGAATGGAAATAACAATGTTGTGAAGATTATACTTACACAAGTGATTGTTTCCTTTGAAATGATGATGAATGAACTCCTGTGAACAGTAACTTAGGGTTTATGTTCATGAGTTGGAAGAGTAAAGTGAAGAATAAAACTCCACAGTGATCATCTATCACTTATTCTGTCTTCTGATGTGCCGGTTCCCACGGATCCCTTGAATGAGGGATCCGGCTAGTTCAAACTCAGGGATCTGGCATATCAGCAGTTAACAGTTTAAGTGAACTTTGATAATTTTACTGTGGGAGTTTTAATTCTTGGCTAGAGTTGGTGTTTTTGCTTTATAACTTATGGTTTGAGGTTTTGACGTGTTTTACTAGTCCTATTTGACGAGGTTCCCTTTTTATGAATGAATCATAATTTTTGGGAAGTTTAAGGATTATGATAAAATACTATTTTATCATGATATGAGGAGTTTCACATGGATACTATTGACATAGATGAAATGTCAACAACCTTATGTGAGAAATAATGACCAAGGCTCTCGAATAGCCAAGATATCATTATCATTAGTTTGTAGTTTTGTCTATAGAGATCAACGAAGAATACTATTCTTGATGATGAGTTCAATATGGATAACAAATTTAGTGATATTTAAGTATACGTATTGAGTCTACTATTCTTAACAAGTTATACGAATTGATATTATTAATTAAGCTAGAAATAATACATTAACAATTTATTTGTAAGTAAGTTATTAGAGAGCATACATTTGCTATATATATTCTTTTTATGAAAAAGAAACATTGACGCAAAAATTCTTCATGATCTTCTAAGATGCCCAAATCCTAGTATGGCGAATTCTCAACAAAGAAAATATTAGAATGATCTATCAATATCCACCATTATGAAACATGATGATTTTTGAAAACGTGACTTTTTGATGTTAAGAAATTTCCTTCTTTGTAGCTTTCAATCATACACGGATCGTATCAAGTTTTTAAAGTACAATATACTAAAGAAACTTAGTAATGAAGCTCTGGTACCAATTGTGGAAAACTAGAAGGGGGGTTGAATAGTTTTACCGATTAAAACTTTGTTTTAAACTATTTAGATAGACTTATGTCAATCTATTAAATGTGTATGTTGGATGTTGATAGATAAGCATATAAATAAACAATGCAAAGATAAAGATTAAGAAGCACAAAACCACGACGCGAGTATTTATAGTGGTTCGGCTACAAGGACACCTTCCTTGCCCTACTCCAATCCCCGAGTCACCTACTCGAGAGTTCAAGCTCCTTGTGGCGATGAAGCCTTCACAATGTCGCCTACTCTTTATCTGGTACAAGGCTAGACACCGGGTTCTTCCACGAGGTAGAAGCAAACCTATCACAACGTCGCCTACACTTTATCGGGTACAAGGCTAGATACCGAGTTCCATTACAAAGGAGGAACTACTACCCAACACTACACAACACCTATTCCAAAGGACACACACTCCTTATTACAACATCATCAAGGATATCAATATCCTTTACCCAAACTAATCTATCCTGTACATCGATGCACCATATCGAATGTACACCCTTGGCACCTTTCACTAATGCCTTTGACACGATCCTCCAGTACCTTTCACTAATGCCTTGACACGGACCTTTGGCACCTTAAACTAATGCCTTTGACACGTACTTTTGGTACCTTTCACTAATGCCTTCATCACAACACTTCTAGGAGGGAGGAAAAAACTATCAACAAGAGAAATTCAGTAGTCTTGATGACGACGAAGCTTGGCAACTCATGGACTTAAGCTTGCTCGACTTCAAGAGGTGGCGATCTCACCTTTAAGAGGAACCTAGAGAATCACACAAACACAAAACTACATAGAAAGATCATTTGGATCTGAGGTTAGAGAGTTTACAATACTAAGAGAAAGTATGTGTGGAAGAGACAAGTTACAATGAAGAAATAGCTCACTGTTTATTGGTAAAAACTCTATTGTTCCCCAGATCCCACATATCCCTTACTTGAGGGATCCATCCAGTGTATTCCTAGGGATCCGCCAGACGCTCCCCCTATTTGGGTTATGGGTCATGGATCATGGGTCATGGACTTTGGGTCATGGGTGTCCAAAGAGATACAATGTATCTAGACATTAGATCATGGGCATGGGTCATGGACCATGGATAATACCCAATATGACTTCATGCATGATGTCATGCAATGGGTCATGGGTTATGGATCATGCTCCATGGGTATGGGTCATAAACTTTTGGTTTTACCCAACTATATTCAATGTATCTAGTCAACGGGTCAAGTACTTAGGTTTTTACCTATTACATTACCTATTACAATATATACTAAGTATATATATAAGTACATATCCATATTATGTAAACACTAGTTGTTATACATATGTATTTCTATAAAAAAAATGTAAACACTATTACTTGTTTAGTGTTTTATATGAAAATGTAAGTGTGTTAGTAAACTATATGCTCAAACAATTTATGTATTTTATTTGTTTCGTTAAAATGCTTTTACGTTTGTTATCGACAAAACATTAGAAGATCGTAAAATATAAATAGACGTTTTTACGGCTTATTTGTATTAACAGTTGGGGTATCCAATATGCATCTCAAGTGAATACTTATGAGTTTGGCGGGAACAATCCAAATTCTCGTTAGAATATAACCAACACTCACATTTGCCTTTCATAACAATATTCTCATATTGTTAACCGACAACGGACATATTTAGAATGATAAATCATTTCATGGATTAAACATGCAAATATGGAATAACAGATTACATGAATGAAATAATAAATACCTCGTATCTTTATTAATCAGAAAGTAATAGCTGTCTTACAATTCCAAATTATCCAAATACTAATTAACACACAGATTTACATGAGACTACTAGTAGGTATTAAACCTATATCTCTCGTCAATTTAGAATGCTTAGGATACTTCAAAGCTTTCTTACATGGATCAGCTAGGTTGTCATCTGTGCGAACCTTTAATTTCTTCACATCGCCCATTTTAATGGTCTCTTGAAGATAATGAACTTTAGCGCAATAATGTCTAACACCTTTAGTGATTCCGCTTTCATTAGCTATAGTAATAGCTCCAGTATTATCATAATACATATTTATGGGTTCTTAAATTGTGGGAACAATGTTCAACCCAGAAATGAATTTACGAATCCATACAGCCTCTTTAGATGCATCACAAGCAGCTATATACTCAGCTTTTGTAGATGAAGTAGCAAAAATACTTTGCTTTGTGCTTTTCTAGTCAACAACACCTCCATTTAGAACAAATACATATCTAGTATGAGATTTTAAGTCGTCAACATCTATCAAATATCCAGCATCAGTGTAGCAAGAAACCCTGAGCTCTTGTTCCTTCTCTCCTCCATAAATCTGAAACATATCCCTAGTATTGCGTAAATACTTCAGAATATTCTTAACAGTAGTCCAGTGAAGTTCACCTAGATTCTGTTGAAATTGGCTTGTCACATTCTAAGCAAACGTAATGATGCAGGTTTTACTGATTAGGTTTTAATATTTATAAAGTCTCGTTATACCTATGGACTACCCTAATGCACTAATGGGCAGTGTACCCGGTCGTGTGTAGTGTAGTATTCGGTAAAACCGAGGTCGTCCCAAGAGTTATGTGTGTTGGATCAATACTAAGTCTAGGTGTCACAGATTTTAATATGATTTCGATAGGAAATTAACTAATTAACTACTAAAGCAAATAAAGGCAAAGGTGTGATCAATAGAGGAGAGTTGTGCTAACCTAGTTATTCATCCTAGCTAGTAATGTCTACATTTAATTACTTCCAATTACTCTAGGTGGGGTCAAAGTCGAGAGGACAGCATTTTGTCAGTTCGCCCTAACCTATCAGCAAAGATGCCACCACTGGAGAAGTCAGGTGTCCCCTCATAAGTCCAGTTGTTCCTGGTCCCCTAAGCCGAGTCATTAAGTTCCGCTACATGCTAGACTTATAATAGTGAGTGTCCGGGCATTAGCAACTTAAACACTCACCCCCTAATTCTTAAGTTTATCCAAACGGTAAGTGATCAGTTGGTTAAATCGCACAAGTAGAAAGGGTCGTCAGTTGGTCATATCTTACCCTTCCCGTCTCAGTCCGCTCACCTAGGGTCAGTTGGTCATATCACCTAGGCAATTGGCCTCTACCGCCATTCAAAACTACCGAAACAAGGGTAACTACCAATAAACTATGCATTCATACACTTAGAAATAATTATACGGAAGTAAAGTAAATGAAAACAGAACAATTAAGGAGTCATAACTAGGCCAGCACCAAGAGGTGCTTAGCCGCTCATATTAACCATACAAATCAATTCAATAATTAATGTTACGAAATACATGAATCGAAAGTAAAGGAAAGATAAAATGCTAATGCTTATCGTAGGGGAGTGATTTCTCCCTTAGAGATAGCTCCGTACGCTCCTCTAAACCTGTCTTTTGCTTCTTCCCACGTTCTTTGGTTGTGGTGTGTGAAATGGGATGCTTTGAAATGCTGGAAATCATGGGGTATTTATAGGCCAGATCCTGGTTACGGCGTAACTATAAGAAGAGTTACACCGTAATCATCTATTTCTTCATAATTTGTACTAGATCTGCTGGTTACGGTGTAACCTTAGAAGTGGTTACGCCGTATCTTCAATGAATCTTGGTTACACCGTAGTTTGATGCATGAGTTACGGCGTAATTATCAGCGGCGCGGAACCTCATTTGACCTAATATTGTTACGTCGTAATCTTTGGGGAGAGTTATGCCGTAATCTTCTGATAAGTTGGCTTTCTGAGTCACGCTTTAGTTACGGCGTAATGTGAGAGATAAGTTACGCCGTAACTTCTTCAAAGTGAGCATACTATGATAAATCTTCAGTAAACTCTCCAATTCCGCGTCTCTTTAGCTCCAATGCTCGTAATTTACCTGAAAGTGTAAAACATAGGAAAACAAGCGTAAATCCATATAAATGATATAAATTACAAGCATTATCGGGGGAAATTGACACTTAATATTCAGGATAATTTGATGTTATCAAATATCCCCCCACTTGAAATCTACCTGCCCTCAAGTAGACCTTATTTGATAGATTCCTAAAAAGATATCTCCCATTACCTGGAAAATATAAGTTTTTAAATCCCTTATGCTAGAATAAAACAAAGCCGAACACCTCACGAAATGGGAACGAAACACTCAAATCTCTCAACTATTCTAAGTGTCAATTTCGGGGTGATCACTCAATCGCACAGTCATAGCATGTATTCTATCATAAGCTTGGCGGTTACACAAATCTCCACCACTAGAGTTAAGGGCTAAACAATTTTCGAAGGCAATATAGGTAGACACGACAAAGGTTAAGGGTGACTCTTCATTACTAACATGTGATGGCGAAGTGGACAAAATCAATGATACATGACCAAATCCATGGCCAAGACACCAAAGATTGCTCGCTGCATCACCTAGACACGCTTCATGACTAAAGGGGAGGATAAGACATGGGATGTATAAATGGTGTAAAATAAAAATCAAGTAGGTAGTCTAAATCTATAACCAAGTCATCACCACTTACCGTCCGCCCAAAGTTCAAGCTTCGAAGTTAAGAAACCGGATCATGAAATAATAGGTAGATGTGTCATTATAGGACGTCATGATGGGCACACTACCTTTTCTTCAATTGTTGGCTCAATTACCAACTCAAATCTTTAAATGTGACCGAGGTGGCCTCCTCGATACTAAATCTATATAAAGCTCATAACATAGTGCTTATAACATCGCACTTTACAATAAACTGAATAACATAACTATTTTTTTTCAACATAAATATAACAACTAAACATAACATCCCCCCACTTGAGATGAACAATGAGAATTCGGGGGGTCCTCAATGATCTTTTAAGAATATGTCGTTGACGAAAGCGTGATTCCCGAACCTTTCCACTTGAACCTTGAACTTAGGAAATTATGACTTCCCAATCACAAATAAAGATTACATGGTAGGCTAAGGTGTATAGGTGTAACGAAACAATAGATTGGGTTAACAAAATGAAAGGAATGGCTCAGATGGGTGTATCTAGGGGTATCTTGCACTAAAGGTGAGTGCAACAAAAGGGTTTCACATGGGGGTCGAGAAGTCGAGGTGACTAATCGATAGACACACAATGGTAGGCTATTTGGGTGATAATCCTATAATACTGCCTTCTTAAACTGAAAAGTCTAAATACATCGAGCTAACTCAACATACCTCGTCTATGGTCTCGAAATGATGCAAAGGCCAAGTTCTAAAGTTTACAAGCTATCGGCACACTCATAATTTGGTGGATTTGGGGTAAAATATTGGAAATAGATAAGGCTAATCTCACCATATAATATCAAGGGTTGTATGTGCTCGACTAAGGTCTAATCTAGTTAGGTTAAGAAAAACATGTCAAAATTTTTAAAATGGCATAATTTTTAAAAATAAACTAGAAAAACGAGGGCAAAATAAAGTTCAAGAGACAATTCTACTCCCGTCCCCCCACTTGAATTGTACAAAGTCCCTTTTGTACTAAGTGTTAAATAAAGGTGAAGAGAAAAGTAGAATTAGAGCGAGAACTTCCCTGAAATTTGCTTCAAAAAGAAAGAAGGCTCACAAAAAAGAGTCGTGCCTCCGTATAAGCATCCATGAGCAAACTTCAATCTCTGAAATCACACTACCGACAAGCATAATTCTAAAAAAGAAAAAATGAAAAATGAAAAACAAACCTAACTCACTTTCGTAGGAATCACGGTTGCATTTAGCATATGTAACAAGCCTTTTAAACCACTTGGTGTCCCAAGTGGACGAGTGAAGTCTTGTGAGGGTTACAGGGAACACGGCCACAAAGTTCATTTAAAATACTAATACAAGGTTATTGTGTTTAAAAGAAAGAAGTAATGCAGAGGATAATTACGTCGTAACTCTTATAAGGAGTTACGCCGTAACTGGCAAAACCTGGCATATGCTGCAAAGCGTGTGGCTACGGCGTAACCACCGGGCTGAGATTATGCCGTAAATGGTAATGCTTCTGAAGTTCTGATGAGAAAGGGATTGTTACGGCGTAACCATGATAATGAGTTACGCCGTAACTCTGGGTGGATCAGCATGCTGCAGCAGCAACTTTTAATTCCTACAAAAATGGTTAAAAACACAAAACCCAACAGAAATGGAAATAAAACAAAAGAAAGGGATAATTCGGGTTGTCTCCCGAAAGAGCACTTTTCTTTATTAACGAGTCTTTAAGTTAGACTCAGAGCCTTGGGTCTTTATGGTGGCCTTTGGACTTGGCCAACTTCCTCCATGTCTTTCATCAAGTTATGCCTGACCCAAGCGACATTTGTGGCAGTGCGGAGGTATTCTTTAGTCTCAATCTTCCGAATTTTGCAAAACTTTTCCTCCGGCCCTAAGTGGTATCGAGTGAACTCATATTTTTCCGCAATAATTGGGGGTGGCCTCTTATAAGGAATCCCAAGGAGTTTACACCTTCACTTCTCATGTGCTTCATCATCGGGGTCAATGAACCCATCTTCACCTTGAAGAAGTTCGAGGTAATCAAAATCACCATCATCGGAATCGGCATCTTTAAGAGGTATATCATCGAGTAAAATTTCCCCTAGCACTTGTTTACATTCCTCATTTTCCTTCCTTGATGAATCCTTGGTGTCGCTATCTGATTCATCATTTGGAACTGCATTGTTTGGTTGATCTTCCATCTCCCATTCCAGATTTTCTCCTTAGTTAGCATCATCGAATCCTAAATCGTCTGGCCAAGGCAATTCTGTTCTTTCTGAGTCATTAGTCGAGATCCATAGGAACTCGTCTTCCCAAGTTCTCTCAATGTTGCTTCCCCCGTCGCATTCATAATCAAAAGGGTTGCAGGATGCCCACACTTTTCCGTCAGTAGTTTTAATTTGCTCACACCAATGACTTTGAATTCCTCTGTCATCGTCGTTGCCAGAAGGAATATTACTGAGAGGCTTAATGGTCTTTTCTTGAAGAATATGTTTTTCATATTTGAGCTCTAGATTTCTTAATAAGACCGAATTAATTATTATGTCACCGAACCTTACTGAGTACCAGTCTTCGAATGATAGGTCCCCAAATTTGACATCATGTCTTCCCGATTCATGTGGGCATATCAAAACTTCGTCATTGCCCCCTCCGTTGAAACTCTCACAAAAGGGGTTGCAAGCTGGCCATGCTTGAGTGAACTCATCTTCCGTGATTAGTAAGGGTCTGCAGTAATGCTTGATAGGTGGTCCTTCCATTTCGTTGATCGAGAACTTTGCTAATCTTTCTTCATCATTAAGCGTGGTCCACATGTATCTGTCATCATTAACCCTTTCCTTATTAAACCCTCCATCGCAGGTTTTTCGAGGGTCGCAAGAGGCCCATATGTTGTAACATTCTCCATCATCAATTGCAATTGCCTTACACCAATGTTCCTCCTTTTAGAATCTATTACTTTGTAAGTGTTGTCATTGCTTGTGTCCTGGTTACGCCGTAACTCCGAAGTTTGGTTACGGCGTAACTCTCTTCTGCCTTCGGTATCATTGTTTCTGTTAGACTCATCGGAGGACTTGTCATTTTCAGAAAATACCGCTTTACATACTGTCGATTTGTTCTTTTGTGCCTCATTTCTTTTTTGTACCTTGTCGCCAAGCTTCTCAGTCATAGTTTCCAAGTTCTTTTGTGATACGTCATGGCTAGAAAGGCTTTTGTTTGTATTATCTTGGAAGTTTTTCAGCCATTCCTCTTGCTCTTTCTGTCTCTTGGTTGAATCCACAAGGTACTTGTTAATCATTTCCTCCAAGTTAGCTCTTCTTTCATTACGCTCATAATATGGTGGGGGTCCTCCACGATAGCCATTACGATTATCCCCATAAAATGGTCGATTTTGTCCATATTTAGCTTCTTCGATCGTGTTTTTATCGTTGTTGTGAGGACAATTCTTGGTGAGATGTCCTCCCCCACAGCTTTCACAACCCACTTGGATGGCATGAACGGTTTCTCTGATTTTTAGCATATCTCGACTTAGATTTTTGATTTTACTAGCGATGGTTGCAATTCCGTCGAAACTTCCGCCTTGGTGTCTATCGCTTCCTCCATCGTGCCATTTTTGGGAGTGATCAGCCATTTTTTGAATGGCTTCAATTTCTAAAGTAGGAGTCATGTTCGGGATCGGTCCTTGATAGTCCAGTATCTGTCTCGTAGTCACACTGATTCCTTTGTAGAAGATGTTGACCTTTTGCTGGTTGTTTAGATCATGTGTAGGACATTTGTAAAGGATATCATTGTATTTATCCCAGGCTTGATACAATGTTTCATCGTCTTCTTGTTTGAAATTATGGATCTCCAAGAGCTGGTTAGATATCTTCGACGGAGGGCAATACCTCTGGATGAAGTGTTTCATTTGTAGTGCCCAAGTATTGACTGCCCCGGCGGGCAATATTTCGATCCATCTTTTGGCAGCCCCAGTAAGATTCATGGGGAATACCCTTAGCATAACAGCGTCATAAGACACACCCGAAATGTTGAAAAGGCTTGCGATGTATAAGACATTTTCAACGTTCTCATACGCATCTTCGTCCCTGTTTCTTGAAAAAGGGTTAGCACGAAGCTCCCTCATAAATTGGTCTTTGATTTCGAAACGGACATCGGCTCCAATTGCCGGTCTTACGAGACCCGGCCCTTGTTCTGCTCTTTTCAACGCCAAATATTCCTCAAGAGTGAGGTCATCAATGTTAACGACTTCCATGGTACCTGAAAACTTGAAAAGTGATCGTGAGAATTTGAAAATTTTAAAAACAAAAAGAAAATGAAAGACTTAATAGCAATCCTAATTAAACTCCCCGGCAGCGGCGCCAAAAACTTGATGTAGGTTTTACTGACCAAGTTTTAATATTTATAAAGTCTCGTTGTACCTATGGACTACCCTAATGCACTAACGGGCAGTGTACCCGGTCGTGTGTACTGTAGTATTCGGTAAAACCGACGTCGTCCCAAGAGTTATGTGTGTTGGATCAATACTAAGTCTAGGTGTCACAGATTTTAATATGATTTCGATAGAAAATTAACTAATTAACTACTAAAGAAAATAATGGCAAAGGTGTGATCAATAGAGGAGAGTGGTGCTAACCTAGTTATTCATCCTACCTAGTAATGTCTATGTTTAATTACTTTCAATTACTCCAGGTGGGGTCAAAGTCGAGAGGACAACATTTGGTCAGTTCGCCCTAACCTATCAGCAAAGATGCCACCACTGGAGAAGTCAGGTGTCCCCTCATAAGTCCAGTTGTTCCTGGTCCCCTAAGCCGAGTCATTAAGTTCCGCTACATGCTAGACTTATAATAGTGAGTGCCCGGGCGTTAGAAACTTAAACACTCACCCCCTAATTCTTAAGTTCATCCAAACGGTAGGTGATCAGTTGGTCAAATCCTACAAGTAAAAAGGGTCGTCAGTTGGTCATATCATACCCTTCCCGTCTTAGTCCGCTCACCTAGGGTCAGTTGGTCATATCTCCTAGGCAATTGGCCTCTACCACCATTCAAAACTACCGAAACAAGGGTAGCTACCAATAAACTATGCATTCATACACTTAGAAATAATTATACGGAAGTAAAGTAACCGCAAACAAAACAATTAAGGAATCATAACTAGGCCAGCACCAAGAGGTTCTTAGCCCCTCATATTAACCATACAAATCAATTCAATAATTAATGTTACGAAATACATGAATCGAAAGTAAAGGAAAGATAAAATGCTAATGCTTATTGTAGGGGAGTGATTTCTCCCTTGGAGATAGCTCCGTACGCTCCTCTAGACCTGCCTTTGGCTTCTTCCCACGTTCTTTGGGTGTGGTGTGTGAAATGGGATGCTTTGAAATGCTGGAAATCGTAGGGTATTTATAGGCCAGATCCTGGTTACGGCGTAACTATAAGAAGAGTTACGTCGTAATCATCTATTTCTTCGTAATTTGCACTAGATCTGCTGGTTATGGCGTAACCTTAGAAGTGGTTACGCCGTATCTTCAATGAATCTTGGTTACGCCGTAGTTTGATGCATGAGTTACAGCATAATTATCAGCGGCACGAAACCTCATTTGACCTAATATGGTTACGTCGTAATCTTTGGGGAGAGTTGCGCCGTAATCTTCTGATAAGTTGGATTTTTGAGTCACGCTTTAGTTCCGGCGTAATGTGAGAGATGAGTTACGCCGTAACTTCTTCAAAGTGAGCATACTATGATAAATCTTTAGTAAACTCTCCAATTCCGCGTCTCTTTAGCTCAAATGCTCGTAATTTACCTGAAAGTGTAAAACATAGGAAAACAAGCGTAAATCCATATAAATGATATAAATTACAAGCATTATCGGGGGAAATTGACACTTAATATTCAGGATAATTTGATGTTATCACGCAACATCAGGACGAGTACATCTCACAGCATACATAATAGATCCTATAGCAGAAGCATAAGGAACTCTTTGCATGCGCCCTTTCACAGCAGGTGTCTCAGCACCTTGTGACTTACTCAACTTAGGCTCTTCTTGCATTGGGATAGCTCTACGTTTGGAATTCTCCATACAAAATATCTTCAAGATTTTCTCAATGTAAGCACTTTGACATAAACCAATCAATCATTTAGATCTGTCTTGATAGATCTTGATTCCAAGAATATATGCAGCTTCTCCCAAGATACGATTTTACATCTTGTAACATTGGAATGTTGTTTCTCATAAGCAATATGTCATCAACATATAGAATTAGGAAAGTGACAAAACTCCCACTAGCTTTCTGATATACACATGGCTCATCTTGATTATGAGAAAATCCAAATTTCTTAATCTCATCATCAAAACGCTTATTCCATTGCCTCGATGCTTGCTTAAGTCCATAAATGGAATGCTTGAGCTTGCATACACGGTTAAGATATTTAGGATCAACAAAACCCTCAGGTTGCTCCATATAGACCTCTTCGTAAAGATGTCCATTGAGGAAGGCGGTTTTGACATCCATTTGCCATATCTCAAAGTCATATAATGCCACTATGGCTATGAGAATCCTTATAGCTATAATGTCTGCAACAGGAGAAAAGTTTTCTTCATAATCAATCCCGTAGGTTTGAGTTAAGCCCTTTGCTACAAGACGAGCTTTAAAAGTGTATAACTTACTATCCATGTCAGTTTTCTTCTTGAAATGCCACTTGCTACCAACTGTCTTGCAGTTAGGAGGAAGCGCAACTAAAACCCATACATCATTGTCTTTCATGGATTACATTTCCACATACATCGCATCAAGCCATTTCTTGGATTCAGGATCCAGCAATGCAGCTTTATAGTTATTCGGTTCACCAAAATCCCCTAACTCATGTTCATCAGCGTCAATGTGTAAACACATACGGTCAGGAGCACGGCATGTCCTTGTAGACTTTGGAATTGGAACAATATCACTTTGAGGTTCATCAATTTCTTAATCATCCTCATCATGATGAATGCTAGTGTCTAAAGAAGGATTTGTATCCTCATCTTGAATTATTTCAAGATCTTCTAAACTCCCACTTGCTTCAAGATCCATAAGATCATTCTCAAAGAACTCATCATTTCGAGCAACAATAACTTTGTTCTCAAATGGAAGATAGAAAGAATATCCCATTGTTTCCTTTGGGTATCCTACAAAGATACACTTAACAGCTCTATGTTCAAGTTTGTCAGGTTTGGTAAGTGTATCATGCTTAACAAGTGCCTCACAACCCCAGACTTTTAAGTAAGACAGCTTAGGGGCTTGCCCATGCCATACTTCATATGGTGTCTTATCAACCTTCTTAGTTGGAACCATATTGAGAATGCGTGCAGCAGACTCAAGGGCATAATCCCAAAAGGACTTTGGAAGAGTAGTTTGTTTCATCATAGAACGCACCATGTTAAGCAGGGTTCGATTTCTCCTCTCAGATACACCATTATGTTGTGGAGTATAAAGAGGAGTTCGATGGGCAATAATCCCATGCTCTTTTAGATGATCCAAAAACTCTTGACTCATATATTCACCTCCACGATCAGAATGTAGTCCAAGTAGATCTTTAGCCCTATCCACTTTATGTTTATAGGGTTTTCTTGCCATCTTACCAGACATGCATGAAACACACTTTTCAAGTGACTTAATGTCAGATGAGTTGAGAAGTCCATCGTGTTGCAACTTCTCCATGCATTATTTGCTAATGTGTCCAAGACGACCATGCAACAAGAGAGCAGAGTCCAAGTTAGACTTGGCTCTTTTATTGCTTGCATCAAACATAGAACTATCATTTGTATTTGAACAAGACATATCAATTTCATAAATACCATTACGAGGAATAGCAGTAAATTAAACAATGTTATTCTTAGAAACTGAAATTGCATTATTTGATTCAAAACGGTTAACAAAACCATCGTCATACAAACGGGAAACTGAAATAATCCCTCTAGTAATAGAGGGAGCATAATGACAATCATCTAAGACAATAACTAATCCGCTGGGGAGACATAAATGAAAAACACCAATAGCTTCAACTCCTTCCCGTTGACCATTGCTCACGTACAGACTTAAAGCTCCTGGCTTCAGCTTCCTACTTCCCCTAAGACCCTGAGTAGTACTACATATGTAGCACAACCCCTTGTCATATACTAAGGATGTATTAGGAAAAGAGTAGAGTTCTATAGTGAAAATACCTGAAGAACTAGCTGCAAGAGACTGTTTCTTCTTTTTCATCAACTCGGCGAGATACTGGGGGCAATTCCTTCTCCAATGTCCTGTCTCACCACACTGGTGATAGGTAGCGTCCTTCGCTGGATTATCCTTCTTGGGTGGTGGAGGAATATTGGGTTTTGAAGTAGAAGCATTGTATGGCTTATACTCAGTAGCATAACCAAACTTGCTTTTTCCATTTCCACGATTCCCCTTAGCAGCCTTAAACGATTTATTCTTCTTATGGTTTTTTTGGACCTTCCCCGCACGTATGTTATGGAGTGCAGGTGCAGCATCTTTCTTTGGCAACGTCTGCTCATGTTACTTAAGCATAGCATGTAATTCATTTACAGTCTTCCCCATGATGTGCATATTAAAGTTCTACACAAACGAATTGTACTCTTTAGAGAGACCGATTAGGATCAAACTAACACCATAGTTCAGAGTAACTGGGTACCAAGACGTTACAAATTGTCAATGTAGCTCTTCATCTTTAGAACATACGAGCTAACCGATTGACCCTCTTCCTACTTGCAAGCGTGAAATTCACGTGTAGTTTGTAGAAGCTCTTGTTCTGCCTGTTGGGAGAACATAACTTCAACTCCTGAAGCATGTCATAAGCACCAAGATGAGTTAGATTTAGTTGGATCTCTAACTCCATGATCATGAGCATGAAGGCAACTATATCCTTTGAGCCTTTGACCCAAGCATTGTGAGCTGCAAGAGCCTCAGGAGAGATAGGGTGGCCAAGAGTTGCAACAGGTGCAGCAGGTATAGGATGCTCCAAATAAGTTTCCTTATCTTTATCTGAAAATATAATGCGAAGCTGGCGATACCAATCAATGAAGTTAGGTCCAGTGATTTTTTGTTTCTCAAAGAAACTCTTGAGTACCGAACTGTTTCCGACTGACGTAGTCATCTACAATTTTGAAAAGTTCAAATAATTAGTATTTTCGATAATTACATTCTTAAAAGAATTAACTACCCAATTAATTACTAATAAAACTAAGATCCATCTTGCACTCCCACTTATTTACCAGAGGTCTGATAAGTACGTAACTAAGTGGGACAAGAGGTAAGCGACGAGCGTTAATTGCATAATGCAACTCTTAGACTTTATGAGACTGTTTAAGGCATTAGTATCAAGTAATAATGTCAAAAGCATGTTTAGTTCTCATCTTATGCCCTGGGTTCAGGGTTTGACCAAGCCAACTCGAAATACGTCAACCAAGTATGAACTTGTAAAAATAACCAAAGGTCTAACCTAAGTGAAATAATTACCATGGGTTGGAAATGCCCTGAGGTCCGACCAGAGAAGTCAATCCAATTGCACGTGTTCATAGTTGGATGACATAGACTTAAAATTAACAAATAGGTATGCACATAAATATGGTAAAAGTCGTGTACAAAGAAGCATGCAAAAAAACTTTGTAACACTAATTTTAAAAACTTTTGGTTTTTGACACTGTAGTGATCATTATGGTTCACGGTAGCTCCAATAGAACTCGTAGGGAGGCGGAGGACTAGGTCAGCACTAGGCAATAACCGGAAATCCTTTAGGTGTGACTGTGCTCACCTCCTTAAACCCCCTTTATAGTCTGTTCTAGTGGGTGAGCCGTACATCCCAAGTGTCCATAGCGTCTAGTTTTTAAATTCATGACAACTTGTTTCAATAGTTTAGGTCACTTTATTTAACAAAAACAATTTTCCACGAAACAAATAGCAGGTCACAATGAGCATGAAATTTAGGCGTGTAAATAAAGACCAATATTAATGTTATGGTTACGATATGTATTATTTCATATTGCATGCAATTAGGTGTCAAAACAAGTAACAATAATGGGCATATTGGAATGACAAACATATAGTCATAAACATCAATATATAAAAACATATTGTTCCGAGTTCTCTCATGAGTCATCCCCAAAAAGAGAACCATAAGACCGTCACTAGGTTCAATACCTAGATCGTCCCATACATCACAAAAAAAATATTGAGTGGGTCTTGTGGCCGGAAAACACATAAAAAGCATGGCAAACTAAATTAACAATTAATTACGCTATTTTACGTATTTAATAAACAATATGTAATTCTAATTATCATTATAATTCTAATTAACAATTAATTAATTTTAATTAACCTTTAATTCTAATTAACCTTTAATTCTAATTAACCAATTAATTCTAATTAACAATTTAATTTAATTTGTGTGTGTATTGTTATTTTTTATTAATAATTGACAAGTATTGCATATAGTTGCCAAAACAAAAATAAAACGAATAACTAGCTAGATATCATGCAACCTTTTAAACATGTTTATTAAAGACACGTGTAACCCATAATCGCAAAAACGAGTTAACTCATGATGCCACTGTTGGGATTTTAGAACTGAAGTTAGCCAAGTAACGCAAACGAGTACGCAGCGGAATTGGATCTAGTTAAAGCAATTAGGTAAACACGTATTTAATAAACAATAAGTAATAAAAGGTAAATTGAAAACTAACCTTTGGCGACAAGTGCAAGCAAGTAAACGAACAAAGAAACCAAAGAAACTCAAGTATCTAAAATAGATACCTCTACGAGTATCACACACAAACACTTAAACCAAGTACGTTCGATAAGAGTTAGTCGAGAACGTTTAAACAATCAGCCCCTTGAAAACACTTGAATACCACGAACAAGAAAACCTAAAGAACAAGTCTTCCTTACCTGCCTGAGAACCAAAACTGCCTGATGAGCAGTTTCCTTCAATACCCGATATCGGACAACAAACGTCTGAGATCTACCCTTGTTCTGTTCGAGAAAGTGTCACGACCAGAACACAAAACCAACTTGCTGCTGGTAGTATTCGACTAGGAACTCAGGAACAAGAACACCAAACGAATATCTAAACTTCTTAGATCTAAAGAAAGATGCAAGCTAGACCTTTGACAACCAAGTTAAAAACCCTAATCGGATTCTTGTTAATTCCGATCGGGTATGAACACGTTTAGGTGAAACGCGTACAACGCGTGTTCGGGGTCAAAGGAAACTTCCTTTTCTTCGAGCAAATTTTCAACCACATAGGTAGTGAACCTAATCATTGTAGTGTAGTATTAGGGTAAGCCTCGGGGATTGATATCGTTCTCTAAGAGAATAGGAATGCTAGTGAGAAATTACTACGCTAAGGTTGAGGTTGAGGAAGATTATTTTTTATCTTTTTTATATTTTTTAGAAAACTAAATGTACGATCTCGGGGTTTGGATTGGGGGGGGGGGGTACTTCTACCGATTACTCTACTATTCTAATTATCTAATCTAAGGGTAGTCTTTGTCTTTTTGAAGTGTGCTTGTATGATGATTAAAGATGTGTCTACCTAGATACTATTACTCCCTAGTTATCTTTTATTAGTGGTTGAATTGTCACGTCCTTATTCTTAACGCGTTGTGTTTTCTAAGGTCGTAGGGTGTGCTTTTATCCCTAACTCTTTGAAGCTACCTAAGGTTAATGACTACGAAATCTCTAGGATTCATAAACTTAACACTAAGGTTATCTTTGGATGTTTTGTTAGATATAACTTTTCACATACACATCAAACCATAACACAAGGTGGCGTATAAGATGGAATTCTAGAGAGAGAAAGTTAGAGGTTTAGGGAACTTAGTGAGAGAAAGTGAAAGATATTATTATGAGCTCCAACTCTCTACCTTGGGAGGTAGAGAGTATTTATAGTCTTACATAAATCGCCACACTATGGGCTGTGGATCAGGCATACAGTGGGTAAAGACCCGTCCGTCCTCTACGGTGTTACTTAACTAAATTACTACTTAACTTAACAGAACTACGACTACGAGCTTTCTAACGATTACATATACTTGAGGTGACCGACTCTTTAATACCGGGAATTTCTAATTCCTAACAATCTCCCCCTAAGGGAGGTCACCTCAATAATGTACCAAAATTACATTGAATACAAATAGATATGACATTTATCAATCGATCTTGCATTCTTGATGTAGTCCTTTGCTCCTAAGCTCGTAGTCATTGATTCTTCACAATGCATGTTTGGTTATTCCAAGTGGAGGTCTTTTACTGATCCACGTGATGATAAGATTGAGCCATCTTTGGAGATCATCAGCTATCAAAAATCTCTGAGACATCCATTGTGGTGTTGTGACTTTGGGACCGACATGCTCACATTCTGGATCATGATATCTTCTCATCAGAGTAGCGGAAGCTTTAGTTGATTCATGATATTGGCAGCAGCATAGCAGAAGCTTGGTGTGAAAATATCAGAGTCATTAATGCACTAATCATGATTTCTTTTGAGATGAATGTGTTAAGTGAGCATGCGGCTGTGGATTGACCGCTTCATTCTGATCAGCTGCAAACGTCGGGCGTACCTGCATACAACAGTTAGCAATAAATCGCACGAAAGTGTCTTTGATCACTTTCGATGAATTGAGGTACACGGCCCACGGTTCCCCGTTGATCAGTACAAGTACTGCCTGTGATCAGGTAGGATTCCTAAGAATCTCCTTGACAGGGTTTCGCAGCTGTTCTAGCTGTTCTCAAACCGGAACGTCTCAAAGAAGACAACACGGAGTGAGTGAACCAGCGAATTTTAAGTCCACTGATTGATGAAAAGAGATTTGAAAAACAATCGTGTATTGCTCAATAGAAATTGTTTTTGCAATACAACGAAGGTTTTATTGAAAATCAATTATCAATCATAAAAATACCTTTTGGTTTGAAAAATGAGTACACGGTCGATGTGCTAAAGAAAATAGTATATAAGCACAAAGACCGGTTTTTCAAAGGTATCCGTCAATCCCTAACCTGAACCAGGATTGATTCAAAAAATTGAATCGCCCCATTGTTTCTGTTCAGTTGTCACATGGTTGATCTATATGATAGATCTCACATGCCACCTACCAGGAGCTTGTTTGATGTTGGCTCCAGAAGGCTTTCCATCTTCATTGTGAATGTGTAAACACATCACTCAGATGTTCTGGCAATACCACAACGATAATGCGTAGGACTCATGATATAATCTCTCTTTCCACATTGTGTGTAACAGAGAGTCTTCATTGAAAGTGTCCTAATGAGATTTATTGATGATCTCGTGGCTCTAGACTCAATTTGTGTATATTTGGATCCTATAACGGAGACTAGGGAGAGGGTCTCCTTCTTCAATATCAACCATCTCTAAGAGAAAGTAGATAGATAATGTCGGTTCCCCGTGAGAATGAAACAAGCCCTTTTAAGAGGAACTTGAGTGGTTTGGAAAGTTGAAGTGCAGTGCGTCACTGGGTCCATGACGTCTTGTCTTCAATACCGATGTTATCATCAGTAGCATATGAATTGAACCCGGTTTCTGCCCTAAGGTTGAATTAATGGAGGGCTATTTGTTTTCACCCTTTTCTCATTCAATTCTTTTTAATTCTTCAACCCCTTCTGTGCTTACCGAGACTTCATAGCTAGAACCTTGTTGGGTTTATTCCAGTACTAGCTCAGTCTTAGTCCGCACTCTTCCCATATCTCATTTTTCTCCTTTTATCATCATACCTAAGGACTTCTACACTAACTAGTGGATTGTCCCTGGGTAGATCCCTCCGGTTCTGGCGGATCATGGGAACACATACCTAACCTTATCATCCTTATATCACCGTACATGAAGTAAAGTTGGTCGGTCTATTTGGTATTGTTCGTCTGCCATTGGATCCAATTGAAAACCATTTGAAAATCAATTCAGATACTTGTGATATATTATCAAAGCATTTTGTACCTGAATTGTTTTTGATATTTTTTAGAACGAGAACTCCCCCTCAACATGTGCATCAAGTATTTGAGAAATGTTTTGCACATGGAGGCAAGAGAAAGAATTAACTTCTTTGATTACCATTTTCTAAAAGATATCAACATCACTTCCCTCAACAGATGAAGTAGGTATAGCATTTCCGGGAAGGATGAGGTTTCCAAGAATTTGCTCCCCCTCAATATGTGCCTCGAGGTTTGAAAAGAGTTTTGCACATACTAGAGGGACCCTGCACATTAGGATGAATGATCACGTTTCAAATCAAAGGTTTAAGATAGATGCTCCCCCTCAACATGTGCATTGAAAAATTGAAATCGTTTGTCACATGTGGGAAGGACAGCATGTACATTCTTTTATAACCATTTACCTGATTATCAGTTTAAGTCCAATTTAAATCACACATTCTCCCCCGATCACAATTGTCAAATCATTTGAGATTTGTGATCTCGTATAGATTTAAATTGATTTTGAAAGCTTTTAAGGAGAATTGTGACTTGATTGTGAAAGTGTTTTAACTGATATGTACATTTATTAAAACATGCATGTATATCATTTGAAAACAATTTAATGCCAAATAACTTTTTAATTTAATTGAAATCATTCTCCCCCTCAATCAATGACGTAGGTTGTTGATTGAGAGATGGAGATTTTGACAAATAAGTCCTGATGATTATCAAAAATAGAGATTGAGTTATTTTTCAAAGCATTTAGTTTTCAGCAGATAAAAGTAACTAACTCCCCCTCTTACTAAAGTTAATTTAATTTTTCAATAAACCGTAATTTAACAAAAGTTTACTATATGTACGTACAAAATTATTTACATGTATAGTCAATTTTGTGAAAGTGTTAGTTCAGTGTTAAGAGGAATTTTCGAAAGTTTTAGTTAAATTTAGATATGCTCTAGTGTTTAGAGTTTACTAAACTGTTAACACTAGCCCCCTCTTACACACTAAATTTAACCTGAATTTGACTATTAGTCCATTTACCAATATTTTCTTACATGTACGACAG
>BPTQ01000002.1:18536960-18701587 GCA_019973895.1 Chrysanthemum seticuspe
GTTCTTGCTTTTCCAGGTGGAAATGACTGAAGCGATTGAAGTTCTAGTCCTTATGTTAAGGAAATCTAGTCAAGAGGTTCACATAGACGCTAATTCTTTTGCACTTATGAAACATTTGCGGATCCTGAAAATTTATGCTGAGGAAGAATTTGATCAGCAACGGGAATTGAAGGGTTACAATGTGAAGTACTCAGGAAGTTTGTATTATTTGTCCAATGAGCTAAGCTTGTTTTGTTGGCATGGATACCCTTTCAAGTACTTACCTTCAGATTTCTATCCAGAAAACATTGTTGTCATCGACCTCTCTTACAGCAACATAAAACAACTTTGGACAACACCAAAGGTATTTACTTGTTCATACATGTGTTTGTGTTTGACACCTAGAGATATTAAGAACTAATCTTTTTTCTATTGATATCAGTGTTTAAGAAGGTTGAAAATAATGAAGCTAAGGTACTGTTGTAACCTCACAACCACCCCTGACTTCTCAGAGATTACAAATCTCGAAGAGCTAGATCTTGAAGGTTGTGTGAATATGGTTACAGTTCATCCATCAATTGGAATGCTCAAGAGACTTGTTGTCTTAGATATGAGAGACTGCAGACGGGCTAGGAGTTTTCCTAGCAAAGTGGAAATGGATTCTCTTCAAGTTTTGAATCTCTCTGGGTGCCTAAAAGTCGATCAACTCCCTGAAGCATTGGGTCGGATCAAAAGCTTAACGGAGCTTCATGTTGACAGAACTGCCATTACAGAACTTCCTTCTTCTGTATCCTCTCTAGTAAACCTTGAATCATTGTCATTCGGTGGCCAAGGGAGGATTCAACCTAGATGGCGGACTTCAATCACTGCCCCTTTTCGTTTACCAAGTAAACAACAACATCCCCAACGATCAGTATGGTCTTCATTGGAAGGTTTACATATGTTAAAGTATTTGAATTTCAGCTACTGCAAGTTAGAACAAGTGCCCGAGAGCATTGGAGGCTTATCATTTCTACAGAGACTAGAGTTAGCAGGGAACAATTTTACTAGCTTGCCTGGAAGTTTGAGTCAACTTTCTCATCTTGAAGATCTTAGACTTGAAGGTTGCAGGAAGCTGGAAGTGTTGCCCGAACTTCCACATAGCGTAAATCATATTTATGCAAGTCGTTGCACCTCCTTAAGAGAAGTGCTGGGATCATCTAAATACCCATTCAAGAATAGGTACAATGATTTCTTCAATTGTCCAAAGCTGTTTAAGAATGTTACCATTGATAGCGAGGGGTCTATATCGAAGACTCAGTGTCTTGACTCATCTATAACTTCGCAAGGCTCTATTCACCAGCTTTCTGCTTTCCTTGGGTATGCGGGTTTACAGGCTGACAGATGTGAATTCTTCTCGCGAGACATTACCGATTATTATTATTCTCTTTTAGAGATAATGTATCACGGGAATAGCATTCCAGAGTGGTTTACAAATACAAGTACGGGAAATCATGTAAAGGTTGAATTACCTTCAGATTGGTGCTTCAATAAGTTTAGGGGATACGGATTTTGTGTTGTTTTTAAGAGAAAAAAGCCTTACGAATATAAAGGATACTCTGTAAAGAACTTTGATGGAGCTTCTATGAACCGATATGGTAGCTTTGTGAGAGAGGTGCTAGGAATCCAAGATTCATATATGATATGGTTGTGTTACACGAAGTGGTATACACAGGAATGGAAGGAAGCAAAGAATTTTGTTACATTTAGTTTCCTAGATGAATTCATGTGTAAAGAACATGTTGAGGTGAAGGAGTGTGGAGTGAGACTAATATGTGATGAAGATATAGAACAAGAAGCAGATTTAAGTATGCTCCAAGGCCTCCCTACTCCAACAACACAACATGGTGCATTGTTAAAACTACATGGGGCAAATGGTGGTTTAGAGTGGTCGTGGTAGTTCAATTGAAATGAGCTTTATTGTGTTTCTTTAATTCATCCATATGACTTTTGTTTATAATGAGCTTTTTATGTAGCACACACCATGTGTTTGTTGAAATGTGTATGAGAAGAACTCATTGACTGTTATATTGGCAAACTATTGGTATAGCTAATATATATTGTTGGCTTGATTTTTAAGAACGTATTACAATACAAACATGGGTTTCGTTTCCATAGCCACTTGTATCTTGAAAAGTGTTTTTTTTTCTGCATTTCATTGCAATTTTTTTATTAAATACAAACAGGTAATATGAGACATTTGGGAAAAAGAATAACAGAGGAAATAGGGTGAATCATGCTTTTAATGTGTTACTTTATCACCACAAGTCATCTCGATACCATTTGTCAATACAAAATTGCACCAAACATTCTTTGCTTACCATGAAAACAACGCCTCTTTGTTTTTTCTTTTTTGTCTTTTTTTTTAACTGATGATTCTCGCTTTTGCAACATACCAACGGGTAAGCTTCATCTCTGTAAATTTAAGTTAAAAATAATGAATATGATTTACTTTTTCTAGTTGTTTGATGAAATGTATATGAGTTATTACTCTAGTCCATTTTCAAATTGCATGTAATTTAAGAAATTCTCATTAACTGCACTTTTCACCAATCAAATATCATCTATGCTCACTAAAATTTCTTTTGGTTTGTTTAATATGAAAGTGTACAAGTACTTTGAGACAATTCAAGTAGAAATATGGAGTTATAAAAAATCATTCATCAACATGCCAGCTTGTTTGTTAATACGACATAGAACAAAGTCACACGGGTTTGATGTAAATGTGGAGGAGGTCGCTGAACACGCCCTTACAGTCAATACTCATTTACATCCTGAACATCACAGTTACAAGACATACAACAAAGTTTCTGACAACCAAAAAGAATTGATTTACAGTCAGTTTCAGGAGTATATGGTTGTCCACTCCAATCTGTTATGTAGTCAGAAAGGTAGTTTTTCGCTACAAAGAAAAGAATGAGGATGACACTATTCTATGGAGTATCAGCAATGTTGAAAGATGGTTCTGATATTGATATGTATGTCATATCGAAAGCAACCACATATCTGACTATCTGTTGTATCTTCTCGTGACATTACCCTGTTATGTTGCCAATAGGTATTGGCATGATCAGGTATCGCGACAACTGTGCTGAAGCAATGGGTTTTTCAAGGAAAAAGGTCAACCGAAAAAGTTGAAGCATGTCTAAAGCTGCCGGAAGTTGATTCTCTTCAAGTGTTGCCAAGTAAAGTGAAGGGGGATCAATGCAAATCTGTACTGTTTGATGGTTGCAGACTGGCTTTTAGCTTGAAAAAGATGGAAAAAGAGCGTATGTGGAAAGTCGCGTTAACTTATGCTGCTACTCACTGCAAAGGATTTCACCTTGAGAAACAGCTTAGGAAAGGGGGTGAGTTTTTGACTCAAGTTTGGCTACTGATGGTACATTTGGGCATCACAGAGCAGCTCCAGGTTTCTCAAGGTGATGCAGAGCTATAATCAGTGACTTGTAATGCACATAAACTTGAGTCACTCTGGTCACTGTTGGCCAACCCAAACCTGAAAGGAGAACAATTTTACAGTCAACAAAAAGTCCAAAGCAAAGGTCACAAAAAAAGCACACATTAACTGTGTTTTGTGGACAATGTACTAAAACTATTTAATATGGAAATACTTTTCTTAAGAACTCTCGTTATCAGGTGTATACTTTCAAAGTTGTGAAATAGAGAAGGGTTTGTGATTTGGTTAGTTTCTTTGAGAATCAATGCTTTTGAAACTTAAGACATGACATCATTTTTATATTTTTATATTAAATGTTCGTGTATAGATACTTAAAGTTGGCTATTATTAGAGTAAACAAAAACAAATTAGTTTTATCAATTTGAAAGGAAAAAATAGTCAATTGATGCTGATATGCTTATGTAAAAGTCTGTTTGAGATTAGAAGTAGAAAAAAGATGCATGGCATGCTTAACTTTGTCCGAATGATACTTAAATGCATAAGTGCATAGCATTGTAAGGTTTATGGTCCACTACTATCTTCAGTCTTGTAAAAGTAACCAAAATTGAAGGGGCTTTGCCGAAATAAGGCCCATAAGGTAGGTGGGTATGATATGATTTGGTCATATTACTGGTTGTCAACTTGTTAAATTTCAAAGGATAATTTCTGATCCAGTACAAATTTGGAGATGTACCACTGATCATAATAAGAAGTTGTGCTATCTAGTTGGACTAGTCGTGAAAGTAAGCTACACTATTTTTAAATCCGTGGGCTAAAAGGTGTAAGATACCTTCAGTTCTGATGTCAATTAAAAAAGAAACAAAAAGGTCTACTAATATATAGACATACAAAACACTGAGAGTACAAATCAGTTAAACCTTATTCTATGGGTCACCCATCTATGAATATGGGAAAATTGGTCATCAAAGTAGCCAAAATGGCAATTGATCAATCAAAGTAGCCAGAAACCCCACTACATTCCTGCTACCTTGCGAGGCTCAGATTTTTGCATCGAAAGAGCTTGCAAGAGTCTCATGTCAGGCCACTTTCACTATGTGAGTTCCATGTCAAGCCAATTTCATGGTTGCTCCATAAAAGCGTCCAACTTTCACCATAAAATCCCACATCTGCTGCAAAAAAAACTAAACCTCGCAAGGTTTTAAAACTTTCTAGCAGACCAACCCACAAGGAATCTTGCAGAATTCTTTGCCATCTTGTCAAATTCAATTGTCATTTTGGCAAGTTTGACCAACTACCCTATTTATGTGATGGAACAACTAAAAAAAATAAGAGAAGAAAGAAGCAGAATCCTAACTTCTTTACTCTAGTTTCCACACAAGTGACAAAATGGTCTTGAAGTGCAACTGGTCAAAACAGAACTCTTTTTTTGGTAAAAACTGTTTTCGCCAAATTTTCAGTAGGAAAATAGAGTCTTGCAAGACTAAAAAATTAGATTACGTCGGAACTAATTTATGTTTTTTAGTTAAATGAATAAGGAAGTTTTATGCATTTAATTTACATATGGGAAACTACCAATCTGTTTTGACCCATTCCCCTGTTTTCATTAAGCAGTTTTTATCTATTAGCTGTTATACACTTAGACGATTATACATACTAGAGATAAAATTGTAAGTAAAGGGGTTAAAATTGCCACCTTTAAGTTCTGAACAGAAAAAATGGGAGGAAAGAGGGACAAAACAACTCAACAAGCATGGAAGAATTCATACCTCATGCATGCTGAGCAAGACTAAGAATCTTGACATGCTTTTTCTTCCTTAGCTCATGTGGAACTGAACCAAAAACCCTGGTCCCAATCGGTTCACCTTGATTGTTGACGAGTACAACAGCATTATAATCAAACTTAACCTCACTCCAATCACACCGACCCTTCTGCATGGCAGCTCAGACAACCACACCATACACCACCTGTCCTTTCTTTACTTTTCTGCCTGGTTGGGCTTCCTTCACTGATGCTACTATCGTGTCCCCTAATCTGGCTCCTTTCTTCCCTTTCAAAGCTTGTATGCACATAACTCGTTTTGCCCCTGAGTTGTCCACCACTTTCAAATTGGATCGCATTTGTATGAAAGTCCTTATTTGCTGTAAAAGTCACAAATTAAAGAAGTGTTTTACACTAAATTTAACAGATAATTATTTTTATATAAAATAATACAATATGGGAGGTTTTATGCATTAAAAATACAATTGGGTGACTTTCGAACCATTTGACTTGTTACCTTTCAAGTTGAAACTTTTAATTCACCCATTTGGACAATTAGAGAAAAAACAGAACCCAAATCGACCCATTCATGAACAAATGGGTCAAAACTACCACATCTAGATTACACTGTTGAGGCCCCACAATAATGAACGTCCAGCTAGTTTGATTTTCTTTCATGCATACAATATGACAAAAATCAGATGATGAAAAACTTATTGCAAAAGAGCAAAAAGAAACTATGAATGCAGTATCAAGCAATTTTTAAGGAAGTGGCTTATCTTAAATTAACACACATTGATATATCGAGATAAGTTATGCAGATTTCCAAGCTATCTATATAGGGAAAGATCATTACCTTGGCAACAAGTCAACCAAAATCCTTTTTACTTGTGTACAAAAACACCTAACATATCTTATTTATCCTAGTTATGGTTCATGTAAGCAAAACACATCTATTAGTATCTTACATCTATCAAACTAGATAGAAGTGTGTGTTTAGGCGAATTTTCACTAATATGTTTGGTTGGTGCTTCTGATGTACTGTTTGGCTGAAACATAACCACTAACTTCAATCAACTTAAGCCAATACGTGATGACTTTGTTTTTACCAAGCAACATATTGTTACCATTATAAAATTGTGAAATTTACAGTGCCACTAATAGACGTCAAAGTAGAATGAGACAACTCTCAGTTACGTCACAGATTAACAAGTTCATGCCTTTCTTCCAGCAATGAGAACAATGGAACTAAACCTATTCTCCCAGTGAAAAATGGATCTATCGATAGTAGCATAAAACTATGAATCCTGAAGAAGTAGAGAGTAATCACAGTAGCTTCAATTAGAATACCAAAGTTTCGAAGGAGTTAGTACACTACATCCTTCAGACTTTTCGCAGCAAGAAATGAGTATACAAAAAGAACAATATCGGAGCAATGACTACATAAAAAGTAGAAGTTACAAGATTTATACTGGAAGCTAGTTTATATCACTCAAGCAAAGAAACCTTAGAGCCCATACCACGAAAGCAATTAGAAGCAGAATTTGTTGCCATCTTGATCTACTTCACAAGTTTCGTTTCCTAACTGCAAACATTATTTCAAACACTCACATTATTCCTATTCTTTACAGCCTCAGAAAAGAAAGGTGCAATATTAAATGAGTATACTATGTCAGAAATGCGATAGCTAATTAAATATAAGAGTTGAACGAGAGATACAACTTCACCAACCACGGGGAAAAGTAATCCCAATAGACCTGAAACAATTTTCAGACTATAAACACTTAGGATAATCATACATACTGATGTACGCAAGACCTTAACACAGTCAATAAATATAAAAACATCTAAATCAAACGTTAAAGGACAAATGGGACTAAAGTCGGCATATAGCAAATCAAACTTTCAAGCTGAATTTAGCCTGCACTTGGACAGATGATCACTAATTCCGCGGTTTGTTTTGCTTTACCACACAAATTAGCGCGAAACATCATAACAATGACATCTTAATTTGTGTTCTGCCTACATCATTTACAACTAAAGAAAAGTAAGTTTTGGAGCGCCGTTTTGTGCACCTTACGGCATCTTCTTTAGTAAAGATTTAACTAAAATAAAAACAAGATATGGGACACTTAACAAGAACATAAATGATTAGTCATTTCGTATCCTCGACTACTTTTTTTATATAACGACGATATTAATCTTTTTTCAACATTTTATACTCATTATCTCACATGTTTCCAGAGAGGCATAACATCAAACACTGTATGTGCATCATAAAAGCATACTTTTAAGTAATGTCATAACTGAGGGATTTCATCGAACACGTTATGCGCGTAATACAAAAGATGAACAGCCCTCATGAGTTGTTAACTAATTGAGCTATAATAAGTTTATATGGGATATCAAATTAGTGTAGAAGTATATGAGAAAACTGAAAAACGAATGTACCTGTTATAAATGCGGTTGAGGTTTTATGATTCGGGTGAAGACAAATAATAAACGAGGAGAAATGTTAGACCTTGTAAATTCTCTAAATGCCCCAGTTGCCCAACTTTATTATCTCAAATGCCCCACTTTTTTTTCACTTCTCAAAATGCCCCATAGGCAACTCTATCAACTAAATATTTGGGCAACTATCTTAAATAAATGACATGTGTCCCATTTTGTGGGGCAACCATGTACTTATCAAGTACAAGTGTAAAAGAGTTTCAGTTGGGCAACTTTGACTTTTAATGTTGGTCAACTAACAATTTTTGTCTTTTAGCCAAAAAGTAAGGTATTTTTTTATTATTAAAAAGTACATATATATTGGGCAACTGGGTCCCACAAGGTTGTACTTTGGGCAACTTTTGATGTATAAGGTGTAGAATGCATTGAATGTATAAAAAAAATTTAGAAAAGGTATAAGTATTTTAACCTTTATACCTTTATACATTTATACATAGATAAACTTTCTCAACACACTTTTATTTGAAACCACCACATCGCCACCCACACACTTCCTCAACACAATCTTCCTCAACACACTTCTCAGCAAGAGCTAACACTGTCCGATCTAATGTCTAAAGTTTATGTTTTCGCTAGGGTAAGTAATTTTACGTATTTTCATATATTGATTTATGGTTTTGTTAATTTATGTTTTCGCTAGTTTAGGATTTCGATAATTTATGGTTTCGCTAATTTAGGGTTAACTTTTACGTAATTGTTCTTGTTTGATTTTGGGTTTCGATATTTTAATGTTAATGTATTGGGTGATTAATTGTTTCTGTAAGATAACTGGTAACCTATTGGGTGATTAATTGTTCTTGTGGTTTTAGTGATTTGTTGCTACTTATTAAGTTTGACAAACCACAGTAACATAAGTGGTACTAAGTGAATAAAGCACTCTAATGATGGTGCAAACTGGTTGGATTAACGAAACAAAATACACTGAAAAATAAACTGCGACACAACTAAATATAATCCGGGTGATCCCAAGTTTGAGAGTTGTTAGAGTCGTAACCATCGTCGTAAAGATACTCACAGCAACATTCAAATCTGCTCTCATCCCACTCTGCATACAATGCATTGAATTCTCTGTCCCGACGTTCCTGTTGTTCTCTTTCAGCTTGATCCATACGAGCAGTTTCCTCCATCTCTAACAGCACTTCTTCATCCTGGAGCATAAGTCGCTCCCTTTCGGCTTCCTCTCGAAGAGCAGCTTCTCTTTGTGCTTTCTCCCTTTCTTCTTCTTCCTTAATAGCAGCCTCCTCCATTTCTAGTAAAACTTGTTCTTCATCAAGTTGTTGGCTAAAGTCTTTTTATTCCGGAAACTGTTGGCCGAAGTCTTTTTGTTCCGGAAACAGTTCCGGAAATTGTTGGCTGAAGTCTTTTGTAGACATTTTTGATAAAATTTTGTAACCTATTTACCAACACCACTTTAATTTAAATTCACACATATAAGGTGTGTAAGTTTGAAAATTTATTACCCTTAATATGTCAATAAATGTGGTGCAGGTGGAACCTCTCCCATATAGTTGACATGGGCCCACATTGTACTTACATAGCTGATTAAGCATTTACTTATCTAATAAAACACTGTGGGTATCTTATTTATTAAGCATTTTGTGTATTTGTGATATGTATGAGGCTGTGATGAAAAATATCTTACTTGATGAAGCAAATGATGTCATTGACCGTATCTTGGCATGGCAGTGTTATTACATTCTTATGCAGCCATGGCGGTTATATATGAATGTCATTGTTTTTATCTATTTTAATACAGATCTGAGCCTTGATGTTATCGTTGTTATCTATCTTGGCATGGCAGTGTTATTACATTCTTATAGTAGCATACGTTACTGTGTACCCATGTGGCAGAAAGTCTGATTGTTGTCAATTTTTGTTTGAGAAGGAAAGTTTCATAGTAGCTGAATTGTATTTTGTATTTAGTACATGCAAGAGGCTGTGATGATGATTATCTTATTTGATATGCAAATGATTTGATTTACCGTATGTTGGCATGGCAATTTTAATACATTATTTTGCAGCCACAGCGGTTATATCATGATGTTTTAGTGTTTATCAACCCTTTTACAGATCTGAGCCTTGCTAATGCATATAAATAGAAACACCATGTTTCTAGTTAAAACTCACATAGATGATTAACATCTTCGGGTCAATCATGTTTCATTGTGGCTGGCATCATCTGGCAACACAATGAACCATGATTGGCTCGAAGATTTTGTATCATGTATGTGAGTATACTAGACATGTAACTTTTTTCATACAATTCCATTATGTATATATGATGTTAATTGGTAAGAGGCTGTGATGACAAGTATCTTATTAAATTTTTATAAATGATGCGATATTCCGTTTCATGGCGCGGCAATTCTCTAGTATTTGCAGCCATGGCGGTTGTATCCTGATGTTGTGTAAACTATTGATTTATACAGATCTGAGCCTCCATAATGTGTTACGAAACTAACATATGAATGATCAAAGATTGATGTACGGCACCACTTCTGTGTAGGAAAAAAAACTTAATTTGGTGTTGTTCATCCACCTTTGATTATTCATTACTGTTTGCAGCCACGGCGGTTATATCTTAGATGCAACCAGGTTAACCAAGTGCATATAGTTTGTTTACTTACAATTCAGCTTTGCTGATTGAATGGCATGTCAGAGCTGGGATCATTTGTGTAAATCATAAATCAACCTAGATCTGACACGCTCTTGAATCAGCAAACCTGTATTGCAGGTGAACAAACAAGTATATGGAGGAGTTTTACACCCATGTCAAAGCCGATTGTTGCCAATGGGGCATTTAGGGAAGTTAATTTTTTCTTATTTTGATATTTTGTTACTTTATAATATGAGGGTTGAATCTCGAAGGTTAGAAAGGTGGTGCAAAAGGGTTTAGCTTGCTCTGAGAGTTCATAATTGTGTGTTTGTTTTTAGTGTGTAATTTTTTGGTGTGAAACTCTGTGTGTGTGTGTGAGAAAGAGAGCTTAGAGATGATAAGAAAAGAGATGAAAAGGAGTTGGTAAGGATAGTGGTGGAATGGTGGCGAGAGATATGAAAGGGTTTGTGAGGGTGCCTCATTAACCCCACTTCACTCTGCACTATTCTAGCACTATCATTACAAACCATTTCATCTCTATTTTTATCATCTCTGCTCTCTCTCTCTCTCTCTCTCTCAGACACATACAGAGTTTCACACCAACAATTACACACTAAAAACACATACACAGTTATGAACTCCTAGAGCCAGCTAAACCCTTTTGCACAACCTTTGTACCCTTCGCGATGAGTGTCATATAATTGTTATAGACTGTTGATATATTTTTTTATAAAATTTTAGTTTATATATGTAAAGGAGTTACTTAACAAAAGAAGGAACAATATGATATACTTGTGGATTCAAAGTTAATTTGAAAGTAAGAATGTGGCCATATGCAACTTCATACATTCAAATTGTCTTCGAATATCTCAATGATCACGATAGTGTGTATTGTTCATGACACGCCACACTCCATGAATTGTAGAAAAGACGTTGGTACTTTGATCTTCCCCTCGAAAACCCATTCCTATGTCACTGTCATAGCCATGGGTTTTGACATGGCAATGGGATTTCGAGTGGAGGGTCAAAGTAGTAACGTTTATCCACTTCTTTATAACAGATTGACAAGCAACTTTGTTACCCAACTCCTTTACATAAGTAATTGTTTTTGGTAGTTGGTTTATTTTGGGACACGTGTGCATCTGTGATCTGCAAGAGGATGTGATGACATGTATCTTATTAAATCATGCAAGTGATGCGATATTCCGTCTCCTGGCATGGCAATTCTATAGTTGATACTATTGCAGCCATGGCGGTTATATCCTGATGTTTTGTAAAATATTGATTTATACAGATCTGAGCCTCATTGAAATGTTTAAAATGTTGTCTAAAATTGGGCCATTGTTTAATTGGTGTGAGTATGATATAAATATTTCATTTATTAAATATGATTGCAGTATTAGGAAGTTAGTATACGTTTAGTTGTTGATTGTTGTTAAGGAATAACAATCAATTGATTGCAGTATTATGATACAAACTATTGATTTTTTTAAATATGATTGCAGTATTATGATACAAACTATTGATTTTTTTTGTTTTTTTTTTTTTATTTTCTCTTCTAAGGAATACGAAGCCAATGTCATCGTTAGGAGCAAATTGAAATACTTTTCAATAATTAAAGAAAGGCTGAATCATACTCGAAGGAAATTGTTTAGGACAACCTGTTTTGGAGGGTGGCTGGATATGTTCTTTTTTGACCATGAACCACATATGTTAGATTATGTTTTACAAAAACAGGGTTTTGTGGATAAAAGAACCTATGACATGCCCCTTATATATACGGTTGATGGTCGTAGTCTACATTTTGGTCGACCCGAGTTTTCTCTTATAACAGGCTTACGTTTTGGGACAGCAAGCTTTGATTTATATAGTTCAGGGGATTTAACATTTAAGTTGAGGGTATTTCCAAAAAAATTATGGGTAAAACTTTCCAACTTAGATCTTCTTGGTGTTATTGAGGATGAAGAGTTGTTCGGTAAATTAACTGATGAAGACGCAGTCCGTGTTTGTCTATTGTTATCGTTAGAGGTTATTTTTATGGGTCGCTTATTGGTTGAAGAGGTGGATGATTCACTCCTACGTTTGGTCGAAGACCTAGAAGAATGGAATTCCTTTCCATGGGGCGAGCACATTTGGAGGCACTTGTACGACCAGATACTAGACGTTGTATCAAACCACAAGTGGGAACACCTAAAGGGTCTGGAAAGATCACGGAAGTATGTTCCAACATACACGGTTGGTAGATTTGTTTGGGCATTCAAGGTTATTCCTATTTATATTATATTTTCTTAGTATTATTATTGAACCCAAGGTATGAGGGTAATGAATCTTTATTATTGTAGATATGGATTCTTGAGTCTTTTGAAAGAAGCAGTCGTTGGTGGAATAAAGTCCCAGATGTCATACCAAGGGCAGTAGCGTGGTCAAGGAAAGTAATGTTTACAAGATCGGATCTATGGATTGCTATTTGGCAAGGTAAAAGACATTCAAATGTTACAATGCATTAGACGAGCACCAGTCGGACTGGTATATGCAATTTAATTTCCTTGTTGTTGATGATGTTATTTAGGACTCGAAGATAAATTATGATCTGAAACCAACATTAGACGAGCACCAGTCAGAGTGGTATATTGAATTTAGGGAATTTTACCTGCACTACATACCAAGGACTCTTCCAAAAAAATTACCGCATGATTACGATGTGTATCTGGAGAAGTTGGCTGCAGCATGGAAACGTGGTAGGAAAGAAAAAAAATATTTACCGATTGTGTCTAGGGTACAGACCAGTAGTCTTCTAACAGAAATCAGCCTAAAGGATTGTGTCATTCAAGAGTTAAATTCTCGTGTTTTCAGAATCGAGTCTATTATTCAGGTTATTTAGTAGTCAATATTACATAATAACTATACGTTTATATTAGAATTATTGTTAAAGATAATACCCTTTATTACATTGTAGGTCCTTGCATGTGAAAGAACGTGTGGATTTCGGGTAGGCCAGTTCATCTATATATTATCTTTATTGTAGGTCCGTTTGTTTTACAATGAACTTTATTTCGCTTACAGGATAAATTGGACTTTACTGCATCCTTTTCCCACCTCAGCTATGAGTTTCGAGACCAACTAAATCATGAATTCTACGAATTGGTTGACTCTCTTATTGCTAGCAATCGTTCAGAGCCGGCTGATTGTGATGATGAGGATGATGTAGTTATGGTAATGTGATTTCCAAATGTACACTTTTGCCATAGTATAGTATTAAATGTATTTTAAATGCATCACCTGTTACTCAGGAGTATCTGTTAGAAGAGGAATTAAGGTTGAGGAAAGAAGAGGAAGAACGGTGGAGGATGGAAGAACAAAAGATGATGGAAAAGGATTTTCTAATGGCGTTTATAGATGAGAAGAATCGCAGGTTGGAAAAGTCAAAGTTGTTGAAGATTGAGAAGGAAAAGAAAAAGAAATCTATAGCTTTCTATAATTCAGACCATTGGAAAAGAGCAAAGGCAGACATAACACCTGACATGAGGAGTAAGAAAGATGGTGCTGAGTCGTCGTATTACTGGTCAAAAAGATTTGTGGAATCCGAAAATAATCGAACACCTGGGTGCCGTGATCCAGATATGACCGCACAGTTACAAAATGTTAAACCTTGGGTTGAGGTATGAAAAACAACTTTTTACATTTTTATTTTTGTAAACTGGAACTCTTTAAATTTACGTTTTTGTAACAACGTGTGTGTAGGTTCTTTCCCGAAGGAACAAGGCTATTGACATAGTACATCTTACTGATGAGTACGACCAATTTCTTGGAAAGCAGGGACCCCTTCGATGTATGTTTCCTTGGTCCAAAGAAGTTCGTGTGGATCGGAGGTTTTGGGAATCCTTAGTGTGTTTAGACCCTCCTAAGAAAGGTTGGCTTATGGACGAGGTAACAGTCACGCATATCTTTCACCCCGATAGTATATTCATTTTATATTGTTGCTTTAATACCCTAATCATTTTTTATTGTTGCTTTATAGCACATAGAGTTGTGGGTGGAATACATGTTGCATTTCAGACCCGATGGCGCTGATTGGGCTATGGTAACTGCATACTTTGTTCAGCTGCTATTACAAGACTCCATCCCCATTTGGTATGTTAACGGGGAAAAGTACAAACACCAATGGGCTGATGTTGAAAAGGTAATAGTTGTGTTCATTCCTTTATACATATATTGTTATGTGTTTTGTTAAACTGGCCTTTTGTGTTATACGGCAGGTTTATATGCTTATCAATGAAAAGGAAAAACATTGATTTCCGGCTCGATTCCATATTAGGACGGGGGTTGTAACATTTTACGACAGTGGCTATAAGCCTGAAGCTGAGTGGCGTCCTTGGTACAAGAAGATGCGTGCATGTTTACAGGTACCATTGCTTATAAGTGCTTAATTAATAAATGTTTCTCAATACAACAAAGTTAACAAACAGTTATTGACTAACAAACTAGTTATTGACTAAGTTGCCTATCAGACTTTAAAAAGGATAAACATTTTTGTAACTAGTAGTTACGAACAAACTAGTGATTGACTAAGTTGCCCATGCGTCATAGTTGCCCAACTATAATTAATTATGTAACATACACTTTCAAGTGTTTATGAACCTGTCCCTTGTACTTGATCATTAATTTGATAGTAGTATTAAGCACAAGTCAACTCTTTAAACTGGAACTTAACTGTTTAACCATTTAATACAGATACTATTTCTTAAATGCATATCTTATGGGTTGGTCCCTAGATATGAATGCTCTAATTGTTCTATTTATAATAGTCTTACTGTCCATACAACACTAAACAAATACTTACAGTTTAATAGTTGCCCACAAAATTGTTGTGAAACTTGCCCATCTTAACTGATTTCACAGTTGCCCAATATAATTTCACGATGTCTGACAACATTCCACTCGAAGTTCAAATGGACATAGTTAATAGGCTCTCAGTGAGGTGTGTGGCTCAATACCGTTTTGGTGTTCGAACCACTCCACCAGTTTCATACGTTTTTGTATACAAGCAGAGGTATAAAGGTTACGTGGGGTTGACAATTTGTTTGATGATGATATTTTTGAGGGGTTGAAAAGATTGGGTTATGAGAAAAATGTGGAAAGAATTAAGTATCATAAAGGTATGTTCTCACCCCAATGGAAGTTTTTAATACATACTCTGCTTTTGTGTCTAAGCAATAAGACTACTGGCTTTGATGAGTTTCCATCAAAAATAGCAACTGCTGTCATATGTTTATCACAGGGGAGGGTGTTTAACTGGTCTAGGATGATCTTTGAGGGGTTTATGAAGAACATTAAAGAAAAGGGTAAATACTACTTATATCCTAGGTTTGTTCAATTAATAGTGGAGAAACAGATCACGAAAACCATTCCTCATAAAAGTGAGTATGAGGTACATTATATGTCTCCTAGGGTGTTTACACACTTGAGAAAAAAGAATGGCAAGTTCTCAGGAAAGCTTACACCTTTATTCCCTAACATGCTTAACTTGCCAGACATTCCTGATAATGAGGAGGTACTTCAATCCCAACCCAACACAAAGCATGATGCTCAACCCACTCCTACCACATCTGAACACACTGGTAACCCAACTGAACCCACTCCTACAACTGATGCTCAACCCAATGGCACCTTATCTGATCCCACGGGTACCACATATGGTGAGAATATTATAGAAGTAGTGAATCAATTGAAGGCTAAATGTACACAAATGGAAAATACAATAAGAAGGTTGAAGCACAGGGTTTCTGTGTTGGAGAGAGTAAGAAGACCAAGGTTTGCTGCATGTAATAGAGTGACGAAGATGACTAAGAAAGGCAGGGCATCAAAGGGGAGGAGCAAAGGCATTGATTCAGGGGAGGATGTAAACATGGATGTTGAGATGGATTTCCATAGCGGAGATCATGGTGGTGAGTATATGGTTACTGGCAAGGAAGGAAAAGAAGTCGTACTTGAAGCTTCAAAGGTAGTAGTTGAAAACAAAGAGGAAGAAGTGGGGCAGGAAACAACCACTCCTATTGTTGGTGAATCCCCTGATGCCACCTTAATGACAACCACGGTCACACAACCACCCAATTCTAAGGAAGTTGACAAAGAGGTTGCTGGTACCCTGATGAACTTATGTAAAGCCTTGCCCAGTCGGACTAGAACGGGTACTGCACAGGTTCCAATTATACTTAAACCCACAGGTCCTAAACCATTGGCTAAACCTTTGGCTAAAGGCTTGAAGGTTGGAAAAGCAGAATTGGTAGAGGAAGAAAAGGAACAAGTGGTAGAACCGATTAATGTTGAAGTTGAAGACGAGGAAGAAGAACTTGTGCAGGCTCTATCTAGTGATACTACAAATGACAGTACTGCTGTAGCATCAGAGGTAAATTCATCGACAGTTACTACAGATACACATATTGCTACTACAACCACTGATGGTACGATTATCACAACTGATGTAACACCACCATCGAAGGCGAAGGAAGTTGAGAAGGAGGTTGCAGGTACACTGCTGAACTTATGTAGAACCTTAGCAATTCCCAATCCTGTAATTGCAGCTGTTCCCATTGTAATTGAACCTACTGGAAATAAACAATTGGATAATAGTTTGAAGAATGGGGAGCCAGTTAATAAAGTAGTAGATAAACGAGACATAGGAAAGGGTGAAGCTATATCTGAACCTCAAGAAGAAGAACTTGAATTTGATAGTAAAGAGGATCAGATTTCACATGATTATGAATTATCACTACAGTTGCACGAAACATTTAAGGCTGAAGATCTTGCTATTGAAAAAATAAAAAAGGAACAAGAAGAAGCTAGTATGAGAGTGATTGACAGATGGAACAACAATGAAGCATTTCATCATGCTTCTGAAATGCTAAAGTTGGAATGGAGTACTGAAGAATGGGCAGTATTAGATGTTTCATCAAGGTCAATGGTTCTGGCTGCGAGGGCGAGACAAATGCAGAAGGAAAGAAGAGTCGTAGAACTTAATAGTAAGAATAACAAACCGCCTACTAGGGCTCAAATGAGAAATGTAATGATCCAGATTCTGAAGCACGTGGAGTTTTGCAATGGCAAGGATTTGAACAAATGCACGTACGAAGAGATTGAAGAGCTGTATGAACGTTGGTTAAGAGTGAATGATGATTTTAATCCTATGAATTCTGAGAAAGAAGCTGAGTGGATCAAGTACGAACAAAAGCGAAAAGCAGAAATTCTGGAGAATGTGCGTTCTAAGAAACAGAAATTGGATGAAGGGATGGGAAGGGACGAAAGAAAGGATATGTATCTTACGGTCAGTGCTAGGCAAGAGCAAATTAATCATACACCAGTAAGTGCAACTCAGCCAGTTCATGATTTGAAAATAATCACTGAAAATGGTAGAGAAGTGATCGAAATTACAAGAGCAGATGAATGCAGAAGTACATACGTAGATTTTGGAAGCTTGTTATTCTGTCTTTCAAAAGATGATTTGGAACAGTTATGGAAAGTCATTAATTTTAGATATGGGAAGCATGGGCCAACTGGAGAATTAGCAAGGTTCGTGTGGAGATCAGTGAAAAACATGTGTCAACCTAATCCAGCGGACAAATTTTGGAAACAATTTGAAGTAGTTGAATGGATGCTTTATGAGCATTCAAGAGTACATGTTGTACAATCTATTAAGGATAAGTTTTTCATGTTTATTGATAAACACTATCCATTGTCCAAAAATGTTGCCAGGAAAATGTTGGATGCAACGCTTGATCCACAAGGAACCATATCAACAAATCCAATGATTGATATGTTGCTCTTGAAGATTCAAAAGATTGCTGGTGTATGATAAGGTTTTAAAAGGTACCATTTTGAGGGGTCGTTTAAGCCCTTATTTGATCACTTTTGTATCCGTTATTGCTTAATATCGTTCCTTTTCACTTTTTAGGTCTCTTGAAGGCAAAATGCTGGAATGGCACTTATTTGGACGAAAAGGCGCGAATATACGAAGAAAATGGCCAAAGTCAGAATCGAGACACTCAAAGCTGCTGAAAACAGAAGACGACGGCGTCAGGTGTTAATTGCGACGCCGTCGGAGGATTTTTTGTGACGATACAGAAGCCAAAAACCCTATTTTCAAGTGACGACGTCGGGCTTTAAAAGAGTAGGCCGTTGCTACTCAGAAGGCCTAGATGCTACCCAGACGACGTCAGAAGCTGAAGAGGACGGCGTCACAGACATAAGGTGACGCCGTCGCAAGGTTAACGTGGCCAAGACGAAACCCTAATGACGGCGACACGACGGTGTCACGAAACATAAGGTGACGCCGTCGCATATGTAATCTTATATATAGAATCCGAATTTTTCAGTTTTAGAGAGAGTCTTTTGGAGTGAAAACCTAAAACCGAACCTAAGGTGTCTTGTATAGTATTTTAGGGTTTTAAACCCTATCTTACATCAAGATAAGTATTTACTTCATTAATTCAACTATGTCTTTGATTATTTGTGTGTATGCTTGCATGTTCTCCATGTCCGGCTAATTTTTTTGTGTGTTTGCTTAGGAAGTATGAAACTTAATTATTGAATATTGATTGGTTGTTTCTTATCTTAGTTGATTAATGATCTAGTAATGCGATAGGTCATTCGTTGTGTACTTAATGCTTGATTCATCTTTGTGAACCTTAGAATATGATTACCTGAGTAGTTGTAGGCTAAATTATCCAAAGAGTGCCTTAGAGTAAGAGTTTATCATCCCTAGTGGGTTTTGTAGACGAGACCCTTTGGTAAGTTCAAAGAGTTAGGGAGAAACGCATACCCTACAACTTTAGACACACAACGCAACTAAGAATAAGGACGTGACAACTCAACCATCAATAGGAGATAATTAAAGAGTAGTATAACCTAAGTAAACACATCTTTAAACTATCATACGAGCACACATTAATTAGACATAGACTCCCACAACCTTAGTTTAGATAATTAGATAATAGTAGAGTAATCGGTAGAAATACCAACCCCCCAAATCCAATACCCGAGATTCGTACCTTTCCATTTCATAAAATATAAAAATACAAAAATAATCTTCCTCAACCTTAACCTTAGCGTAGTAACTTCTTACTAGCATTCCTATTCCCCTAGAGAACGATATCAATACCCGTGGCTTACCCTAATTACTACACTACAACGATTAGGTTCACTGCCTAGGGTGTTATAAAACTTGCTCGAAGAAAAGGAAGTTTCCTTGACCCCGAACGACGCGTGTAGCGTTATCAAGTTTTTGGCGCCGCTGCCGGGGAATAGAATAGCTAGTTAGTAGTCCACCTCGTTTAGGTTCTTTGCTTGATTCCTATCAAGTAAACTTTTTTTCTCATTTTTAGCTTTCTCTTAGTCTATCCCCCTTCTTCGTGACCTTTGTTCGTAACACCCATCACTTTTTCATCATGGAGGATGATAACCAACCACCACTCATCAACCCACCACCAAATGAACCGCCAAGAGCCCGTACTCTTGGTGAATACTCAAGACCAAGCCACCTAGGCTATAGGAACACCATTGAGCTTCCCGACCAAGCCCAAACTACGGCCCTGCGATCCGACACCATCCGGTTGGTGCAAAACGGATGTGCATTCCATGGACTTCGTTCCGAAGATCCAAATCAGCATCTGAGGGATTTCCTCAAAATTGTTGATTCCATCGACCTTGATGCTACTACTCGGGAGACCACGCGCCTGCGACTCTTCCAATTCTCTCTACGGGACCAAGCTAGTAATTGGCTTGAGCGACTTCCCGCCGGCTCCATCTCAAGTTGGGATGATCTTACCTCTCGCTTCCTTGCTCAATTTTTCCCACCGGGGAGAACCACTAAGCTTAGGAATGACATCTTGATGTTCCAACAACGTCAAGGTGAATCTCTCTATGAAGCATGGACCCGATTCAAGGACTTACTTCATAAAGTCCCTCATCACGACATTGATCTTTGGCTCCAAGTCCAAATCTTTTATGATCATGTCAACTTCCCCACTAAGCGATCCATTGACCAAGCGGCCGGTGGAAAACTTAGTAATCTCACCGCGGAAGAATCATGGGGTATAATAGAGGACCTTGCCCTCTACGATAACGAAATTTGGGACGACCCCCGTGAGCTACCTAAAACCGTTAAGGCGATTTCCTTGCCTTCCATCAACTCACAACCTTCCGACCGTAGGATGATCGAACTTGAAGATCAAGTTAAATTCCTCATGAGTTCCTACAAAAATCCTAAGTCCTCACGACAAGTGAATCAAATCACTCTACCTTGTGAGTTATGCAGTGGTCCCCATGACACTTGTGATTGCACAAGGCTCCCCGAACAAGCTTTTGTGGACTACGCCTCCATACGTACCGACGGAGCGGGAGAGAAGTGGTACACTTTCAAACCCGAAAAAAACAACTTAGGAAACTCGTACAACCCCTCATGGAGAAATCACCCTAACCTTAAGTGGAACCAAAACTCAAGCACACCCCAAAGCTCATCTAGTTCGTCCACTAGGTTCAATTCTTTTAATACCAGGAACCCCACTAATCTTGAGACAATTGCATCTAGATTTTTGTCATCCCAAGAGACTCGATTGAATAAGCTTGAAGCCGATTTTAAGCAAAAACAAAGCGAGATGACAACCAAGCTTGATGCCCTCTTAAAAGCCTTCAATGAACGGGAAGTTGGAGCACTCCTAAGTGATACCATAAAGAACCCAAAAGTGAATTCGATTGCGTCGACTTCATGTTCTAGTTCACCATGGGAGAGTGCACATCCATGCCCCTCGCACCCGACGGTTCACTCGGTAAATGCTATCAAAAAGGGTTCCAAGCCATCCAAGAGGTACCAAGGCCCGGCACCTTTGGTAGAGCCTACTCTTGAGAAACCCGTCAGCCAAGAATCCAAACCTAGTTTAGAGGAGGAGTACAAGGAACTCCATCAAGAAAAACCGATTCTTGAAGTCTTAGCTCATGCACCTTATTATAATGCTTTAAAAGAAAAATATGAGTTAGAACTTAGGCTTGGAAAACATGGGTCCGCTTTTGTGCGAAACAACTTACCTAAGAAGCTAGACGATCCCGGGCTATTCACTCTTCCGTGTAGGCTTGGAACTTCCAAACCACTCGACGCTCTAGCCGATTTAGGATCATGCATCAATCTTGTTCCGTTGTCCCTCCATAGAAGCCTTAACTTAGGTAAAATAGAACCAACGAAAACCATCTTAGGTCTAGTGGACGGTAGTGTGGCACGTCCGGTAGGAATAATAAAGGACATGGTAGTACACGTAGGAGAGTTGACTCTTTTGGCCGACTTTCATGTGCTAGACATGAATAAGGACCCGACATGCCCATTACTAGTTGGAAGAGGATTTTTAGCTACCGCTAGTGCCATCATCGATTGTAAGATGTCCAAAATAGTGGTAGGAGAGGGGAGTGCTAGATCCGTTTACGATGTTAAAAAGCATACATACTACAAGGATGAGGAAATCCCACAAGAGATTAGGTTGGATAGAGAGCCTTCTAGATATGGACCTTGGATTGATAAGAACATCATAGGCCCCCAAAGACCTTTTTACCTAGATAAAGCCTTCGCTAGTAAAGCAACTTTCCAAGAAAAAGAAATGGCTAGGGACATGGAAGTGAACCCGTTCGAGGACGCCTTAGTATTTAGGAAGATGACCGAGTTCCTAGGAAGCTTGCCCGTTAACCTTGTCATAATAAGTGGAAAGTTGAGAAATCTGAACACAAGTGGGATTGGGATAGACCGCCTAGTGATGGTAATGGAGAGTGGCACATTAGGATACAAATCTATGATCCCGATGGTGAGAAGTTTGAAAAGATATATTTAACCGAACGTACTACTAGGAACTTGAATGATAAGTTTGATCCTTACGACATTGTTGAGGATAGACTTACTTATATCGGTACGTAGGAGCACGACTATGAGTCTAGCTACAAGACTCTTAAATAAAGAAAAGCGCTTCGTGGGAGGCAACCCATGCTTAATTGTTTGCTTGTTAGTGTCATATATCTTTTATTAATTGTTTATCCTCATGTTTAAATTTGTAAAAATGCTTTATTTTGTTTTTAACCTCGTCTTAATTGCATATAAAGGTATTTTACATAAGGGATAAGTGTAGGGAGGATTACACACGTTTTCAAAAGAAACGTAAACATTAGAATAACAATTAACTAAAAGATATTTATGTTTGTTTGTTCGAGTCAAATGCTTGTATCGAGTCATAATGGATGTTTTTGCAGAAATTTTTCCAGATTCTAAAGATGTAAATTTTCCAGAATTTTTTCCAGAAAATCGCAGACCAGTTTTTGTCAGGATAACCTGACGGCGTCAGGAAGGAGTAAAAACATCAGATTACTTTTTTCTCGTTTTCTGAGCTACTTATAAATTTTTGGAATTTTCCAGGTCTTAATTTTCTTAGAAATTCTGTAAACATCCATTCCACAAGCATTATATCCTAGTTTAAATCGAGTCTTATATATATTATTACCGCCGATTTTACGCGAATGTTTCGTTTGTTTTCTTCAAGTGTGCAGGTTTAGTTTGTCAAGAAGAAGTTACATAAGATTGGAAGGAGCTTTTCACGCAATAATTCTTCTTGAAAAGGATTTAACCACCACTTTACACGGATCCTACCGAGCTAATCAGGGGAGTATTAGTTTCTTTCATTTTTAATTACCTTCCATTATCATAACTTTGATACTTTCGGGGAACATTGGGGACAATGTTCAGTTTAAGTGTAGGGAGGGAAAATAAAACGGGAACTTTGAAACTATGCTTATCCTTGATTATTTGCTTTGTCCAATTGTGATTGTGTAATAAACCATGAGAAAATGTCGGTTAGGGTAATTTTGGCACCAAATTTAAAATTTTTCATGACATATAGGAGTGGGCCATTAGTCTTAACAAAAGCGTCTCACGGATAGGAAGTTGCATGACTAGCACAAAACCCTTTACCACTTAAATTCCACCCAAAATGTGAGGATCGCCCTTAGATTAATAGGAATTGAAGCATTCATCTTCAATGCTTAGAGTGTGAACCGGTAGTATATTAGATTCTAGAACTTGTTTTGTGATGCATTCCGAGATCGCAAGTGAGGCTACACTTGTGTAGTTAGGAATAACTAAATGATAAGAGGCATTAGGATAACCCTTGTTTGATACCTGTAATATAATTACTTCTTCCATATCGGTTGAGTAATTCCCCCACACCCTTTACGTTGTACTTATCTTTAGTACACGATACCCATAGTTAACCCCTCAGAGCCTATCCTTTTCGCGGTTCTCGTGATGTTTTGGTTTTTCCGGAATATCAATGAAGAGCATTGTTTACACCCCACCCCCAAATATACACCCAAATCGCCTTAGCCTACCCCTTATGCACTCACTTTTAGTGCAAATATTTGTTATCATCCTAAACTCTTAGTTCAATTATCTAGTTGCTTGCATAAGTTGCTAAGTCGAGTCATATCCCTTGTATACAGTTTTGGGACGATTGGGATTCATGGGAAAAGTTAAAGTTTATGAAATGACGGGAAGGTAACGTTAAATTCAAATTCCCTTTGTTTGCGTAATAATGTACCCCAAGTGTTTTGATCTTTTCAATTCGGGTCAAATTAGTGTTAGAGTAATAAAAACTCAAGTGTAGGGATGTGCCTATAAATCCCTATCATTTTGATGTTACCGTAGAGGATGGTAGAGTAAAAGTGTATTAAAAAAAAAAAAAAAAAAAAAAAAAAAAAAAAAAAAAAAAAAAAAAAAACGGGCTACCATCCTACATCTATCCTTTAAATTTATGTTTGTTTATTTCCGTTACCTAGAGTTTTAAAGTGTCGAGTCTTGGCTTAGCAACGCCATTCTTCGTATGCATTTAACATAGAGATTTTTGACTTGCCACCACTAAATAGCCTATCCCACCAAACCCTTGTTTCCCTACCGTAAGCCTAACATTCCAACCCTTTAAAAGACCTCTTTGATAGTCTTTCCTAGGTGCTTACGCCAAAGCGATGGAGGTTTGATCTATTCTCAAGCCTATGGTAATCTATGTACTAGGACCGGTTAAGGAGTGTTTATCTTCCATTTCCGATTTGTTATATTTCATATACACCCGAGAGAGATGTGAGTACCCAAACACCCCATGTGAGGTGCTACTATGTAATTTCCGTGCTTGTTATGACTTTTGCGGGGCTTATATGTGTTGTGGACCGTTTTGAATTAATGCTTCATGACCCCTAACTTATAAATTAATTGGCTTAAAGCACATTTGCTTGAGGACAAGCAAATAACAAGTGTAGGGATATTTGATAAGGTTTTAAAAGGTACCATTTTGAGGGGTCGTTTAAGCCCTTATTTGATCACTTTTGTATCCGTTATTGCTTAATATCGTTCCTTTTCACTTTTTAGGTCTCTTGAAGGCAAAATGCTGGAATGGCACTTATTTGGACGAAAAGGCGCGAATATACGAAGAAAATGGCCAAAGTCAGAATCGAGACACTCAAAGCTGCTGAAAACAGAAGACGACGGCGTCAGGTATTAATTGCGACGCCGTCGGAGGATTTTTTGTGACGATACAGAAGCCAAAAACCCTATTTTCAAGTGACGACGTCGGGCTTTAAAAGAGTAGGCCGTTGCTACTCAGAAGGCCTAGATGCTACCCAGACGACGTCAGAAGCTGAAGAGGACGGCGTCACAGACATAAGGTGACGCCGTTGCAAGGTTAACGTGGCCAAGACGAAACCCTAATGACGGCGACACGACGGTGTCACGAAACATAAGGTGACGCCGTCGCATATGTAATCTTATATATATAATCCGGATTTTTCAGTTTTAGAGAGAGTCTTTTGGAGTGAAAACCTAAAACCGAACCTAAGGTGTCTTGTATAGTATTTTAGGGTTTTAAACCCTATCTTACATCAAGATAAGTATTTACTTCATTAATTCAACTATGTCTTTGATTATTTGTGTGTATGCTTGCATGTTCTCCATGTCCGGCTAATTTTTTTGTGTGTTTGCTTAGGAAGTATGAAACTTAATTATTGAATATTGATTGGTTGTTTCTTATCTTAGTTGATTAATGATCTAGTAATGCGATAGGTCATTCGTTGTGTACTTAATGCTTGATTCATCTTTGTGAACCTTAGAATATGATTACCTGAGTAGTTGTAGGCTAAATTATCCAAAGAGTGCCTTAGAGTAAGAGTTTATCATCCCTAGTGGGTTTTGTAGACGATACCCTTTGGTAAGTTCAAAGAGTTAGGGAGAAACGCATACCCTACAACTTTAGACACACAACGCAACTAAGAATAAGGACGTGACAACTCAACCATCAATAGGAGATAATTAAGGAGTAGTATAACCTAAGTAAACACATCTTTAAACTATCATACGAGCACACATTAATTAGACATAGACTCCCACAACCTTAGTTTAGATAATTAGATAATAGTAGAGTAATCGGTAGAAATACCAACCCCCCAAATCCAATACCCGAGATTCGTACCTTTCCATTTCATAAAATATAAAAATACAAAAATAATCTTCCTCAACCTTAACCTTAGCGTAGTAACTTCTTACTAGCATTCCTATTCCCCTAGAGAATGATATCAATACCCGTGGCTTACCCTAATTACTACACTACAACGATTAGGTTCACTGCCTAGGGTGTTATAAAACTTGCTCGAAGAAAAGGAAGTTTCCTTGACCCCGAACGACGCGTGTAGCGTTATCAGTGTACAAGGTCCTTTGGCAATAAAACTGTCAAGGAAGGTTAAGTAGAATGGGTGGTGTATCTAATAAGAAGGCTGAGGAGGAAAACATGGATTGAATTATTGTTGGAACCACGGCCTGTATCCTGATGAAACCACGGCTAGTTGAGAAAATACCACATCTAGAAGGATCAAAACCACGCCTATAAGAACTGTTGAAACCACAGATAGTTGATAAGATACCACGGCTAGTGTATTTGAAACCACGTCTAGTGTAGAAGAAGCCACGGCTAATTTAGAAGAAACCACGGCTCGTAGAAGTTTGGAAGCTGGTTTAAATGTAATATTATAATTTATATGTAATAAGTTATTCGTAGTGATTATTATCATTTAAACAAGCAATAATATTTACAAACATTCACCCAACATTTTGGATATTTACAGATTTATCATTCCAAGAGTTAGTACAAGTGATTATACATACACAAAGAATGACCATTCCTTGTATGCCCATGATAAAAGCAAAATAAGCTGGTTGAATGGCATGTTATGAGCTAACACCTTTCTGTACCAATTATATACATACTTAGTCAATGAGAGTTGAGGATAAAACAACTTGTAATAAATATAGTCAATGACCAGCATACTCAATCTTGTATTTCCATAGGTACTCAAACATTCTTTCGCGATAGGCAAGAGCCGTTTCTGCAGGATCGTCAGAGTTTAATGGCATGTTATGAGTCACCCTATATAGGTTAATGCAAGACCATATCCCGCAGTCACCGTATTGACCTGTTTGTTTGGGGACGTCAACACATTTTTTAAAGATAATCTGATAAGCTTTGATATCTATGCCTTTTGCTGCAAACACTCTGGTTTTGTCTAGTAATTTTGGCAGCCAATACTGAAATTTTGCAGGCATGGTATCCTTCCACCAAATGCGTTTGTTTGTAAAGGTTGGAAACGAATCATACAATGTCAAAACACCTGTACTGATATGCAGCTCTCCTACCGCCCAGTGCTTTTGTGGTTCGTTTATTGGAAATAGTACCTACATCATTTAGGACATCAGCGGAACGCACCCGGTGAACAACCTATACGTACGGCCATATGGAAAGAAATAAATACCTTTTCGACATCAGCCCAGGGCACCGGGTACTTTACACCATTCGCCCAATAGGTTCACAAGACGTCATTAACTACTTGAGGTGTGAAAAAGGGACCCACCATAGCCCAGTCGGCATCTGATGGTCGAAAATGCCACATCAAATCTACCCATAGGTCAAGGTGCTGTTTACACATTTGGGCACATTATTAAAAACAACCGCGAATCACAAAGAAACATTTATGGTAGTATACTAACAATTGATTTTATACGCACCTCGTCCCTCAGCCATCCATCCTTGTTACCACCCGTTGCCAATAAATAGTCCCAAAACCGGCGATCAACAATAGTGTCTTCAGTGCCCCATGGGAAAAAAAACCTGATACCATTATTCTCTTTAAAGAATTTTTGAACTGCACATGGCACAGTTACCTTTTTTGTTTTTTTCTTCCCCGTTTCAGTTCTCGACAGATTCTAAGTTATAACAAATTAACTCTTTTAGTGAATGTTTGTATTACAAAGTAAGAGACATATAAATTGACACAGTCAAATACCTCCACAAACGGTTCCAATGTATCATCAAAATCTGGAGTGTTAGGAGGGGATGGGGTTTGACAATTAATCCGTGTTGAACGCCTTCTCTTTGGAGTAGTGGCTGGTGGAGTAGTATAGGGTGAGCTGCAATATCTCCCTGGCTTCCTCTTCCGTTTGAGCGAGTTGAAAACTAATCTGACATTTGCATGCTTAAAAAAAATGATTCATCTTTTAAAAAACAGATCATTTATCCAACAAATAAATAACTTCAATTATCAACTGAAGTAAAGTGGAAATGTGATATTCTATGGCATGAGATATTTTTAGTCATGACTAAGCATGTGGTGTCTATTTTAAGGACTGTTTGTTGAGACCCCTTTATTAATTTCAAAAGTAAATCATCTGCAAAGTTGACTATGTATGTTTAACTGTTTACATGTGACTTAGCACGTGGTGTAAAAGACAGTATTTTATTCTAACTCTAGTACAGCACAATGTAAAAGATAAGATTCTTGTTACTGCTACATATCCTACTACATAAGGTTTTCCTAGTTTCTGCTCTCTTATTATCACAACTCTCACTTTATTCTCTCTTATTCTCGCTCAAGAACAATGGCAGCACCAAATGGAAACTTTCAAAATGATGAAGAAGAGTATGAGTTTGTATTAAACAACGAATTGCTTTTTGACGCAGTGTTAGATGCTTTTGGGGAAGAACCAATGTCAGAATATGGTTCATATAGGCAAGTGAGTGTGTGGATGAGGACAAATATCCTTACTTGGCTGCATCGCCAAGACTTCTACTGGGATGAGATTTATGGACTTGATGAGGAAGAGGAGGAACAAGATGAAGATGAGGAAGATCTAGAGAATGAGGATGAGGCTGAAACTGAGGTGGTGCAGGAAGGTCAGATAGTGCAGCAAAGTGAGGTGATGCAGCGGAGGGAGGTGGTTCAACAAACTGAGGAAGATGATAAAAACGAAGTGGAGCAACATGTGAATAATCCTACATTATTTGAAGATTTTTATAATTTGGAAAATAGGATTAGTAGTCTTGAAATACTGTTTCAACGACTCAAAGCAAATAAGAAAAGCAAGGGAGAGAGCTCTGGAACTAAAGTGTAGATTATGATGATGGTCATTTATGTTTTTAGTATCATATTTGTTTTTTAGGTGTCGAAAAGTATTTTAATGTGTGTTTATGTGCTATCTATGCAAATGTATTAATGTATATAGTAATCAAATGAAAAGCAGGGACATGTTTGTTGCTAATAATGTCTTTGTTCAAGTTATTGTTGCCATGTCTGCTCTGGGATTGTACTACTATTATGCATCATTTGTTGTTAACAAATGATAAGATAATTAAATGTACCTTGACAACATCCTGCCCATCCTCATACTCAAGCCATATCACTTCAACAGGTTGTGTATCTGCCCCTTCCATAGCCGTTTCCTCAACCTCCATATCGAATGTGTCTACTTGTGCAGCACCTTGCTTTGCAAAAGGTTTGCTGACTTTGTCTACCGGTAAAGCCCCCTGCTGCAGCCACGGTCCTAACACTGTAAGAGTAAACTGAAAAAACCATTCCAACCAAAGAGGTGGCCGCCACACAACAATTTCTTTACCCTTCGCACTGTCATGTTCTTTTTCCGCACCATTCACATCAATCGATTCATAGATAAAGTGTATGTGGGTTTAATATTGAAATATAAAAAAGTAAAAGAAGGGAAAACAAAAAACAATATATATATATATATATATATATATATATATATATATATATATGCGTACGTCAACAGGAGTTGGATCAAACCCATCATAAGCAATGTCTGAGAACTCATCATTCAAATTTGGTAAGGCAGCACAATCAAATTTGTTATCCACCTGCATTATATTGTTGGAATGATGAGCATCGTCAGGACCTCCCGATAAAGCAGCTTTCATGACTTGGGTCATAGGCCCGGTAAACTCCTCGGAATCGGTATACAACAGCTTCTGCTTGTCATCGGATACTACGTTGGTCCTGATTGGGGTGTGTTCATCGGAAGATGCCAACGGTTTGTTGGCATCAACACTATCCACCTGTAAAAAAGTGAACTTACTTAGGCACTCAAAGAGACCATTTTGGTGGAATGAATTAACAAAAATTCAAATAACAGCATTTTACCTTAATCTCACCAACATCATCTTGTGACTTTATTCCTAAAGCTTCCTCAATTACCACAATTCTCTTTTGTACGCTGTGTAACTCACATAAGAGCTGTGATACACCAACTACTCCTACACGTTCTTCTATACTACCAACCAAGGACTTAAAGGATTTAAGCTCGGCATGATAGTGGTCTTTATCTAAGGTATGTGACGATTCCGCTTTGTCACATTTGATCCCATCTCCAACCTCAACCTTACCAGCTACAACATCTTCAACCTTCTCAGGCTCATTCATATTCAACATTTCACCAAACACAACAACAATCTCTTCTTCAACAGCTTTGTCATTGACACTAGACGTTTGACCTTCTGTAACAACTTCATCGGCGTCACAGAAAGGGACATTCAAATCGGCTTGAATTCCACCGCATACATCCACACCAGCCATAGCTTCCTCTTCTTCCACCATCAGTTGGTCAGCCAACTCTTCTCTTCTTTCAACAAGTTGGGAATCTATTTGACGGATGTACTCCATACTGCGAATGTACCACGGACAACTTAGCTCGGCATTTGTTGGTACAATCTTCTGTAGTGGTCTGAAAGCCTAAATAACAAAGGAGATAAGCTGATAAGCTAGACAACGTGGGATCTTCTCTGGGTCTAATTTTGGGTTTTTACCACGGACAACATACAACATTTAACTAATTTTGGGTTTTTACTTACCGGATCAAATAAAATTGTGTAATGTTTTTTTTCAAAGTTTTTTACTTTTGACCAAGCTAGACAACGTGGGATCTTCTCTGGGTCTTTGGTCCAGAACTGGGAGCTGTTTGGGAATGTCTCCATAATCCAAATCTGAAAAAACAAATACATCGAATTAAGAGTTAGTGATTGTGATTATGGTGAATGTGATTATGTAGTAACAGGGGCTACAATTACAGGGGATGAAAGACACATTGTCAGTGGTTTCAACCAACCTTTTACAAATCGTTTCTATGTATTTATCTAGTGCGAAACCATCAACCATAACATCCTTAAATCTACACAAAGTATAAAATGGCTAATGAACAATGCCAACTCATTATTTAGATTAACCATCAGAATATATACAAGCACAAATAATGTATGTTACAAGTAAAATCTAACCTTCAACACCCATGTAAATCCATACAGAGTGTATGTTTGTTCTTTTTTTGGATCTTTTGGAACGGGCTTCTTTGATTCTGCCTCAAGATGCCTAGGAACAACATTCACCATTCTTTTATACAGATGGGCCCACATGTATTCGCCCCATGGATAATCATTCCATACACAAAAATCCTCAACATTCCTTAGCAAATGGTCAGGAACATTAAACCTTCCTTCCCGACCAATAAATACAAATGTTGCAATCACCAACAAAGCAACCCTCACAGCATCTTCATCGGATAACAATTCCCACCTTTCCGCCGACTTTACCAACGCTAAAAGGTCATCACCCTTAACTTTTTTGTTCTTAGTTTTTTTTTCGGGAAACAACCGATCAAAAAAAGGACTATATGTTAAACCCTTAACAACATGGCCGTGGTCACTTTCACTTTTATCTACTGGTCCTAAACAAAACCCAGTTAGAAGGCAAAATTGTTCACGACCAAAATCAAAAACATTATCACCTAGTACAAAAGTTAAAGGTGGACAACAATCACTAACTTTTGACACCTCAACTGCATTTTGATATAAATAATGGTATAAGTGGTTGTCAGGGGAATACTTAGGAAAATCTAACCAAGGGCCAAAGACAGTTTCTCTAAACAATTTGGTTCTATTCACATTCAATGCACCTTTAATAGTAGCAATATGTTCTATTCTAGATCTGACCGTTAGCTTTGCATCAAACATGTTCGTGGTTGGATTCTTGAGATGTTGAAGAACAGCGATTGATCGTACTAATATGCGTCGGATTGATTTCAATGTACGAATATGCGTCGAAGAAGAACTAGTGAGGGAGTAGAATTAGGGCGTTGGATTATTGAGTTTGAGAGGGAAGGATATCTGTTTCAAGTTGAAGATGATTTTTCGCCTTTGAGAGGGAAGGTGTGTGTGGGGTAAAGCAGTGGTGTGTGTGTGTGGGATGATTTGGGTATTTTGTGTTTTGTATTTAGGTGTATTAGGATAATAAATAATTTTTTGGGATATGTAATTTGGTTTATTAAAGGTGTATTTGTATGGTATAGAGTGGTATTTATAAAGAGTTGCCCAAAAGTACATATGTGTGGGGCCAAGTTGCCCAACTTATTTGTATTTAAAAATTGGTTTTTATACATAGTTGCCCAATAGTACATATGTGTGGGCCAAGTTGCCCAACTTATTTGTATTTAATAACAAATTTTGCTTTTTTACTAAAAGACAAAAATTGTCAGTTGCCCAATATATTAGGTCAAAGTTGCCCAACAGACAAGTGTTAGATTTGTACTTTGTAAGTACAATGTGGGACCAAATATTTGATAGAGTTGCCCATGGGGCATTTTGAGAAGTGAAAAAAAAGTGGGGCATTTGAGGTAATAAAGTTGGGCAACTGGGGCATTTTGAGAATTTTCCCTAATATTTTTGTCATTAATCAGCAATAACTTTTTTAAAGTACATGAATGCATGAGCAATGCATTAATACATTTAATGATTTGAGGCAAAAAAGAGAGAGATTTTTTCAAAGACTTAGTTTACAAAATGAATTTTTGATAACATAAATTAATTAGAAAGTTTATGCATTCAATGTTTCAAGTTATTAAAGAATTGGAGCATTGCGGATGCCTAAGAAGCTAAGAGCATCGACAATGCATAGACCATGAAAAGCTTTTTACTATTTTATAAAGCTTTTGGAAAAGCTTTTTGCATTGTAACATGAGGTTTTTCAAAAGCTTTTCACAAAAGACTTGACATACACTAAGCTTTTACCAAAACCTAGATCATCTACAATGCATCAAGTCTTTAAGACTTGATGCATTTAATGCATATGACCTTTAATAGCCAAAAGCTTAGATGAAAGACTTGAGGTACCAAGTCTTTGAAGAAAAGCTTTTCAAAAAGCTTTAATTACAATGCAAAAAATCCTTTCAAAAGACTTTTTAGAATACTAAAAAGTTTTTAACCATTTGATGATTGCGCATGTTAGTCATTAATGACTTATGCATTTAATGCAACTACACTAAAAAATGTATGCATTAAATGCAAAAAGTTATTAAAGACTTTTTACATCGTGGATGCTCTAAGAGCATCTACAATGGCAAGCTTTTTACTATTTTAAAGAGTCTTTTATAAAGGTTTTTAGCATTGCAAATAAAGCTTTTTGAAGAACTTTTGTGCAAAGACTTGGTAGAGCTCAAGTCATTTTTCCAAGTTTTGATCATTAAATGTCTTATACATTTAATGCATTAAATACATCAAGTCTTAAAGACTTGATGCATTGTAGATGTCCGCAATAAATGCTAAAGTTGACAATAAATGACTAAAGTTGTGATGACTTGATGCATTTATTACAATACTTGCAAGTAAAAAACGATTTCTTTCAACCGCTTGGCACCAGCAAAGTCATTCTTCCAAATTTTTTAAAAAGTCATTCCATGCAATAGTAAAAAGCTTTTGATCAAGTACCCCATTACGAATGCTCTAAGGTGTCATAACAACAAAACAAAAAAGGACTGCCATCTTAGACTAAAAGGTGGTAACTCTCTCATGCCACATCAGTTTCTCTCTCCTCTCATTTCCACTCACTCTCACTCATCATACATCTGTTTTTGTTACATTCCTCTTACCTTTCATTAAAATATATATTTTATAAAAGGGTGAAGGCTGAGAATACGTAACAAACTTTCTCAAATATACCGAAGTACGTAACATACAAATTTTATTATTTATGTAAGTAAATAACTTTCAAATTTTGTTCAATGTACGTAATATTGACAGGTTACCAAGTTTTAAAGTTACAACATTGGTCCCTGTCGTTTGCATTCACTTTCACCGTTAGTCATTTGACATGTAAAAAACGTATATAAAACCGTGCGTAAAATCGTGTATAAAAAAATGTAAAAAACGTATATAGAAACGTATATAAAAAACGTGTATAAAAACATGTAAAAACGTATAAAAAACGGTACATAAAACCGTGTATAAAAAGTGTATAAAAAACATACATAAAACCGTGTATAAAAATGTGTAAAAAATGTGTATAATAACGTGTAAAAACCGTGTATAAAAAGTGTATAAAAAACGTACATAAAACCGTGTATAAAAATGTGTAAAAAATGTGTAAAATAACGTGTAAAAAATGTGTATAAAAAGTGTATAAAAAAACATACATAAAAACGTGTATAAAAATGTGTAAAAAATGTGTATAATAACGTGTAAAAAATGTGTATAAAAAGTGTATAAAAACGTACATAAAACCGTGTATAAAAATGTGTAAAAAATGTGTATAATAACGTGTAAAAAATGTGTATAAAAAGTGTATAAAAACGTACATAAAAACGTGTATAAAAACATGTATAAAAACGTGTAAACAACGTGTATAAAAATGTGTAAAAAAATGTATATAAAAACGTGTGTAAAAAACGTGTATAAAAATATGTAAAAAAATGTGTATAAAAACGCGTAAAAAACGTATATAAAAAAGATGAAAGACAAAGGACTAATGGTGAAAGTCAAAGCAAACTACAAGGACCGTTACTGTAATTTTTTTAAGTGAAAAAATGTCAAATGGCTAACGGTGAAAGTGAATGCAAACGACAGGGACCAATGTTGTAACTTTAAAACTTGGTAACCTGTCAATATTACGTACATTGAACAAAATTTGAAAGTTATTTACGTACATAAATAATAAAATTTGTATGTTACGTACTTCGGTATATTTGAGAAAGTTTGTTACGTATTCTCAGCCTTTACCCTTTATAAAAATATATTCCACTAAATACATCACACACACTTACAAAACAAATAAAAAATAATTAATTTTGGGAATGGGGATATGTGTTTTGGCAACTCACTCATGAGTCACTCACCTTGAGCATGAGTTGATATCCACTCTGTTCAACCTTAGCGCCCTTTAACATTTTAGCACTAACATCCCAAAATCACCCCTTATCATAACATCCCATCAAACAATCTTTTTGGAACCCACCGCTATTAATTTTTTTCACAAAAACATATTTTTATACATTAAATAAATATACAACTAACATTTAATAAAAATTACAAAACTAAAAAAAAAAATAATAATTACACTTATACTCTGAAATGGACTAGCCTATTTGTATATGTTTTTACCAACAGCCCAATACTGCCGTTACCAAGAAAAAAAATCGTTAGCTTCTTTAACGCAACTCACACGCACAATGCAAAACACATGCACAAACACACAATGACACATTTAATAATAATAATAATAATAATAATAATAATAATAATAATAATAATAATAATAATAATAATAATAATAATAATAATAATAATAATAATAATAATAAAAATAATAATAATAATAATAATAATAATAATAATAATAATAATAATAATAATAATAATAATAATGATAATAATAATAATAAACCATTGTCACGTACGTTGTTGTGGCAACTTCCGGCTTAATGTCGTTGCAAAATCATAGACCCCAATATCATAACGCCACCCAACGTTGTGCAACGTGGGCATAACGTCAGGTGGGGCGTTTGGTACCGTGCTCTCTAAAAGTATTACATTAAATATTACAAATTTTTAAAATGTTCTAACATGATGCATGTTTGGAGGATGTGTCATGCTTCAAAATGTGACATGTATCATTGTTTTTTACGTGACACGTCACACAAATGTACATGGTGGGACACTTTTGGAAAGTTTGTAGCATTTACTGAAATACCTTTTTAGTTCATGTACCAAAACGCTATTTTGAAAAATGTGCATTACTATTTAATGAGTTGGACCATAAAGTGAATCATGGCTTATTACATTGTTGGCCCTACAGCTATTTCAAATTCTTGGGTTTAGTCCTAAGATCAACGAAATTACACTGGTAGTCCCTAACATCTTCATTTTGTTTCGTTGATGATCCAAAACCATAGCACTCGTTAAAAATCTTGTTAGCTGCAAGGGCTTTTTCGTCTTTTCGACATTTCTTGTCCAAACATCCTATAACATCGTTCATCCTTGCATTTACAATGCCTAAATTAAAAAAAAAAAATAATAAAATAAAATAAAACAGTCGTTATATTACCCTTTTAAAAAAAATTAATAATAATCGTTTAAATTCCTCAAGGTTGCAGCAAACGCTAGGCGGTAGTCGGGCAGTCGACCACCGGGCGGATTGACTTTTCCTATATAAAAATAATAATATTAGATGTATATGATATAAAATCTAAATAGTTTATATATATTTTTAGTTTTATTATTATCTTTATTATTTCCAATTATATATTTTATATAAATGTTGCAAAATTCACATTATATAAGGTTTTAAATAAATTTTCATCAATTATACTAGAGTAAACTCCAAAATACATCACTGTAGTTTACCCCGTTTCGCACTATCCATCCCTCTCGCAAAAGTTTCAACAGATACATCACTCCGTTAGTAAAATTTAGCCTATATACATCCACAAGGACGAACGGTGCAAAATTTGTATCGTTAACTTGGACACGTGATAGTTAAGTAAGGGTAATTGTGTCATTTTATTTCCCAGCTACTTCATCACTCTTTTAATACCTTTTTCAGTCAATCCCAAATCGTAAACACAATCAAAAACACAAAACCCAAATCAGAAACACAAATCAAAAACCCAAATCAAAAAGACCAATCAAAAACACAAACCAAAAACACAAAACCCACATTTCCAATTTTAGTATCTGGTTTGTTGTTTGCAATGGTGGTTTCTGAATGGCGTATTCGTGAATATGATGATCCAGTGAGTGAACAAGGAGCTTATCGTAAGTTTTCATCTTTGTAACCCTAATTGTAATATTATTTGCTTATATACTTTTTTGTTGTTTATTGATTGAAACCCTAATTTTTTGAATCTAATTTGCTCATTGTAGGTAATTTTCCAAACATGTTCTCATTCAAGATACATCATGGTGGATTCTTTTCTGAAACTCCAGGTAAAAAGTCCATACATGGGACTCATAATTATATAGACTTTATAGATGTTGACCTGTTTTCAGTTATTGAAATGAATGAGATGATTGAAAAGTTAGGTTACAAGAGGAAAGATTTCATTATGTACTATCATTTCAAAATACCTAACAATGATTTGGATTATGGATTACAAGCACTAGAAAATGATGGGGATGTGTTGAACATAGTTAGGTATATTGATAAATACAAACTTATTGAGGTTTACATTGAGCATGATCATAAAGTTTTGGAAACTTATTGGAAATCACCACAGAGAGTGATGATTGAAGAAATAGTTGATGAAGGACCTAGTTCAGCATTAGTTAGAAAGCCTTTTAAGAAGCCTGCTCAGAAGACAAATAGGATGCCTCTATTGATTGATATGGGAGAGGGATCTGATCATGTTTTAGAGGAACCTAGATTAAATGTTGATGGTTTAGATGGTGAAGGTACTCCTGTTGGTGCTAATTTAGTAGATGAAGGACCCAGTTCATTAGTCAGGAAACCTTTTAAGAGGTCTGCTAAGAAGACAAAGAGAATGCTAGTAGATTAGGGATATGATGAAGCAAGTTTTACTGAGAGTGATCAGGGTAATGAGGAAGACAGTTCTGTTGAACCTAGTTTTGCTGAGAGTGAGAGTAGCAGTGAGTTTGATGATAGTCAAGATAGTGACTATATACATGATGATGAGCATGTTATGAATGATGTGGAGGTGGATATGAAAGACTATTATCAAAACATAGACAAAGATGTAGAATGGGTGGGATCACAGTCTGCAAATGCAGAAGTTCCAGCTAATAGTCATGTTGAAGAAAGCTTTGATTTGGATGATTTTGAGAGTGCAAGTGATTCTGAAAATGATGGCAAAAGAAAGAAAGCTCTGAGACAGTCTTTTTTTCCATCTTTTTTTTTTGAATTCACTATATTTAAAAGTGCACACCCTATAAAATACAAGGAAAACATGAGTGCATACCTTAATTAAAGTAGCCATTGTTGAAAAGAAAAAGAAAAGAAAAAGTAAAGAAGAAGATCCTGGTTATTTAGTTAAGCCGCTTCTTGAGGGAGAAGGAGGTAGCAAGGCACTTAGATGTAGGTCAAATGGTAAGCTTTACTCTTTAGTGCTTTTAGTGGGCTTATTATGTTGTACTCTATTTCAAAACTTAACTTGGCTCCACCAATTTTTCTCACCAAAGGCTCAATTTACTTAAATTTACACCTTGGACTATCCATGGTTATATAAGATTAGGTATTAGGTATTTCATTTACATTTTATGAGCCGAGATATATAGAATAACTTTTACTCATGTATGTATTATATATCAATATCAATATCTTTTCTCTTATACGTGTAGTAATTTGTGAAAGAAATCTAATACATGAATTATAGTATCTTGTTTTAGGATGTATATAGATTAACTTTTTTTTTTACTATTTGACCATGTAGCGTCATTTTAGTATTCATACATGTAGTTGTTGACAAATATTTATGCTTCTGCTATAGTAATTAAAATTTAAAAGTTTTAACGTTATATATTATTACATGACATAAGATGAGTTTCAGATTGGATCTTATTCGCTTAATTCTATACCATATATATTATCCGACTACCTAATTCAGTCTCGAATAACCCATATTTCACATATTTAAATCAACTTTAATAGCTAAGATCCATAAAACAAAATAGTCGCGTCGAATCCAAAATTCACTAAAACCCGACCCAAAAACTACAATTCAAAGACCGAATTTTCTGAACAACTGTACTCAAAATTGTGCATAACCTCTTCCGGATTCTTCGATCCGCCACTGCATAAGTTGACTATGTTGTTAATTTGAAACAAGATTTTGACAGCCGAAACAATGCTATTAACATTCTAAAATAATATCTCTACTCATATAAATATAGAATGTATATATTTGATTTACTACATATAAAAAGTGTATAATTTTGCTTAAAAGTATTAAAATAAAAAAAATATAAGTACTAATATACCTTCAATCTCAATTAGTATGTACTTATATGTTTTGCACAACTATAATTAACGTGTATCACGTAGAACTACAAAGGTATTAGTGAAGTCAGTCAAAGAGTTCGGTCAATGAAGAGTCTACACCTCAAATGTCGTCTACCAAAAAGTTTTACGCAATGAGTAACGTGCATTGTTAGTTAGTATCTCATAATTGATGTAATGTTTTCTTTTTCAATCTCACTAAATATATATATATATATATATATATATATATATATATATATATATATATATATATATATATATATATATATATACGTCGTTTAATACATGTTAAGAATTTTTGCTATAGTTGAATTACCACATGTTACAACCGTTCGCAATTACATTTTGATCTTTTCATGTTATACGAAACACTTACCACAATATCGTATATCGTTAATTTTTTGTCGCTAGAAACCGATGCCACTAGGCGCGGGTACTCGTCTAGTAAAACACAATGTACAAACCAAGCAAGATGCTAAACACTCCCTAATTCATGAATGATTTTAAATAATACAACTTTTTTGTAAATAGTACAAACTGATGAATCACAAAAAAGTAACAAGTTCATATATCTTATGTTCGAACTTTCAAAATAAGAAAAGAAAAAAAGTTAAAAGTGGCCTTAGATAAGATATCATCAACAACCTCATAATTTCAATAGTTTATTGTGACTCCAAAAAGATTCTCAGCATCTCTAAACTTATTGTCATCATAAAAAAATAATGAAAAAGACATTGTCCATCAAAAATATCAATTACAGGGTATCCACCACCGCAATACGCGGATACCTTGTTAGTACTTTCAAAACACATTGTAGGAAATAATGTTTGAGGTGGCTTATGTTATTTCAAAACACAATACTAAGCTCATAAGCTGATTTAAGGGTTTGGCAAATTTAATTTATTTTGATAAAATAAACAAAAAAACACATGGTTATATATTAGTGAATCAGCTTCATAGCCCGCGTGAATGGACGGGCTCGCTTTATGATAATACATGCCGAAATCTGAAAATGTATTTAAAAGCAATTGTGTAATATATATGGAAAAAGATAATGAAGTTGTTAGTAATACAAATCTATGGTGCTTATTTAAATATGAAATAAAACTTCTTTGTAGACGACGTTTGTTGTGGAGTTTGTTTACTTGTCGTTTTTATTGCAAGAAAGAACCTCCAAGCCGTTCTTGCTCTTGACTCTTGACACAATCACATATAATTGGTCGTGTGAGAATATCGGCCTTTATAGAAACAAACAAACCAAAAAACAGTTTTATCAATCAGTTACTTGGTTAGAACCAATAAACCGAACAAAACCTACTTCACCCAAAACCAAATAACCAACATTCAATTGGCAAAACCCACTTCACCCAAAACCAAATAACCAATATGCAATTGGGTCGGACCGTTTAATGAACACTCCCAGAGATAGCTAGTAAAAAAAAGGTCCATGAAATGTCATTTTTTTATCTTTCTAGAAATGTCATTTGATCGGGAAATAAAAATGAGTGTTCTATGTTCTTCTTCTTTTTTTATTTTTTTATAATATATTTTTTTAACTTATAAAAATTGTAAGTTTACTCTTTTTAGTTTGTTACACCTCGAGTTAACTTTATAAATATAAATAAGCTATTAGATTTATGTTGATCGGTAAGAACTAACAAGTAATAAAAATGACCTTGCTATGTTTTCCGCATTGAAATGATCAAATGAATATGAAATAAAAAAGGAATAATGAAAGACTTTGTAAATCAAGGAATCATCAACCAACTTTTATTTTTCATCACTTCTTTTGAATAATTAAATTTTGCTAAAAAGACATTGATTTGATAGAAACAGAGATTGTTAGTCCCTTTTTGCAATTTAGCCGAATGATAGATTTTTTTACATAACTGAAGTTATCATAAACACTTAACAAAAAGAATTGCTACAATAACATAATTTTCACATAATAAGATGGGAGTTGATTTGTACACTCATCAAATTGATTGATACATTCTATTTTAGAGCTCTTTGACATTTATACCCTCACATCACTTTTACACATTTTTACTCTATGAGGGTATAATTGTCAACATACTCTAAAATAGAGTGTTGCCAATCAGTTTAGCCGAGTGATAGATTTTTTTACATAACTGAAGTCACGTAAACACTTATAAAAAAAATTGCTACAATAACATAATTTTCACATAATAAGATGGCATGACGTGATAAGACAAACTAAACTCAAATAAGTATAAGATTGACATGTAATTTAATACACGAAATTGCATAGTAACTAAACCTGAGGGACTGAAAGTAAAATTAAATTGACTTAAAGTCAACCAAGTTGCCTTTACTCTTTTCTAACTTCCATTTGATCATTTATTTTCATTGCATTCAGTCACAAACTTCCATCCATCCGTCAACTGTAAGTGAATTTGAGTCACCAGTTACTTATAAAAAAGGTAAAACTATTTCTTCCATACTTGCTGGGTTTTGGTTATTCGATCATATTTGTAATTTCCAGAATTATTCTTTTTTTTTTTTTTTTTTTTTTTTTTTTTTGTAATCTTTAAAATTTAGCTATATCCTCAAGTTAATTAGCTCATAAGCCATTAAAATTGAGCTTATAAAATGTTCAATAAGCTCATAAAATAAGTTTAAACAAACACCCGTTAAACTAGTTGGGATACAGTTGACATGATTGAGTCATTTGAGTCTGAGAGATGTTTTTTTATTAGGTTATGTAGCATAAGATACATGGCATTGAATGGAATAAGAATAATTAGATTTTGGTAAACAAAGTAAATTCTAATCGGAAAATGCCACTGTAGGAGAAATAGTGTTTTCGTGTAAATGACTTGAATTGCGGAAAACTTTCAAAAGTTGTAGTGTTGTGTGGATCAGTGACTCGTAGGAACTTTACGTTAACCTTTTGGTTTCTTGATGCTTGTGCATTCTATTAAAGCTTTAACAGTTACTAAAACGTAGTAAGCTTGGTGTCACTTAAAATTGGCATTCATTGTGGTCAATTTAATCTACATTCATATTCTTAGGAAACATAGAAGACAGAACGCTTCTCATAAGCTAAATGCAATGGTAATATTACGCCTCTTTGTTTATGTGTATAATAGTTTGTTTTCAAGAGAGATGGCTATATATTTATGTGATGCTGTTTCCACTATCTATGTTTTGTTTTTGTTTTTTTTAACAGTTAACTTATAAATAAACAATTAGCATGCTTGTTCTGTCTACATGTTACGTGGTATAACACAAAAGCGCTCACATGTTTGATTGTTTTATGCTACTTAGTCATGGAACCTATGGAGCTAATTAATTGCTTCAACTTAATGAACAGTACGGACGAAATCTGCAATTTGGCTAAACCACGAGGACGATTTTTGCAATTTACTCTCTTTCTTTTTGTAAAAATAATAAATTAAAACCAAACATTTTAGTACCTCATGTGTTATATCCAAATTGTAGGGCGCAATTCTGGTAACAAAACCCGGGTTTTTAAAACCGGGTTGACCGGTTAGACCCGCCGGGTTTTGAGTAAAACCCGGGTCAACCCGGGTCTTGAAGCCCGGACGGGTTTATTTTTTTTAATAAAAACCGGCTTGACCCGGCGGTCGAACCGGTTAACCCGGTCAGAAAAAATAATAATAATAAATGGAAAACCATATTGACTAGGCGGTCGAACGGGTGCTCGGTGACTCGACCGGGTCGATTAAAAACCTGGTTTTTAAAACATTGGGTTTTATACCCCATTTTAAAAATCAAACCTATATACTAAACAACTATGCTGGGAATGAAAGCATTCATTCATTTCAATACCTTCAAACCAAATGGCCTCTTAGTAAATTGAAAAAAACGTCCTCGTGTGTTATATCCAAATTGTCGGGCGCAGTTCCTGCCTTTTAAAAGTGTGTGTGTGGTTTTTTTGGAAAATAATTGATGCATGTATTGTCTATGGTTCAAAGTGAAATGACTAAAATTACTCAAAGTGAAATGAAAAAGTCTCAGAGAAAGCAAAAACATTTTAGTCATTTCACTTTAGCCCAGAGATGATATTCGTACCAAAGATTTTTCACAAAAACGACACCAACACTTTCGTAAAGAAATGCTTTGAGTTTGAACATGCCACAAGGACAACTTTCTGCAATTTACTCTTTTAGTAATCATATACGAAGTGTTTGTGATATGTTGCATCTAACGGCTAGAAAATAAATGGGAATATGTGCAATTGTTTCGGTTGGCAAGCAAACCGAAACATTAAAAGATTAGGGTGAAATGCGCTTGGGTGAGTTTTGTTGGGGGAGGGGGCGTAGTCAGAGGGTTCATTTGGTTGGGGTGCAACGCATCATTACCATAAGTCTTAGAAAAAGACGCATAAAACACAAATTTAAGTGAATGCATGTTTAACACCCTCGAAATAACATCAACTAAACTTGACTAGTGCACGAATGAAAGGTACGAACTATTTAACTAATGATTGTTGACCATACTACTTTCTGCATTTGTACTCGTTCATGTACGGGTCGATTTCATGACTGTTGTGTAGTACATACCATACTACTTTCTGCATTGTGTCTCCTTGAAACCGAACTAATGATTGTTGACCAATCTTTCTACAGACTGATCGAAACACCTAAAATCGACTTCTTGGGCTTGGATCGTCCTCATTTCGGTCAGGGCGATTAAATCTCGTCTCAACACCCCGAAAATAATGCGAACAGAAAGTTAATGCTTCATCAGCAATATAACCCTCCGCTATTGAACATTCGGGCTTAGCTTTATTTCTGACATAATTTTTTAGCTTTTTCATGTATCTTTTAAATGGATACATCCACCTCATGTAAACAGGCCCACCTTCAATAGCCTCTTCCGGTAGATAGAATAACCAAGTGAATAATAATGTCAAAAAAAAGCAAGAGGACATATTTGCTCGAAACTACACAAAATATTGATGAGTTGTTCTTTAGCTTTCAACATGTCATCCACCATCAAAGTTCGAGCGCATATTTGTTTGAAGAATGAACAAAGCTCTATTATTGGTGTTGCGGTGGTTTGGTCCTTCAAGTAATTTTGAAGTCCAGCAGACAGTCATGAGCCTTCAAGCCTGTTATGTTGCTATCGTTGTCGGTCACTTTATGCTTGAAGTTTGATCTAAACCCATCAGGTAGTTTAACACCTTTGATGAATTAACAAAAAAATCATGATATTAGAATAAGTCGTCAAAATGAATACGCGAATTGAATTGGAACAAATAAATTTTGAAATAAAACGCGTACCTTTAATGAATTGACAAAAAAGTTTTTTTCTACAGTTGTGAAAGAGTACGTAGGATGAGGCTTAGAGCACTTCCCGTTTCCTTTGTTGATGAGCCACAACTCATTACGAATTTTCAAATTTTGTAAGTCTTGTCTTGCCTTGTTGGTGTCTTTTGATTTGTCATTCATTAACAAAGTACCCAACACACTCTCACACACATCTTTTTTCGATATGCATGACATCTAAATTGTGTTTTAGTGTAAGAAAAGACCAATACTCTAGCTCGTAGAAAATAGATACTTTGGTCCAATTCAATTCGCGTTCAGGATCACGTTTTTTCTTCGCACCCTAAAAACCTCGATGTTTCCCCAGGAGACGTTTAGGAAATCTTCTTAGTTGATCCAAGATGTCATCACTGGTAAATTTTTTAGGAGGATCTCTATCATCTAACGGGGTATAGGATGCCCTTCTGTTCTTCCGCCATTTGTTGGTCATGTTTAAGAATCTTCTGTGACCAACATAAGCGGTTTGGTTTAACACGTGAATAGTTGGAGTGTCTACATTACAAGTCAAACATGCCCTGTAACATTGCCCACTCCACCCAGACAAACTACTTCAAGCGGGAAAGTCATTGATAGTCCATAAAAGCACTGCTTTCATATAGAATTTGGTGCCTCCGTAGTCATGACTCCATCTTTCCATAAAGTCTTTAGGTCTTCAATCAAAGGCCTCAAGTAAATATCAATGTCTTTCCTTGGTGATTTAAGGCCCGGAATTAACAACGTCATCATAAGAGAAGTCTCTCTCACACATATCCAGGGAGGCGTATTGTATGTTGTTAATATGATCGGCCACATGTTGTAAGACTGACTAAGGTTGCCATACGGATTGAAACCATCAGTAGCCAACCCTAATCAGACGTCTCTTTTTTCTTTAGCAAATTCTTTCGAATACTTGATGTCAAATTTCTTCCATGCTTGACCATCAACCGGGTGTTGCATACTTGCATCTTATCGTTCTCCCTAGACTGCCCAGAAGCATGCCAAGTCATATGTTTTGCAATGTGTTTAGACTTGTACAAACGTTGTAGTCTAGGAATGATAGGAAAGTAAAGCAACACCTTGTTAGGAACTTTCTTCCCTAGTGTGTTCTTTTCTTTCCATCTACTAGCACCGCAGATCAGACAAGTCTACAAATCTTCGTTACCCGCCCCCCGATATAAAAAGCAATCATTTACACAAGCATGTATCAATTCATCTCCTAACCCGATCGTTTTAAATGTCTTCTTTATTTCATAGTATGACGATGGCATTTTGTATCCTAGAACGGGCGGGAAACATTCCTTGAATAAAGTTAGGAACTTATTAAATGCGGTGTCACTGACTTTACCTTTGACCTTGATGTGCTTAATCTTTGCCATAAAGTCCAATGAAGACATCCACTCACACGCTAGGCATAGTTTTTCGTTGGCAGTGGCAAGTAACTCCTCATACTCGTTACGTTGAGGAAGTGTCTCATTACTTGTCTCGCCAATATTTTCTTGAGTTGGATCATTTTGTTCGTTATTCGGACCAATATTATGAAGAAACTCAGCCATGTCACTCATCCCATGTTGTCTTGTGTTGTGTACGACTGTTCGGGCATTCGGTTCACCATGATTAGACCATTTCGTACATCTATGGTCCCAACCATTTGCGTGTAAGTGGTAAAAAAATCTTCGTACTTTATCAAGGGTATGTTTAAACAACGAGCACAGGGACATTTTATATTCCCATCAATATTCACAAAGGGCTTTCAATACTCGTAGAAAGCTTTAATACCAACTAAATATTCTCTAGTGGTATGGTTTAATGAGACCCAACTTTTATCAATTGGCATAAGTGCGTTTTAATGAAGCAACAAATAATTATATAGAATTAAACATGTTCACAAAAATCTACACGTAAACACATAAAGTTGGAATTACGAGTTGTGCATTTTGTTCACCTAATCCAGCTATGGAAGGAAATCCTAACCCACTCTTTGAATGTTTCGTCTCATATATGAATGTGTATAACTGAATTTACTATTTGAGAAAATTTCGGCAGCATTTCCCCTCAACTCCCCAAATATGTGCATTAAAGAACATATTCGTAGGAGCAAAGGGGAAACACTGTTGAAAGTTTCACAAATTGTAAATCATTTATACGCGTTCATAGAGTTAGGATCAAATAAGAAGAATAATAAAAATAAGAAGGATAGGAAGTAACCACAACCACTCATTCTAGATGCACCTACAAAAATGGATGCATCTTCATTCAAATTTTCCCTCCCATATTAAAATGTGTGGCTAGAATTACTTCTTACCCTTCTCATTTTAATTATTTTTCTTATTGGATCCCTTCCCCGCGTTCATATCCTAAGTGAGACAAAACATTCAAAAAAACAGTCCTAAACAGGAGACTTTCCGAAATTAATTTATAATAAATTTATTTCGGACGGGTTTTCTATGGGATGATTAACTTCGGATGGGGACTTTCCGAAATTAATCACTAAAGTCCTAAAACCATTTACAACAGTCCAACACAATCAAATACCATACAACACTAACATATTTGCATCGTTATCTAACATAGTGATTCATATATGAAATTACTTTGACAATTCATCAAACACCCATATATAAATGGTTATCAACATATAACATATTAATGGGGTGTTTGTTTAAGCTTATTTGTAGCTTATGAGCTTATTTGTTTTTCGGCTTTTATATTGTAAGACACAATTTTCCGGCTTATTTGGAGACGTGTGAGCTTATATAAGTTTATTATATCATAATATACTTATACAAGTCCACGTCTCCAAATAAGCCAGAAAATTGAAGCTTATGAAATATAAGCCGAAATCAAATACGGTTCATTACTTGTTTTGTAATAAATACGATTTATTACTTATGAAATATGTGCCGAACTTCAAGTTTTAGGCAACAAATATATTTGTTCTTATAATTTTATTTTTATAAAAAAAAATGCTTTGTTTGTTTATATATACGTGTGAAATAGTAAGGGTGTCTTTGTTTCAGGTTATATAGTTTTATTTATTATAAGGGTTAATGACATGTAATAGCAACGTACTTTCCCATTTGTGCCATTATCAGATACGAACCCAAAAAAATACCACAATACCCATCCAACTTTCAAATTTTGTTTCATTATCAGACACGTACTTTCTCATTTGTTCAAATATCAGATACGAACTTTAAAAAAAAATACAACAATACCCATCCAACTTTCAAATTTTTTTCATTATCAAATTTTTTTTTCAAATTTTCATTATCATACGCAAATTTTTTTCATCATCATTTTGTTTTATTTGCTTTGTGTATGTCGTTTTGGTCCATCTTAACTTCTTTCTGAAGAATGAATCCATCCCGAGCCTACAGTACACAATATTGAGTTTTGTGGATCTCATCAGCAAAAGAACCGAATTGGGATCTTCGGGAGGGGCCGACAAACAACATTCTCTCATATCATCACCACACCCTTTTGATTAGCTATACTTCAAGGGAGGGAGATTAATGATCTGAGATGTAGTTGGGTTCCAATAACAAAGCAACATTCTCGCATACTTTTTGGTCATTTTACATCGTTAACAATAATAAAGCTAACCCAAACACGAAGCATGGGCTTATGAAATTAATTACTTTATCTCTATGATGACAATTTTAACCGGCCAGGGTATGTAGCCTAGTGGCAAAAGTCTTGTAACTATCATCGTGATATCATCATGACAAATGTGAGAGAAGTGTAGTTATATTTCTGCTAGGTGCAAACAACCCATCACTGATAATGAAACAAAATTTGGGTTCGTATATGATAATTAAACAAAATTTAAAAGTTGGATAGGTACTGTGGTATTTTTTTTTTGTTCGTATCTGATAATGGCACAAATGAGAAAGTACGTTGCTATTACATGCCATTAACCCTTATTATAATTGTATTTTATTTATACAAATATATTTTTTCTTATAATTGTATTATAAAATAAAACATGGAATTGATCGTTATTTCACAATATGTAAGGCCATTATCACCGGTTAGATGCTACAAATCAATATAAGCATATATTTCATTACATACTTGGTCCACTTTTTACTATCAAAATACCTTATATAGCGAATTTTAGTTTATAAAAAATTTTAAAAAAAATAAAAATAGAGAATTCAATAGTAGGTTTATATCTGTGTTAAGTTTTAAAATCTAAAAAATTCATTTGATAACTTATTAGGGGTCTTAAAGTGACTGGGTTGGGCAGTGTACAGTGAATCAAACTTGAAACATCTTATTTGCAGATCCATTTATGAGCTTATTTAGTAGCTTTTAGATTTTGAATTTTGGTTCTAAGTAATATTTGGATGCTAGAGCTTAAGGTTGATCAGCTTTTATAAACTTTGGTGGACATTAGCTTATAGGAATTGAAGCTTAAAAGTTGTCTAATATAAAGATTTAAAAAGGATTCATTAAGATAGTGCTTAACCAGTCAATTTCATAAGCTTGCCATAAGCTCATTTAAGCTATTTAGGGTCTGTAATTTGGAACTAGTAGAGATTGCCAGCTTGTAAGACTATTTCTCAAAAGCTCAACCCCTAGCTGTTAGTCTAGCTTATTGTGCACTTGTTCTAAAGAGACCCCTTAGGCCTGTTTGTCTGCATATAAGCATAAGTGCTTATTATGATTTTGCTTATTCTTTGTCTTATTTATGTTGTCAAACTCTCACGAGTCACGTGTCTGACTCTAACAAATACGCAATTCCAAACACCAAACCCCCCGGCACATAATACGCAATTCCAAACACCCCTTTACATAATAAGCAGATAAAAAATGCAATTTAAAAACATACTTTGGTCACGGTGGTCGCGGTTGTGGTTCGCTATGGTCTCGACAGCAACTGGTCTCGGTCTCAGCTCGATCTCGGCTTGGTCTCACCACATATACTGTACCAAAAAGAAATTAAAATAAATAAATAAACAATTAAAAATTAACAACTAACAATTAACAACAAAAAATAGCAAAATTAAAAAAATAACGAAAATAAAAAATTAATAATTAACAATTTTGGTATCACCTGGGTTTTATTGGAATCAGCTTATTAACAAGAAAGGAAGAGAGAATAGAAAGAATCAAATGTGGAGAGGGCCGGATTACGATAGAATTAAACGAGAAAAGGGCAGGAGATGCATTGTGCACTGTGGTGCGACTGTAGTTGTGGCGGTGTACTGGTGGTGGAGATGAAGGAAGGAGATGAGTGTTTTTTCATTTTTTTTTTCTAAGTCAAAAGCAATAATTGACCCTATTTTTTCGTCTTTTAATTAAGCTTTTGGCGGGGACATACAATTGGCCAAAAAGTTTGATAAAGTAAATGTGAGGAGGGAAAAATAAAAAATTTCTCCGTGGACATGTCCCCATTGAAAGGTGTATTTATTTATTTTTTAATTTAAAAAAAAAAAAAAAAAAAAAAAAAAAAACTTTTTATCATTTTAAATAAGTAAAATCAATGATAAATCATTTAAAATTTTCTAAATCATCTTTGAATAATCGAGGTGATATCGTTATACTTGAGATGTTAAACGAAGGAGTCAAAGTGATATCGTTTTACTTAAGATGTTAAAAGAATGAGTCGAGGTGATATCGTTATACGTAACTTGTTAAACGAATGATTCGAGGTGATATCGTTATACTTGAGATATTAAACGAATAGGTCAAGGTGATATCGTTATACTTGAGATGTTAACCGAAATGAGTCGATGTGATATCGTTATACTTGAGGTGTTAAACCACTGAGTCAAGGTGATATCGTTATACATAACATGTTAAACGAATGAATCGAGGTGATATCGTTATACTTGAGACCTCTTTCCAGCCGATTTGGTTGCGGGTTGCGACCGATTGGCTGGTCCTCCTGAATGATGAAATATTGACCTTTTTGCTTGATCTGACTTGCGAAGCTTAGTTCTTCATTCAACTTGATCTTCTACGACACTTGAAATGCTGACTTGTGCTTGACATACTTCAATGAAACGGAAATCTTCTTTTAAAGAACATTCTTTAACTTTTTCTTCCGTTTCCCTGCACTTGGTTATAAATACTAGACAAACTTCTTTTGATGTGATTAAGCACTAAAATCATATGAATATAGCCAAATAACATATACAAAAACACAAATAATGCTACTGAAAACATGTACAATCTGAGCGTTATCAGTATGTGTGGTATAACTCATTATTTTATGTGCTAGTTTTGGATGACAACCAATATGGTCTCAATATGTGCCTATGAACCGTATAAACTTATACATCGACTTGTGGTCTTGTGCTCTATTCGACCACGTGTTTTGCACCAGCCCTAAACATGTGGTTTGAAGCCATAATATGATCTATAATGAACATTTAATATGCTTGATTAAACCAAGAAAACCCTAAGGCTAATTAACTATGGGGCATATGGAATATGATGAAGCTATGAATATCATTATATGCTTTTGTATGATTTAGAATGTTAATCATATGCTTGATATGAGGTTACATGATTTGAATGCTTATGTTACATGTCCAAAGTGTTAATTAAGGTTTATGCATGAATTAAGGATGTTGCGATAAAAGGAATTATCATACATGTAAACCTTAGAATAAATTGCCATATATTATGTATTTTAAATGCTAATATGATGTACGAATGAAATATGTGAAAGATGGTGGAATATGGTGTGACGGAATGGTATTTGATGGCTTCTTATGTTGTAGCTTGTTTGGTGTAATAGGTTGTCCAGATATTAAGTTGTATTCATGCTAGTGTATTTTGATTATACATGCATGTTTTTTAGTGATTCTTTAACCTAAATGTAAGTAATTTTTGTGTACATTCTGCATATGTAAGCCTTGTTGCAATTGGAGACCTGTAGCTATGATTTTTATATTTTACAAGTTTAAGTCTCAAATCTGTGAAAGCTAATCAGAATTTTGTCCCATAATTATTAATTTCTCTAGAACAAACTGTGGAAAACTAGAAGGGGGGGGGGGGGGGGTTAAATAGTTTTACCAATTAAAACTTCGTTTTAAAATAATTAGATTGACTTATGTCAATTCATTTGGATGTGTATGTTGGACATTGATATATAGATATATAAATGTGTAATGAAAGATAAAGAGTAAGAAGCACATAACCACGACATGAGTATTTATAGTGGTTCGGCTACAAGGACACCTTCCTTTCCCTACTCCACTCCCCGAGTTACCCACCTACTCGAGAGTTCGTAATCACTACACGACACCAACTCCTTATGGTGGAGAAGCCTTCACAACGTCGCCTACTCTTTTTCTGGTACTAGGCTAACCACCGGGTTCTTTCACCAAGGGGAACCAAACCTATCACAACGTCGCCTACCCTTTATCCGGTACTAGGCTAAGTACCGAGTTTCATTACAATGGAGGAACTACTACCCAACACTACACAACACCTAACCAAAAGGAGACCCACTCCTTATTACAACACCATCAAGGATATTAACATCCTTGGAAATAAACTATCACTATTTATATAACGATGCACCTCATCGATTATACGACCATGGCATCCTTCACTAATGCCCTTGACATGAATGCTTGGCACTCTTCACTAATGCTTTCGTCTTGACTCCTTTAGCATTCTTCACTAATGCTTTTGACACGGACGTTGAGCACCTTTCACTAATGCTTTCGTCTTGACTCTTTCGGCATCCTTCACTTGATGCGTTTAACACTACACTTCTATAGAGGAAGAAAGAACTATCAACAAGAGAACTTCAGTAGTCTTGATGATGACAAAGCATGGCAACTCATGGACTTGAGCTTGCTCGACTTCAAGAAGTGGTGATCTCGCCTTTAAGAGGAACCTAGAGAATCACACAAAAACAAAAGACAAGCTACATAGAAAGATCCTTTAGGATCAGTGGTTAGAAGGTTACAATACTTAGGGAAAGTATGTGTGAGATTGGTAACCCAAAAGGAAGAAATGGCTCACTATTTATAGAAGAAAAAACACTATTGTTCCCCGGATCCCACGGATCCCTCACTTGAGGGATCCGTCCAGTGTAATATTGGGGATCCGTGGGACGCTCCCTTTTGCCCATGGGTTTTGGGTCATGGGTCATGGGTTATGGATCATGGTATTAAGGTAGATACAATGAATCACTAAGATGCAATGCATCTAGTCCATGGTTCATGGATTAAAACTATGGGCCATGGATTAAAACCATGTATGACATAATCATGATGTTATGTAATGGTTTATGGGTCAAGCTCCATGGGTATGGGTCATGGACTTGGGGTTGTACCCAACTACATTTAATGTATTTGATCAATGAGTCAAATACTTAAGTTTCTACCCATTTATATTACCCATTATGTTATGTATATATTTGCCCAATATGTAACCACTAGTTGTTGTACATATGTATTACTAAATCTTAAAATCACTTATACTTGTTTTTAGTGTTTTATGTGAAAACGTAAGTGTGTTAGAAAACTATTGGCTCAAACCATTTACGTATTTTATTTGTTTCGTTAAAATAATTTTACGTTTGTTATCGATAAAACATTAGAAGATCCTAGAATATAAATAAACGTTTTTACGGTTTATTTGTATTAACAATCTCCCCCTTTTTGTTGATGACAAAACATAAATTATTTAAGGAAAAACTAAAATTCGTAAAAGTCCGAATTGGAGTTTGTACTCTCTTCTCCCCCTTTTTGTCGAAAAGAAACTAACACAATGTATTGAGAAAAACATGTAAAAAAAATATATAGAGAACAAGTGACGGGAAGAGTTGTCGTCTTAACTCCCCATTGACGATTCCATCCCTTTGTGAGGGCATCAAGTAAATAAAAGCTATGAAGCAAATGTATTGCAACTATGTTTGCAAATGGTTTTGTCTTAGTGACAATAATGCTCCCCCTTGATGATTGCAACTTTGCAAGGGGACGTGATGAAATCTAATCCATATGAGGATTATATAGCAAATGATTTTGCAATGTATGGTTTGACACAAAGCTCCCCCTAGCTTAGGGTGTCAAATTCTTCTTGTGTATTTTGAAAATCTACAAAACAAAGGTTAGAAAAAAATACATAGTGCATAATTCCCTGCAAATAAGACTCAAGTTAGTAGAAAATTGGTCTTCTGTTGCACGGATCCCACGATTCCCTCCTTGTAGGGATCTGTCTAGGCAAATTTCAGGGATCCGTCTGTCTGATGACAGAATTTCAGCAATGGTGATATACAAACAATGTTAATATCAAAGTGAGATATGTATTCAAACAACAAACATATACTCAAAGCAATATGGCATATAAACTATCATTCAATAAAACAAAGAGATAATCAACAAATCTCTAAAACTAAAAGAATGACTTAGCCCTGCAATACATATTTTACTAATACTAATAAGTTACTAAAGCTTAAAAAGCAACAATGTGCTTGAGTCTATGGATAAGTAGACTTGTTGATTTGGTCCAATCTTTCAAGAAGATGATTAAACATGAAATGCAAATCATTTCGTATTTCTTGAACAAGTCCTTGGGTGATTAGACAATTTGAGCAATTATTGTCTTGATTTGGAACCGGAGGAAATTGGATGTTTTGAGGAGGCTCTTTGAATGTGGTGGGGTTTCATTGAGAGATGTAGGATGAGGTTCTACTAAAAATGAGGGTGGTGGTAATGGAAATTCCTCCAAATGATCAAGTCCTTGGTTGTTCCTTGTTTCCAATGATGGACTAGTCGGTGTTGTAGGTGGTTTTTTATTTAAAGAGAAGGTTGGTGAATGGGAAGTTATCGGTGGTGAATGTTCTACGGAAAAGAGATTTAGTGAGAGAGAGGCTCAGTGAAAGAGTGTAGTCTATGTTCAATGAATGAAGGTTTAGACGGCTTGCTAGAGCTAGCTACGTTCGGTTTAGAGCTTGATTTTCGAGCCCAAAAGGTCTAATGCTAATTCTTGCGGTTCTCTTAGCAATTGTTGAGTGGGTTTGTTGAGGTGGGATTCTAACATTGTTATCTCTTACGGGAGATGATTCAGTGGATGAAATCTCATGAATCGTATGACCATTCCTTTTGGATGAGCCTTTGGTTGAAGAGTTGTTGCTAAGTGCTTTAGTCATGGTGGTGGTGAGAATGCAATATGAGCTTCTAACTACTGATTTTTGAGGACTAGGTAAGAGTGATGACTTAACCTCAAGAGTGTTTGGTTTATAAAGGATGAATTTGAATCAAGGAATTAAATTCATGACCACTAAGGGGATTAAGCATGCACTGAGATATTGTTCAGCTCTAGGAAAACATTAAATGGTAACTAAAAGTGGTTAGATAACCAAAGGTGGCTTAAATTTGAAGAGGAAAGCTGATTAAAGTCTTTCTGTAGACACGGATCCCACGGATCCCTCTCACCAGGGATCCGTCTGTCAGATTTGACTTTCCTTTGATTTGACTTTTTGTAAGGCCTAGTACCTATGAATCTTGAGGATTTGACTTTCCTTTGATTTCATGAGTGGTGGATATCTTAAATGCTCAACCATAAGGAGTGAGGATGGTTAATGATGGTTTTGGGTAGGAAAGTGGACTTTTAGAAAGTCTAACTAAGTGTTTGAGAAGGGTACCATTTGTTTTGAAAAGGGAAAATAATGACACTTAGTCTTAGAAATCAGATGATGACTCAAGAAAAATTTGAGAAAATCCTAAAAAATAAAGAAAAATAAAAAGCTAGTTTAGGCCTATTTTGAGGTAAAAGTGACTAAAATCAATTTGCTAAAATTGATAGAAATATATCAAACTAAGTGTTTTGAGGTGTGAGGAATAATGTGTGAGCGTTGGAGCGGAAGTATGGTGGATATTGGTGAGTTTGATAAATCAAAAACACTTTGAACTTGATCCTAAGTTACCTATGGGTGAATGTGAGACCTACTGTGCTTAAGGAAGCCTTAAGTATTGTTAAAGAATCATGTTTTGCCATCATGATGTGATTGGGGGGATAACTTGGGTGTATGGTGATCTGTATCAGATAACTGTCTTCCCGGATCCCACGGTTCCCTCTTGGGAGGGATCCGGCTAGATATAAGACTGGGATCCGCCTACTGCAGATCAGAAGACTTTAAGCAAATGTGCAATTCTTGCACTCTTATCAAATGCTTCTCCTAGTTATTTATACAAAGACTAAATGCAAGAACACATCAGGTATAACGTATAGCAAGTGTGGGGAAACTAAAGGTAGCTAAAGATGAGTGACGATGACTACTTGAATGATTTCAAGATGTCGTAAAATCTCATCCTACTCGTTCCTAATTTAAGATTGTTCAATGCCAAGTTATGGCAATACCACATAAGTATTGTTTAGATGTTACAAACCATTGTTTCAAATTTTTTTCACAAATTAAGGTCCTATGACCTTACCTTACTTCCTCATCCCCTTCTATATCATTCCCCGTCTTCATCCTCCCCTCCACTCTTCATCCCATCATCTCTACTTAGTTTTATTCAAGAAGTTGGCAAAGCACTTAAAGATCCCTTTGGTTTGTTGCCATTCTTGTGATGGGCTAGGAATGTCCGGCAATTGGTTGATGTAGTCCAAAGGATCGAGATCGGTGTTGCCGAGGGGGTTGCTACTTTCTTCTCCTTCTCTTTATCTCTCCCGTTCATCCGATTAATCCGTTGGTGGATGAGGTGTTTTTCCTTCCACCATAAACCTTGTAGTTCTTCCTTCGGTTAATGACACCATAAATTTGCTGTAAAAGCTATGATCAAGGGAGTACGGAGACGGTTCCAAAGCAAAGATGAAGTTTGCAAGACGGGATAGGAGCATTGCATATGGGAGCAACATTTTGTCCATGCTTTTTACGCTCGCAATTCTCTTAATCATGTAATATGCAAGATTGAAGTGAGTCTCGGTCACAAGGCAATAGATCATGAAACTTAGGCATGCATTGGAGTGATCCGTGTTCCCTCCTAAGCACAACACATTCTCCCTCACTATGACTTCCCATTTCCTATACAACGCATACATCTCGTAGAGCTCCATTTGGAAAGGATCCTTATAGATTACTTTCTAATTTCTAGTGACCCTCGATGGGGATGCTCTTTGCATGAACACGATATCCCTTACCGTGGGTGCTTTAGGGATTCTCATGTGATAGATTTCATGATGATCAACCATGTCGTGTGTCACACCCCCAATTTACCTATTTTGCAGCGGAATGGAATTCCTGTGGGATGACTGTCATAGCACCACAATCACAGTTATATTGAACGACCTAAAGTGTCGTTTGAAAAGCACATCGTTTGATATAATAAAACATTCAGAGTTTACAAAAGATAGGTCCCAAAAGTAGATAAAGTTTGCGGAAATATGTTTAATACAAGCCAAACGATGTTCTGAAAATGCCATAATTTACAAGTGAGACACGTCGTCGCCGCGACTCTATGATGGTTCATATGCGTGCCATGATGTAATGCCTTAGTTACCTGAAAATACATTGCTAAAAGTGTCAACACAAAGGTTGAGTGAGTTCATAGAGTTTATGTAAATGTTTTATACGACTACCACAACTGTAGGCCATGTATGACAAATATGTCACATAAAAATGATACAATTGCTATAAGCACATGACACCGAAGCTAGACTGTTCCTGATGTTCGCCCCAACAGAGTGTTTTGCCAAACAACTCAAATAATGATATTAAATGAAATGCATCCGTTTGACCAGTTGGGACCACCAACCCGGATGGAGGAGTCACCCTCAATAGATCTATTCACTCACCCTCGCTTCTTCTGGAATTAACGGTTCATGATTATGAAATGGGGACATTCAATTGGCAATGAAGTAACTTAAGCAATGTAATGAATTTGATATACTTGGTATCGTAATAAAAATGATGTGCAATGTATTCTCCCCCGTAGGTTTGAAATAAAGTATAAACTTGAAAGACGGGGCTATGAAAACTCACCTGATGCAATGATTATGATGACAAAAGTGGATACACTGAAATGAGGCACAACCTCTAACCGTGACCTATTATGAATGATATGATCTATTATAATTCATGAATATATACCGTACATGCAAATCCACATGTAATCTATACCACTTGTGCAGTTTTGAAAATAAAGTTTAATGTCGAAAAATAATCTTATAACGTCTTGACAATTTATAAATTACTTTACAAGTATTTTCGTCGTAAAAAAATATAATTTGACAATTCATGAAAGTGACTAAATGGCCTCGAAAAGCTAGTCGTAAAATAGTGAATATCGAGTGTTAGGAAACAAACTCAACGGTTTTGGAAAGCTTGTAGCATTATCTCAAAGTTTTAGCTTTTAAATTTTCATCATAGAGGTCTCGATCATGGAGAAAAACATAGGTAAAGTAGGGTACTTGTACCAAAAATATCGTTTAAGGGTAGTTTTCGACAAAGTTTGAGTGACCGCATTTTATTCGTTACAACTCCGTTTGATGAACGGTTGAACATTTTGGAAAATAGGCTAGGTGAACTTACTTTTACTAGAAGACATCGTTTTCTAAAAAGTACTCCATCGATATTAAAAACGACTCTCAATATGGTCTCTAGCGACATCTAGTTTTTGCTAATAGGAAATATATATGTGTTATACCTGTGAAAATAGTTACGTCAACCTTATTTAAACACGTGTAATTTAGTCGTTATAAGTCCGTTTTCTACGTTTTATATATCCTTAACTTCGTGTTAAAGTATACTAATATATTTTTGATAAATCGACTCATTTATATAACGCTTAAAACTCATTTTTTACCCTTAGGACAACATGCTGATTTTTCCGGAAAATGTAGTTTTCGTCGTTAAACTTGAAAATAGCATAACTTCTTCGTTATAAATCCGTTTTAACCCGTTCAAGCGACCACGTTTTTGTTTTAAAATATATTTTATGAATGTCTAGCCCAAAATATTTTATCTCCGGTCGAAATTTCCAGATTTCACAAATATGATCAGACCACTATTTATTGTTGTCGAAATTGATTTTTCTCGCGTAATACTTATTCTAACCACTTCAATTCAACACCAAAGCTATTCTAAACCTACCATACACCTTCTTAGGGTTTCATGGGTTCCTAAACATCATAAAAAATGATATGTTTCAAGGGATTAATTATAGGATGCTATATACTAATTATAAGTATTAAAAACATTAAAAGTGGTATAGATACTCATATAACTTGCATGTTTTCTTCAAGCATGATACAAATGACCAAAGTATGAATATGGAAGATTAAAAATGATCATGAAATGCTTACTAGTATAGTGATGAGGTTTATAGAGCAAGGTTTCCTAAATACTCTAGTGTTTTTATTTCAAAACCCTTAAAGAGAGTATACTAGAGTGTATAATTTAACTTGATCTTGCAAAAACTCTTAAGTTTCTTCCTTGTTTTGTCTTGGCCGGTTCTAAGAGATGAAAGGGAGGGAGTTTTTTTTTTTTTTTTTTTCCTCTTAGGATAAGAGTATGTATGTGTATATGTTAGTAATAATAATTGTAGTAAAAAATATCTAATCTACTTTGTGTATGTGTTAGTCTATGTAGATTTTTGTGTAAGAAAGTGTTGCGTCATGTTGTTTTGGTCGACAAGAAGGAAAAAGAAAATGAGGTGATGTATTTTGTTGAGTAAGTGTAGAAATGTGTACGTTAGTTTGTAAGTTGTAAGTTAAAATAGGTATTTGGGGTAGCGTTAGCTAGAAATAAATTTTAACGGAACAAAATAAAATATATCGAAGTTGTAAAAATTATAAAAATACATTTCTTACAAGAATTGAGTGAAATAATTATCGAGTAGTACTTACGAAAAACGTCGTAAATATATATATATATATATATATATATATATATATATATATATATATATATATATATATATATATATATATATATATATATATAACAATTGTTGGAATCACTCCTAAACTAGAATTCAAGGGTTAGTAATTAATATGTAATAGTTAGCTTAATGTCACGGACTTATCTCTACAAGGTCTCCCGTGCGGCACTTAGTCTCGACTAAGCTCAGTCTTGCTCGAATACTTAACGATGTATGCAACGAAGATAGTTTCTAAGAAAGGAACAAGTGGAATGAAAGGAAATGCTTTGTATTACTTAGAGCTTTACAAGAGAGAATACAAGTGAACTTTGTTGGATGCCTTGAACAAATGAGGCCTCCTCTATTTATACTAGTGAACTAAGCTATGTACAATTTCTACACTCCCATGGTAGGAAGATTCTAGGACTTCCAAGAGCTTCTAGGGCTTCCATGGGGTTCTAGAGTTTCCTACATCTTCCATCATTTTCCAAAGGGTTCCAAGATCTTCCAAGTTCATCCAAGAGAAGTGTGGAATAATTCGGAATCTCGAACATCCTCAAAAAAATGATCTAGTCGAGTAGGCGGGTCGTGAAATCCTCCCCCACCTAAGCTCGCGACGTCCTCGTCGTGCCATCTTCGTGATACTTCTTGATCTTGTCCGCAAATTGCCACAATAAGTCTTCGGCTTCCCAACTTGCTTCGTTATCGGGCAAATTACGCCACTTGATCAAGTACTCCTTATAGCTCGGCACTCCTCGTCTCCGTATCGTACGATCCGACAAGATCTCATCAACCTCTCGATCGTACAAAGTAACAACCGTTGTTGGTGCTCGCTTGGACACCCCTCGTTCCGAGTCTTCCTTGTCCTTGTGATAAGGCTTGAGTTGGCTAACCTGGAAGACCGGATGAATCTTCAACTTGGGCGGTAATTGAAGTCGATAAGAAACCTTTCCAACACGTCCAATCATCGGGAAAAGGCCTTCATACCTCCGTATCAAGCCTTTGTGCACCTTCCTTAGTGATTTGAATTGTTGAGGCAAGAGCTTCACCATCACTTGATCTCCGACCTCGAACTCGACGTGTCTCCTTTTCTCATCCGCCCACTTCTTCATCTTTTTAGCCGCTTTGTCCAACGAAGCCCATGCCAAGTCCGCTTGCTCGTGCCATTCCTTCATCGTCTTGTAAGCGGTCGGGCTACTCCCTTCGTATGGTGCGGCTAAGGCATTCGGAGTCAATGGTTGGCGTCCCGTGACCAACTCAAAAGGACTCTTCCCCGTGGCTTCACTCTGTTGCATGTTGTAAGAGAATTGAGCAACATCAATGATTTTAGCCCAATCATGTTGGTTGGCACTTACATAGTGCCGAAGATAGAGCTCTAATAGTGCATTTACCGTCTCTGTTTGCCCGTCCGTTTGGGGATGGAAACTCGTAGAGAAGTTCAACTCCTCCCCATGATCTTGAACAACTCCGTCCAAAAGCGCCCCGTGAATCTAGGATCTCTATCGCTAACGATCACATGTGGCACTCCCCAATACTTCACCACATTCTTAAAGAAAAGCTTAGCCGTATCGTCCGCTGTGACTTCGGGTGGTGCGGCAATGAAAGTTCCATACTTCGAGAATCGGTCGACCACCACTATAATACTCCCACATCCTTCCGACTTCGGCAAGCATGTGATAAAGTCCATGGAAACGCTCTCCCATGGTCCTTTGGGCGTAGGTAGAGGCTCCAACAATCCCCCGGACTTCTTTTGCTCTATCTTGTCTTGTTGGCAAACAAGGAACGTCTGCACGAATGTCTCTACGTCATCCTCCATTCTTGGCCAATAATAAGTGCCTTCAACCAATGCCAACGTCCTCTTAATCCCTGGATGACCGGCCCACTTCGAATCATGACACTCTTTCAAGATTATCCGCCTAAGATCACCCCACTTAGGAACGTAAAGCCGATATCCTTTTGTGAACAATATGTCTCCCTTAAGCCAAAATCTCTGAGTCTTTCCTTCTCTTGCTAGGGCCATGAGCTTCTTGGCAAAGGGATCGTGTTCCAGTCCTTCCTTGATTCGGTCTTGGAGGAAGAATTACGCTTGGGTGATTGCCGCAAACTCCGCCTTGCGACTCAATGCGTCGGCTACCACATTAGCCTTCCCTGGCTTGTACTCCAAATGGTAGTCGAACTCGGCTAGGAAGTCTTGCCAACGAGCTTGCTTGGGACTTAACTTCTTTTGGGTTTGAAAATAACTCGTGGCAATGTTATCCGTCTTGATCACGAATTTTGAACCCAACAAATAATGCCTCCAAGTCCGCAAGCAATGCACAATCGCCGTCATCTCTTTCTCTTGCACGGTGTACTTCCTCTCCGTTTCATTTAACTTCCTACTCTCGAATGCAATCGGGTGTCCTTCTTTAATTAGAACTCCTCCAATAGCAAAGTCTGATGCATCCGTATGTAACTCAAAAGACATTATTACATCCGGTAGTCTCAACACCGGTTCCTCCATAACTGCCTTCTTCAAACTCTCGAACGCCGCTTGACACTTTTCGTCCCAAGTCCAAGCTTTGTTCTTCTTCAATAGGTCCATCAAGGGAGATGATATTGTGGAGTACCCCTTGATAAACCTTCAATAATAGTTCACCAAGCCAAGAAAAGATCGTAACTCCGTTACCTTGGTTGGCGGTTCCCATTCTTGGATAGCTTTTACCTTTGCACCGTCCATCATCAATCCACCGTCTTTGATCTTGTGTCCCAAGAACTCGACTTCGTCTTGGGCGAAAGAGCATTTCTCCAACTTCACATAAAGTTCGTTGTCTCGTAACACTTTGAACACCTGTTTCAAATGTAAGACATGCTCTTCCAAGGTATGACTATAAACGACGATATCGTCCAAGTATACCACCACGAACTTATCAAGGAACGGGTGAAATAGCTTATTCATAAGGGTGCAAAAAGTAGCGGGAGCATTAGTCAAGCCAAAAGGCATTACTAAGAACTCATAAGAACCATACCTCATGACACATGTCGTCTTAGCTTCGTCTCCCTCCGCTATCCGTACTTGGTAGTACCCCGATCTCAAATCTAACTTGGAGAAGTATCTCGCCTTTCCAAGTTGATCAAACAAATCCGCAATAAGAGGAATAAGGTACTTGTTCTTAATCGTTACCTTGTTAAGTACCCGGTAGTCTATGCACATCCACAAGGATCCGTCCTACTTCCTTTGAAATAGCACCGGCGCACCATATGGGGCTTTCGAGGGTCGAATATAGCCCGCATCCAAAAGATCCTTGAGTTGCTTACGCAACTCCTCTAACTCGGGTGGTGGCATTCGGTAAGGGGCTTTAGCGGGTGGCTTGGAACCCGGTTCCAACTCGATGGTATGATCTACCTCCCTCCTAGGTGGTAGTTTCTTGGGCAACTCCTTGGGCATCACGTCCTTGAACTCATCAAGTACCCGCTCGATCTCCTTCGGTACTTCTACTTTGCCCGACTCACCATCCGTCTCTAGCCTTGTTACCGCCAAATAGCAAGGCTCGCTCTTGTTGTACCCTTTTTTGAATTGCATGGCCGAAAGGGTCTTCACTCCACACTTAGAATCCCGTTCCGTGCTAACCATGCAAGTCTTTCCACCATCTAGGATACATAAAGAATTAGCAAATGGCATAGGGAAAGCTCGTACCTTATCGAGGAATTCTAACCCAAGAACCACATCGAAATCATCCATCGGGACCACCGACAAATCAATCGTCCCTTCCCATTCTCCAATCTTCGCCCGAACATCTTTGGCCACTCCTTCCATTGGCTTGGCCTTCGAGTTTACCGGCTTAAACGTTCCACTTCCTTTCGTAGCTCTAATCCTTAGCCGTTTGGCTTCATCAACCGACACGAAATTATGAGTGGCACCGGAATCTACTAAAGCACGTACCTTGGTCCCATTGATGGTTGCTTCCACAAATTGCAATCCTTTCCCTACAACTTTCGGTACCTCCGTCTTGGCCTTGATTGCATTCAAGATTCTTATCGAGCTCATGCATCCGCCGTCACTTGGGCCTTCGTCTTCATGAACCATCATTCCATTAAGACTTGCTTTCTATGGGCAATCTCGAGCTCTATGAGGTCCGTCACATATGAAGCATCCACCACTCTTGAAGGCCGTCTTTACGTCTTTATTCTTTCCGGTTGGTGGTTTATGTGTATTATCATGCTTTGCTTGGGCGACTTTCTCTCCCTCACCTTTTTCATGGCTCACCTTTCGATCCTTCGACTTAGACGTTTCCCTCCTCGTACTAAAGTCGATCAAGGCCTCGGCATGGGCGATAGCCGTAGCAAGGTCTTGAACTCCACGCCTTTCTAACTCCATCTTAGCCCATCCTTGCAAACCATCGAGGAAATAAAAGAGAGAGTCTTGGTCGGAAAGATCCGGAATCTCCAAGGTGAGTGTAGTGAATTCCTTAACATAATCCCGGATCTTTCCAGAATGCTTAAGTTTACGAAGCCGACTCTTTGCTTCGTTCTTAGCATTCTCCGGATAAAATTGCTTCTTAAGTTCAGTAACAAAATCAGCCCAAGTATCGATAGTACACGTACCTCGTTCGATATCTCCATATCGACGTCTCCACCATAACGCCACGGTATCCTTCAAGTATCGGGTCGCCATGGTGTCATCCTCCGTAATGTTGACGCCTTCCAAGTATTGCTCCATCTCCCATAAGAAATCATCAACCGCCCTAGCTTCCCGCTTTCCCACGAACGGTGATGGTTTTGGAACATCAATCTTCGGAGCATTATGATTAGCGTTGCCACCTCCGTTAGCCATGGATCGCTTGCATAGCACTACATCGGCTTGCAAGTCTTCAATGGTCTTATGAATGTTGGAGATCTCGCCCATGAGCATCTCCTTTAAATCATGGATCTCGCGTTTAAAGTCGCCACTAAGAGCATTGAGGACGACCCTAAAGTCATCCTTCATGGTCGATAAGTCCGAGTCTAAAACTTCCAAACCCTCAACTTGGGTCTTCAACTCCGACACGGATGTCTCAACACCCGCCAATCTCTTATCCAAGCTCGACATAACGTCCTTAGACGCACCTCTCTTCTTCGGGTCTTGACGCTTGTCATCGCGACCTTGCCTCTCGTCAAAGACCGCACTTCCACTAGCACCAATCTTATCGGTCTCGTTCGCCATCGCCTTGAATCAACGCTCGCTCTGATACCACTTGTCACGGACTTGTCTCTACAAGGTCTCCCGTGCGGCACTTAGTCTCGACTAAGCTCAGCCTTGCTCGAATACTTAACGATGTATGCAACGAAGATAGTTTCTAAGAAAGGAACAAGTGGAATGAAAGGAAATGCTTTGTATTACTTAGAGCTTTACAAGAGAGAATACAAGTGAACTTTGTTGGATGCCTTGAACAAATGAGGCCTCCTCTATTTATACTAGTGAACTAAGCTATGTACAATTTCTACACTCTTCCATGGTAGGAAGATTCTAGGACTTCCAAGAGCTTCTAGGGCTTCCATGGGGTTCTAGAGTTTCCTACATCTTCCATCATTTTCCAAAGGGTTCCAAGATCTTCCAAGTTCATCCAAGAGAAGTGTGGAATAATCCGGAATCCCGAACATCCTCAAAAAAATGATCTAGTCCAGTAGGCGGGTCGTAACATTAATATGGCTTTTATGTTAGTAATCATGCCAAGGCTTTTGTAGAAAGCCCATTAGCCTTGGCCCAAGTCCAATAAGGAAAGGAATGGACTAGGAGTGTTGCCCTAGCTCCCTCTCCTATAAATAGTCTTGTAATACCCTCACTTGAGGGTTGGTTGTTCAATTCATTTCACTCACCTTACGCATAACCTTTCTTATTGTCATATCGTGTGTGTGTGTGTGTGTGATTTGTTCATCTGCTCTCTTCTCTATCTCTTCTATTAATGCTTGTGTTACTAATATGGTAACCTAACAGTGGTATCATTCGCCAAATAGTTGGGTGAATCGGTATTGTTTTTGAAGTAAGTTTCGGTCTTACGCGTAAAACATTATCAAACTTGGTCATGCTTAAAAACGTATTTTTTTACGCTTTTTAATCCAAGATTCTTGTCCTTTCAACGTTTTAAGGTGTTAAAATATCTGTTTTTGGCAAAAAGTTTCAAACTTTACGTGTGGATCATTGTTTTTAAGCTTGGTTTTGTACGTGGGAGTTGTTCTACGCATAACGTGTTTTTCAGCCTTGGATCATCAAGTTTCACACTTTTGTGTTATTTTGGTGATATTGAAGCTATTTCATCATAAAAATCGGGTTTGGAAACATCAGTTGGCAGAAATCAATTTTGGCTTATTTCTACGCGTAAGAAAACCCTAATCTTACGCGTAACTCATCCTTGGTTTGATCTTCAGTTTCGTGGATTACTCAGTGTTTTTCTTGCTTGGATAAGCCTGAAAACACTTCGACTTTGGATATCTTTTGGACTATGATAGTGTAAAAGATCTTTTGGGCAAAACCCTATTTTTACGCATAAGCTTAAGCTTACGCGTAGAACTCATTACGCATAAGATTATTCTTACGCCTAAGCTCTGTCTTACACATAAGCTAATTCTACGCCTAAGTTTTCTACGGTTAACTTTCTGTTTACGCATAAGTTTAGTGTTTTCTCATTTCTTACGCGTAAGCTAATCTTACGTGTAACTATTGCTGTTACGCGTGTCTTTGGTGTTTTTACGCATAAGTGGTACTTTGCCTTTCCGTGATTTCCACGCCTAAGGATACTTCATCAACAACGGTTCATTCGACTACAAAGATCCATTTAACAACACAAGTTTTCAACATGTCACAACCACCACACTCTAGCTATTTCCCTTACACTTATAATCAACAACAACAACAACAACAACAACAACAACTAAGTCCACAACATCAACAATTTAATCATCAACAACAAATTTATCAACAACAATTTAATCAACAACATACTCCACAACTTGCAGCAATTCCACAACCTCAAATGGTTCAACCACCACCAAGTCTTCAAGTACAACCTTACACAAACGTTTACAATCAACATCAATCAAGGAACACTATGAAGGAACCGACTTGGTTTGCAAAGATGTACGAAGCTTTAAGCATCCAGCAATCCATTCATGAGGCTGGATCACTTGATAGACCTCCAATGCTCACTCCAGGAAACTATGATCAATGGGTGATTAGGTTCTTTAGGTTTTGTGATCTAAAGAAACCACATGGAAAGTTCTTAAAGAAGGTCATCTTGGAAGGTCCATTTTAGATGCCTATTATCACTACACCCGGAGATCCTAATGCTGTTCCACCAAGAGATGATCAAACCAACATTGCAACTGTTGCTCAACTGTCTGGAGATGAACTTCTACACTATGAAGCTGATGAGCTTGCAATGTGATATATCCTTTTAGGATTACCAAACCCAATTCTTCACAGTGTTGATGCTCAAAAGACTGCAAAAGCAATGTGGGAACATATTCATCTTCTCATGGAAGGCACTGCACTCAATCAGGAGGATATGGAATCCAAAATTTACTTGGCTTATGAACACTTCATGATTGAACCTGGAGAGACACTAGAGTCTTATCATCATCGATTCTCAGACATCATCAATGATTTTGATAAACACAACATCATCATGCCATGAATTGCAGTTAATACTAAGTTCCTGAGTAGTCTTGGTCCTGAATGGGAGAAGTATGTCATTTTCCTCCGTCAAGCGAAGAATATGCATCATGCTACATACGGATTGTTGTACGACTACTTGAAGCCTCATCAAAAAGAAGTTGATAAGGAAAGGATTATCCGTGGCCAAACTGTTTCACCTTCACTTCCGGATAATCAACAACTTGCTTTGTGGGCTCAAACTAGTTATCCTCCTCAACCAGCTCCTCAACCAACTGCCACAATCACACCATATGATCCATCATAGCAACAATCTCAACAAACTCAATTGGTTCCATACAACAACAACAATGATCAAGCATTTGTCAGTGAAGCTAATGAGGACTCCGATCCGTTCGATGCATTGCAACAAGGATTTGTTATGATTGCTAAAGCTTTTGGCCGTTATACAAACAAATCCAACAATCGCATTCGTTCCTCATCAAATACAAGGAATCAGGCTGTTTTGAACAATGGACGAGTTGAAGTTCAGAATCGTGGTTATGGTCGTCAGATGGGCGGTGGTCAAGGGTTTAATGCTATGGGTAGGAATAACAACAGAGCTCTAGTGGTTGAACAGGGAAATGCTCAGAATGGGTTGAATGGTCTTCGATGCTACAACTGTAATGAGAAGGGACACCTGGCTAATGCATGCCCAAAGCCGAGGACTAGGGGCAGTGCTTATCATAAGGAGGCTTTACTTTTGGCTCTTAAGGATGAAGCTGGTGGAACTCTCACAGACAAAGAACAGAGCTGTACGGCAGATGCAGACTCAGATGATGATATGGAGGACTTGCAGGCCAATGAAGCAGTTATGTTGATGGCTAATATGCACGAGCTACACATGAGTGACACAGGCCCAGTGATAACGCTACACGCGTCGTTCGGGGTCAAGGAAACTTCCTTTTCTTCGAGCAAGTTTTATAACACCCTAGGCAGTGAACCTAATCGTTGTAGTGTAGTAATTAGGGTAAGCCACGGGTATTGATATCGTTCTCTAGGGGAATAGGAATGCTAGTAAGGAGTTACTACGCTAAGGTTAAGGTTGAGGAAGATTATTTTTTTATCTTTTTATATTTTATGAAAGGGAAAGGTACGAATCTCGGGTATTGGATTTGGGGGGTTGGTATTTCTACCGATTACTCTACTATTATCTAATTATCTAAACTAAGGTTGTGGGAGTCTATGTCTAATTAATGTGTGCTCGTATGATAGTTTAAAGATGTGTTTACTTAGTTTGTATTACTCCTTAATTATCTCCTATTGGTGGTTGAATTGTCACGTCCTTATTCTTAGTTGCGTTGTGTGTCTAAAGTTGTAGGGTATGCGTTTCTCCCTAACTCTTTGAACTTACCAAAGGGTCTCGTCTACAAACCCACTAGGGATGATAAACTCCTACTCTAAGGCGCTCTTTGGATGGTTTAGCCTACAACTACTCAGGTAATTATATTCTAAGGTTCACAAAGATGAATCAAGCATTAAGTACACAACGAATGACCTATCGCGTTACTAGATCATTAATCAACTAAGATAAGAAACAACCAATCAATATTCAATAATTAAGTTTCATACTTCCTAAGCAAACACACAAGTAAATTAGCCGGACATGGAGAACATGCAAGCATACACACAAATAATCAAAGACATAATTGAATTAATGAAGTAAAGACTTATCTTGATGTAAGATAGGGTTTAAAACCCTAAAATACTGTACAAGACACCTTAGGTTCGGTTTTAGGTTTTTACTCCAAAGACTCTCCTCAAAAGACTGAAAAATTCGGATTCTATATATAAGATTACATATGCGACGGCGTCACCTTATGTTTTGTGACGCCGTCGTGTCGCCGTCATTAGGGTTTCGTCTTGGCCACGTTAACCTTGCGACGGCGTCACCTTATGTCCGTGACGCCGTCCTCTTCAGCTTCTGACGTCGTCTGGATTGCATCTAGGCCGTCTGAGTAGCGACGGCCTACTCTTTCACAACTAGACGTCGTCGCTTGAAAATACGAGTTTTGGGTTCTGGACCGTCACAATAATTTTGGGACGGCGTCGCCATTAACACCTGACACCGTCGCCTTCTAATTTCAGCAACTGTGAGTGTCTCGATTTTGACTTTGGCCATTTTCTTCATATATTCGCGCCTTTTCGTCCAAATAAGTGCCATTCCAGCATTTTGCCTTCAAGAGACCTAAAAAGTGAAAAGGAACGATATTAAGCAATAACGGATACAAAAGTGATCAAATAAGGACTTAAACGACCCCTCAAAATGGTACCTTTTAAAACCTTATCACCCAGTGTATGACACTGATGGCTTGTCTCAGGTACCCGAACAAACCATATTTATCTCTGATCTAATATCTCCGCCAACATCTAAATCCGGCAAGGCTCAGACTGTTCAAAATGAGTCATCCACATCTCATTCTGACGATTCTCAACTAGACCCCGTAGTTACATTGACGATCAAGATAACCTTATGGTTCCATTTGATACTCAAATTGACTCTGTGGTTATACTTGAGGATCTGAATAATGATCATGTTGTGACTCACGTTGAACATGCTGAACCTTTGCCTAATCCAGATATTGATCTGTTACTTAAAGACCAACAATCCCGAATGGAAGAATGTCATGCATTAAATCAGTCCTTAAAAAGTAAAAATGCACTGTTAACCAGGGATTTTGAATGCTTACAATGGCAACTCAATTTTTTCAAAACTCAAGAAAACCGTGAAAAAGGTTTTGAAGCCGCTTTTGCTAAATCTCATCAAAACAAACAATATTTAGAACGACAGATGCGTGATCTAGCCACTTCGAAGAATGCTTTGTTGTCTGAAATAGAACAACTAAAACATGAACATAAACAACAACTTAACGCTCTTACTTTGGAAACTCAAAAAGCCAAGGCTGAGTTGTTAACTTGTCAAAAACAGTTCTCTGCATACAAAAAGCATTCAACGAAACGAATAGATGACCATCTTGAAGAAATTATCGGCTTACAAAACAAACTCAAAGAGTTTCGAAATTTTGTCTACAAACATGGTGAGTCAATCATAACTATTTAAAAGTTTACTTTAAAACCCAATCCAGATGGATATGGACCGAATCTTGCTGACTACAAACCTAAGCTTTCAACCAAAGCATTCAAACCAAATCCTGAAGTTTCCAGTGCAGAATATAAAATTGATGATTCTGTTATGAGTGTTGTTGAATATCATCGTCAAGAAGAATTAGATGCAGAAGACGAGAGTCGATCAAAATTAGAAAATGTTGTTTACAACAAACCATTTACCTATTCACAAGCTGTCACTTTCGTTACACCAAAGGATTCTTCTAACACACCAAGGATTATCACAAAAACGTCTGAGTCTTCTAATGTTACTCCCAAACCAAATTATGCACAAATTTACGGTCCTTTACCTTCCATCAGTGAAGTAAATTCAAAACCTGAAAATCGTCATATTCTTATATATTTTGACCTTTTCACGTCTGACCTCAAACTTTTAGAACATGAGATTGAATTTCATTCTGAAATAAAAGTTGAACATTTTCAATCGCCTCTGGCGCGAGAACAAAGAGATATTTTTCAGAAAAGACTTTTACCCCATGTTAAAAATTTGAAAAATTGTGCATTGTATTGGGAAAGGGAATTTCATAAGGAACTTGGATTGATGAAAGTCGTTTTCGAGAAAACAGAAACATCTATTTCTAATACTAAACGTAAAAAGAAAATGTTACAAAAAGATGTTGATCGACTCTTGGAAGATGTTATCTGTGTTGATATCCATAATGTTGTGTTATTGCATTCTTTGCCATATGCATCTGATTATATCTCTGCTGATACTGTTGATTCTGTAGTAATTGTTGATAATACTGATAATGTGCATCAGATCGAGTCTTTAAAAGTTGAAAATGAACGATTGTTAAACGAGCTTTCAAATGCAAAACGTCATCTTCAATGGTGTCAAAAAGATTGTCAAAATCGTGAACTTGCTTTGCTAAACAAAATTAACCAGTTGCAATCCAAAACGTTTAATCCAAAATTTGAGCAACTGGATGATCAAAACGCGTCTTTGAAATGTCAAATCTCAAAATATGAACAAGAACTTGCAAAAGTTAAAAAGGAATATGGAGTCATATTTAATTTACTTAAACAGACTCGTGATGAAGCATCAAACGAACTTGATCATTTTCTTGCACATACTAGAGAAGTCATGAATTTTTCTGGAAATCTTCGTTCTGAAAATCAAGAATTTGTGCACACTATCTTTAAGTTAAGAGAAATGTTAGGAAAGTATGAACAAGTTCAGCCTAGCATCATTAAGAGAATTGCACCTGTAACACTTAGCAAACGTGAACCCAGATTGCCTACTACCAAAACACAAGTTACTAATGTGCTTCCCTCTACTGAAACAGGAATAATTGCCTCTTTTCCTAATGTCCGCACTTCACAGCCTAGGAGCAATACAAGGAAGAATAGGAAGTTGCGACCTAAGAAAAGAACAATAAAGAATGCTGAAGTAGAAGAACACCCTAGGACTTTGAATAAGACTCCCGTTGCACCCACTTTAGATATTGCGTCTGACAAATGTAATGGAAAAAGTGTTGTAACGAATGCTAAACCTTTAAGTACTTTTGATATTCAATCTGATGCTTCTTGTGTTATTTGTCGTAAAAGTATGCTTTCTGATTGTCATGACAAATGTGTTGCTAGAGCTATCTTGTCTCGTTTACGGAATCCTAAGACCCGGAATACCTCTAGGCCCACTAATGCTTCTAAGTATGTGCTTGGTAAACCGCCTTCTTTAGATTCTAATAAACGTATTGATGTCCCTGTAGCTCTAGTATCACCTCCAAGGACTGTAGTACCACCTAGTGCATTCACTAAGACTAAAGCAAATACTAGTTGGAGATGGCAGAATTGGATACATAATATACTAGGATTTAAATGGATGCCTAAAGTTATTAATGTGTGTATTTCTACTATAACTGCTTCGGAACCCTATAACACTTCAGGTTCCACTTCTACTTCTATTCCATCTGTGTCGTCTGTGTGTAATGCAGGTGATACAGATCATCCTTTGGATTGTTGATAGCGGATGTTCCCGACACATGACAGGCAATCTTAAACTGTTATCAAACTTTATTGCAAAGTTTATTGACACTGTCAGATTTGGGAATGATCACTTCGCAACTATCATGGGCTACGGAGATTATATCAATGGCAATATCGAAATTAGCAGGGTTTACTATGTGGAAGGCCTCGGTCACAATCTCTTTTCAGTCGGTCAATTCTGTGATGGAGACTTGGAAGTTGCTTTTCAGGAGAAAACTTGTTTCATTCGTGATCTACAAGGAAACGATCTTATGTCTGGCTCTCGCAATTCTAGTCTGTACACAATCTCAATGCAAGACATGGTTGCTTCATCACCCATCTGTCTACTCTCAAAGGCTACATTAACAAAATCCTGGCTATGGCACCGTCGTTTCTCACATCTAAACTTTCAAACCATCACCAACCTTGCTCGACACAAACTTGTTGAAGGTATCCCGAGATTTCGGTACTCCAAAGATCACCTTTGCTCAGCTTGTGAACAAGGGAAAAGCACTCGTGCTCATTTTCCTTCAAAGGTGGAACACATCTCTCTTCGCATGTGCTTCATCTTCTTCACATGGATTTGTGTGGCCCGATGCGCGTGCAAACGATTAATGGCAAACGCTACATATTGGTAATTGTCGATGACTACTCACGATGGACTTGGGTCTACTTTCTTCAAAGCAAAGATCAAGATCCACAGATGATCATCACCTTTCTCACAAAAATTCAAGTTCAGCTCCGGAACACCGTCAGACAAATTCGAACAGACAAAGGAACTGAATTTGTAAACCAAACTCTTCGAGAATTTTATGAGAAAGTGGGAATTGAGCATCATACATCTATTGCACGTACACCAGAACAAAACGGAGTTGTTGAAAGATGAAACCGTACGTTAGTGGAAGCTGCAAGAACAATGTTAATTAATGCTAAACTTCCAGATTACTTGTGGGCATAAGCTGTATCAACTGCATGCTATACTCAAAACCGATCAATGATTACAAAACGCCACAACAAAACACCTTTTGAGCTTATCCACAACATAAAACCGAATCTCAAACACTTTCATGTATTTGGATCCCTTTGCTATCCGAATAATGATCGTGATGACTTTGGTAAGCTCAAAGCTAAAGCTGACATTGGAGTCTTTATTGGTTACTGTGAGAATTCTAAAGGTTACTGGATCTGGAATCGTCGTACAAAGCAGGTTATGGAAACGATTCATGCTAATTTTGATGAGCTTACAGAAATGGCTTCTGAGCATAACAGCTTGGAACCCGGTCACAACCGTTTAAACTTCCCTCAAACCCCATCATCAGCTGAAACAAGCCCTCAGCTTACTCGTCAACAAATGGAAAGACTATTTGCTCCGTTGTTCAGTGACGATATTGATGAACGTGCTCCAGATGTATCCAATGTTTCCGCTGCTCAACCTGATACTACTCTTATACCTGATACACGTGCTACAACAAATACTATTGAAGAAGCACCACCAATTGACTCTACAACAACAGTTGAACAAACTACATCCAACGACGCTGAACCAGCTGATGATGTTCTTAATGAAGTACCCCCACCTGCAGATTTTGATCCAAATGCGTTCTTTAACCCGTTTGCCAATGAAACTGTTGCACCTGATGTTGCGGAATCATCTACAAGCCATTTGAATCCTCAGAATCTGCACAATTTATACCAACATCAACCCTCTATACATCGCTGGACAAAAGACCATCCTCTAGAGAATATTATTGGCAACCCAAATCAACCAGTCGTTACGAGACAACGTCTTCACACAGATGGTGAACATTGCATCTATGCACTCACTGTCTGCCAATCTGAACCTAAAAGCATTAAAGACGCAATGACAAAAGACAACTGGATTGAATCCATGCAAGAAGAACTCAACCAATTCAAACGTCTTGAAGTATGGGAACTGGTTGAAAGACCAACAGGGGTCTACGTCATTGGTCTCAAATGGATTTGGAAGAACAAATTGGATGCTGAAGGGAACGTAATCATAAACAAGTCAAGTCTGGTGGCTAAGGGTTATCGACAGGAAGAGGGTATTGACTTTGAAGAATCATTCGCTTCGGTTGCTCGTCTTGAGGCTGTTCGGATATTTCTCGCGTTTGCGGCTCATATGAATATAACGGTCTTTCAGATGGACGTCAAAACTGCTTTTCTGAATGGGCAACTAAAAGAAATGGTTTATGTCAGCCAGCCAGAAGGATTCGTTGATCCCGCGTTCCCGAACCATGTCTACAAACTGAACAAAGCTATGTACGGACTCAAACAAGCTCCTCAGGCGTGGTATGATAAGCTATCATCTTTCCTCATTGCCAATAATTTTACCAAAGGTTCAGTCGACCCAACTCTTTTCATACAATATCATGGGGCACACATCTTAATTGTTCAAATTTACGTGTATGACATCATTTTTGGGTCAACACATAAAAAGTACTCAATCGCTTTTGCAAAACTAATGAAGAAACATTTTGAAATGTCAATGATGGGTGAACTTACATTCTTTCTAGGACTGCAAGTTCATCAATTACCCCATGGTATTTTCTTGAGTCAGTCCAAATATGCCCTTGAAATTCTTAACAAATTTGGAATGCAAACCTGTTACACCTATGCCACACCAATGACTCATACCAAGAATCTAGACGCTGATTTACATGGGAAATTGGTGGACCCTACCAAATACCAAAGTATTATTGGGTCTCTCATGTATCTAACAGCTAGCAGGCCTGATATTGTTTTTACCGTATATCTTTGCTTCCGTTATCAGTCGCGACCAACTGAAACCCACCTCTCTGAGGCTAAAAGAATCCTACGATACATCAAGGGAACCATTAATTTGGGGATCATCCGAAGGATTCTGGTTTTGAACTAATAGCTTTTTCAGACGCTGACCACGCAGGATGCTTAGATTCATGAAAAAGTACTTCAGGAGCTTTACAATTTCTTGGTGATAAACTGGTGTCTTGGCAATCGAAGAAGCAGGATTGAACATCGCTATCCTCAACAGAAGCAGAATATGTAGCCATGTCGGCATGTTGTGCTCAAGTCATTTGGATGCGAACACAACTCAAAGACTATGGTTATGTATTCGACAGAATTCCGATGTACTGCGACAATCGGAGTGCTATTGCGATCTCGTGCAACTCAGTTCAACATTCGAAATCAAAGCACATCGATCTTCGATATCATTTCATCAAGGACCACGTGGAACAGGGTACTGTTGAATTATACTTTGTGGGTACAGAATATCAATTGGCAGATCTTCTCACCAAAGCCTTAGCTCCTGCTAGGTTTAATGACTTGGTCCACCGGATTGGTATGCGGTGTTTGACTCAAGAGGAACTGGATGAACTCTTAAAACATTCTTAAAAACCAGTCAAACACCAAAACTTTCTTTGTAAATATTTTTTCAAAAACAAAATACAAAAATATAAAATCAGATAAAACAACAAAAATATTCTTCTATCTATATTTCTTTTAACATGGCAAGTACAATTCTTCCGTCAACACTCAAATCTTTCAAAATTCATTATTTTTTCGATCAAGTGTTGAGGGGGAGAAAACAAATATTTTTCAGTATCATAAAACCTTGTACTTGCATGTTATTTTATCCCGGTTGTTTCTTTAATAATGGTGGTCACACTTCTGGTTTACTGACACTCCTCGGACTAAAATTTATAAACTTTCATTATTTCTTAAGTCGAGGGGGAGTGTTGTCAATTTTTCTTTCCAAAATATCATTCGTTTGGTAACCAAAATGAAAGTTAAAGGCATTGAATGTAAATGGCAAAGGTGGAGGGACTGAAAGTGTCAAAATGTCAAAGTGTTTTTTTAACAAAACCTTCCACCCAACTCATTTAATTCACCACATTTATTACCTCACCAAACAACATCCTACGCATAAAATTCATTCATCAAATCCGTGTTTTTGATCACAAATTTGTAAGTGTTTCTGTGTTTGTAACAAGTTTCTAAACATAGGTTTTGATTTTCTTGAAAAACCAACGGTTGGATCTTCACTTATGAGTGATTTGGTGTTCTACGCATAAGCGTATGAACACCTAATCTTGTGTGAGTGTTTGTGCTTGAAATGTTTGTGTCAAAATGTTTGTATAACATCTATAATACTGTTTTCAACCTCAAACTCACCCAGATTCACGAATTAAAGGATTGTTGAAAACTAGGGTTTATACATGATTTGGGTACTTTCTTGTGTGAATGTTTCTTGGTAATTAGTGGCTTGTTTGATGTTGTTCTCATGTTGAATTGATGATATCTAGGCTCAGATCCAACCCAGAAACACTAAGTGATCGTTAATTGAGAATTAGGGTTCATGTTCTTGAAATTTGGGTATTTTTGATTCGCCATGATTTTGATGTTAAAACGTGGATATAACAACTCAATAGGCTTCCTAGACACCCCAGAATCATTTTGGTGCAATTCCTATGGCTAGATAACTTACTCGTAAAAATTGAGCCTTAGGGTTTTAGGTTTACGCATAAGTCTTCTTACGCGTAACTGTTTATATGAGTATTCATGATTTGATCTGGAAAATAACTGAATGTATGTGTTAATATTGGTGCTATGATGAACTTATTTCAGGTTTATTACGCGTGAAAATTCACAATCAAGGGTATTTGCCATCTACGCATAAGGATCACCTTACGCGTAGCATGTTATGCGTAAGAGAAATCTTACGCGTAGCGTTTACGCGTAAGGTTCTACATAAGGGACTACGCGTATCCTGTGAAAGATATGCGTAAACAGTTACCTCTACGCATAAGGTTGACTCTTACGAGTAAGCCTTACGTGTAAGGCTTCATATACGCTTATGCGTAAGCTCTACGCATAAGGTCCTCTTTTCCTATGCGTAATGTTTCTTACGCGTAAGTCAAGAACCTACGCATAAGCTTGCGTTTACGCGTATACCATTCCTGTTTACGCATAAGCTTGCCATTTCTACGCCTAAGCCTTGTTTAACCTTAATTATGAATTGTTACGTGTGCAAACTTGTAAATAAATAAATCATAACGCCGCGAAACCAATAATGTCACTCATAAGCTTAAACGTTTAATATGTTGTGAAAAATAAGTGATAACATGTACTTTAAAACTTAAAGTTAATCAACTCACGAAACTTATCATGACGTTTTTGGACTATTGGACAAACAAGTGACATTGGACTCGTAACAGTCATCGACATATCACATTCAATAATTAGACAATAAAACCATATGTTGACTAACATAATGTCTTTCGATATGTTGGTTCTTTTGGCTAAATATCTTTCAGATCACGACATGGATGCTCAAATGCAGAATGTGGATGCACCAAATGTTCTCACCGTCGCTGATATCTTCCCTAATGGCTATCCGATGAAGATAGGAAAGAACAACCTTCGGGTTGATTTTGATACTCTCACCTTCTCAGAGTCTTCTTGTTTAATTGTTGTGGATATTCTGAAGAATCATCCTTATCAGAACATGCTCACCAATTCTGCTACAGTGCCTGAGATCTATATTCACCAGTTCTGGAATACAATGCAAAAGATCAAAGGACAAAACGCTGTGATGGTGACTCTCAATGACAAACAAGTCACCATCACACCTGCAGACTTAAGGGTTATTCTCCTCATTCCTGTCATCGAGCCAACCGAATACAATTCCACACCAACTGAAGAGACTGTTCTACAATTCATGATCGACATTGGTTATGACGAAGCTTCAGGAGTAATCACTAAGCATTCATACGTGGATCTTAAGAATATTCCTCAACCATGGAGAACTCTCTACATCATCATCACCAAATCTGTTTCTGGTCGTGACAGTGACTATGAGCATCCCAAGCTCATAGAACTGCAAATCTTTTGGGCTTTGGTCAACATGAAGCACATCGAAGTTGAAGCTCTGATATGGGACGACATGATGACATTCCTCAAAAAGCTTGGCTCAATGATCCCATATATCAGATATACAAAACTGTTAATCCAAAGAGCACTTGGGTATAATCCTGATATCCTCAAGAGACTCAATGACCCCAACAATCACGACATGTTGTATGAACCTACTCTAACAGTCAGATTTAAGGAATCAACAACAAAGAAACAAGGTGTTGTGTTGCCGGATCACCTTCTCTCTGATGCAATCAAACAACTCTACTCTTACAAAAGGTATCTGGTAGCAGTTGAAGAAGGCAAAGTAGGTTTTCTCGATGACAAATCTTCTAGCACACCTACTAGGAAAACCAGGAGAGGTAGTGCAGGAAGTGCTGAAAGTACTGAGAGTCAAAGAAAGTTCCCTAAGAGGAAACCTGGACACAAACGGAAAGTTCCCTCTAAGGAAGCTGTTCCCATCCCCATTCCCAAGTCTGAACCGCAAAGAAAGGTAGTGGATGAAAGCTCTGAGGATACCGAATCAGACGACGAGGTCATCTACTCTGAAACTGCAACCGATGTAACTCCAACAATAGCTAAACCACCCAGTCCAATAGCTGACCAAGGAAAAGGGAAGACTCCGGTACTTGAGCATGATGAAGAAAGCTCAGATGAAGAGCCACTGGATACTGACTACAGGAAGAAGTTCAAAATCATTAGACTCCAACACAAGGAAAAAGAGTTTGAACAGGATCAAATGCGTGGCCCAGGAGGGTCAAGTGGTGGTGTCCTATCTACACCAATTCCTGATGCAGTTAATCAACCCGATAAGGGAATTGGTGCCACCACTCTTGAGCAACAACAAAAGAGCCTGGAGGATTCTATTGATTATGACATTGAGGAACCAGAAACAGAGAAGTCTGAGAAAGAAAAAGCTGATGAGGAAGCTCGGATTCAGACTGAAGAAAAGGCTAAAACTGGACAAGATGACGAAGTGAATTATGATGATTTTCTTCTCAACAGTCCAATTCGTTCCAAGGAGAAAACTTCTGAACCTCCTAAGGACCATGAACCTCCTCATGTCTCTTCATCATTAGATTCATCCTCTCACTCTTCACCACCACCATCCAGAAGAACAACCAAATCCACATCCAAATCTGTGAAAAAGCCAACGGACTCTTGGATTTCTCGGGCAAAGACAAGAATTGTCAAAGCTGTCAAGCAGGTCAGGAAGAAAGACGTGCTTTACAAAAAACTGAATTTCCTCACTGACCAGATTCAGTATCTTCATGACGAGAATGACAAGTTGTCAGCTGAAAGGGAGTACGTCCAGAAGTTCATGCAACGTGATCTTCAAGGGGAAATGAACGAGATGATCAAAGGTTACACTCACAAGTTCCTTCATGACATCGTTCCTGGAGTTACAAGGGAGATTTTTACCAGACAACTCTATCCGAATCTATTGCATTTGGCCAAGTAAACTATGAGATCAACACCAATGACAGTAAACATCAATCCAACTGATCCCATAATATTCTCAGATGCTGAATTGGTTTCCAGGCTGGTATCTCAAATGTCTAAACGATCTGCAACATTTACTTCTTACGAAGGTAAATTGTTTGAAGCATTGCTGGAATACCCACTCAAATCAGCATGCAAAGAAGAAGCTCAAAGGCCTAAACGTCCAAGAGACGATGAAGATAAGGATAAGGATAAGAATGACGAGCCTAAACGCCCGAAGAAAACTGGTGAATCATCCTCCATGCAACCTCCACCCCAAAGGACTCCAGCTCAACCACGATCTCCTCCTCGCTCTTCTACTGACAAACCTCAGGATTCTGAGTTACCACCCCAGACTGAGAAAACCGGTGACATTTTGAGTATACTGGTGGTGACGATGAGGAAGTGCCTGAGCCCCAACAACAACCCACCTCTCCCGACACAGCTAAGAAACCAGAATCCTCCTCTAGGCCAAAGAAAAAGAAGAAGAAGACGCCAAAGACTGACGTCGTATCATGGCTAGACGAGGATGAAACTGAATATGACTGGTTCTCTAAGCTTGTTGATTCTACTCCCTACCCACCTGAAGGTCAAGATGCGATAGAAGGTCGAACTTTGGAGCATGCTAAAATACTTCAAGACAAGTTTCGGGTGAAGAAGATGACAAAATCAGAGTTGAGACGAATCAAGAATGACGCCTTTCAACTACTCAAAGACAGCTCGGAAAGTGCTATTGAAGTTGAGTATCACCTTGAAAACATAGCACGAGCCATGTCTAACAACATTGATTGGCTCAACCCTAAAGCAAACATCGACTTCTCCAGAAGAGACAAAGCTCTATACTACACCGACTGGTTTAAACCTCTACCGAAGATTGGCCAACCAGATCAACCTCATATTCCATTTCGCTATTTCTTCAACAATGACTTGGAATTTCTTCTACACGGTAGCGATGGTTCAAAGAAATACGCTACTTCACTTACACTTCCATTCCCGGCAGCCATATACTCCAACTGCATGGCCATCGAGGAAAAGGCTACCCACATGTTTTCCAACAGTGTGGAACCGTATGACCGTGATGCAATGTATGGGATTCACCATTGGCCGGAACGCCGACGAATCTACTACAAAAGCTGCCAGGTTCGAAAATCTCAACATGAAGTGTATAGTACAAAAGGGATCGTTGCTGTTAAGCATGTCACTCTTTCGTCTAAATGGGATTACACCTTCCTCAAGACTATCGTAGTCAAAAGACAAGACGAAAGAGACTATGAATTCTGTGAAGCGGACTTTCAGAACTTGTCTCTCAACGACATTGAATATCTGTATCTTGCCAAAGTACAGGGACGTTTAAGACATTTCTCGACTGAAATTCAACGTGAATACATCAAGTCCTTGCTCATCTTCATCAGAAGCATAGTGATCCAGGAACGTGTAGAATATTTACAACTTTTTGTTGAATCCTATCAGACCCGTGTCAACTTCACCAGACCTCAGCTAGAACTTCCTGATATCAACCATCTTCCACAATACACTCTTGTCAGCAAACCGTTTGGAGTAGTTTACCGCAGTGAACTACATCGCAACTGCTTGATGGCGTGTAGAGATCTTCATAAGTTTGGAGATCATACACTGAAGAGTGTCAGGGACGGCTTGGCTTATAGATTGAAGGCGATACATGAAGGAATTGGTTCACCAAAGTGATGGAATTCTCAGGAAAGACGGGATGTGAAGAGGATCATCACTCGTATCGATGAAAGGTTGTACAGAAGGGACCAGTTCAGAACTCTGGAAAGCTTTGTAGGTGGTCGTCCCAGGATTAATCTCACAGGCTATCAACGCCCTGTTCGCATTCTTGGTGATATTACTGGACTACCTGGTACCCCTTAAACTGTTTCAATTTCATAATTAATTTGGATGTGTGATCATTTTATGACTATGGCTTGTGCACACATAACAATGTACAACCCGTACTTGTAATGAAAGGACCCTGTGGTACGCTTCAGTGCCACAATCCTTATAAAAGGAGCGAAAGCTTCTTACTTTTGAGTAAAACTTATCAAACCTTTCATTTTTCAAAGGTTTTGCTCAAAAGAACAAGTACTTCCCCTTATGATTTTCAAAACCTCAACCGTTTTTTATCACTTGTTGAGGGGGAGTATTTGACTTAAAAACTTTGTTCACAAATTGTTCTTTGTACTAATTTTCCCACAAAACTCAAAATGGTCATATTTATTCTCAACATTTCTTCAAAAATAACATTTATATGCCATTTTTGAGGGGGAGAAAATTATGTGATAAGAAATATGTTGTGTTTTGCTATTGAATCCTCATGTGAAAAGACTTCAACCCATGAATTGACGGGAACTGAACATTCATACATTGAAAAGATTTATCTTCCAAGACTTATCCAAGTAAATTGTACCTATTCGAGAAGCTCTTGATATACATGAACTTTGACGGGTTTGACAACCTTTCGGGGTTGTCCACATCTTCAAGGTAGTTATTAGAGCTAGTTGTCACCTAAAAGCTAACAATGTATCTCTTTAACTATGCAACCTAATTGTGTCTCGCAAGGAACTGTCTATCTTGAGTCGATCAATTCAAAAAGTGCGCGCTCTTTCCTCACTGTGCAGATTTCTTTCAAAACTCTTAAGCACATGTGGAGGGGGAGTATTTCTGAAAATCTAAAACTCTTGAAGTGTTCAAACATGTTTTTCATTCACAAACACTCCGAGAGATTTTCATGAAAATGGTTTTTATGGCAATGGAGTTATAAGGTGATTAAGGTTAGGAATAATCATCCTATGATCCGCCAGAGCCGGAGGGATCTACCCAAGGACACTACCAATAGTTAGAATTAGAAGTCCTTAGGTATGATCATAAAAAGGAGAAAATGAGAATCAGAGAAAGAAGGAGTTGAAGAATTAAAAAGAAAAGCAAAGAAAAGGGTGAAAAGAAATAGCCCTCCAGATTATTCAGCTTAGGGCAGACACCGGGTTCAATTCATATGCTACTGGTTGTCACTTGATGACGTCGGTATTGAAGATTAAAAGTCGTCATGGACCCAGTGACGCATGCACTAAACCTTCTTAGCCACTCAAGTTTCTCTCAACAGAAGCTTGTTTCATTCTCACAGGGAACCCTACGTAAACTATCAGCTTTCTCTTAGAGATTGCTGGTATTGAAGAAGGAGACCCTCTCCCTAGTCTCCGCTCAGGAAAACCAAAACGCACTATTGAGTCTAGAGCCACGAGATTCATCAAAAGATCTCTTAGGTACACTTGACATTTCATCACTTGTCGTTCAACAATAAGAACAACAGTGGTACGTTATCGAGTCCTGCACAGATCCTAGCAATCTGTCGAGAACATTTATGAGAGGTTCATAATTGTGATCCTCAGTGATTGAATGGAAACTCCTGCCAGGGTCAACATCAAATAGCCCTGACAGCAGGTCACTTCGGTAACTCCTCGTGGATTACGCTTAGTGTGTCTCAAACGGTCTACAGTCGTGAGGTGATGCTTCGGTGTACCTCATTGACTCATCTGAACTGTAGGTGTACTTCGGTACATCGCGTTATCTCACTTGTGGGACTCCAGTTCAGGAACGGCCTTTGTAAGAATTAGAGTTGTGTTTTCACATTATGCTGTTAACACTCTCGAAGTTCAAACTTGTAAGTGCCGAAATCCGTTTATTACTAACCTGTCTTATGTTTTCTTCTTATGGAAGCTCTGGAGCGGACTGATCGTGCAGATTCTTCACATGCTCATATCAACAACATCACTAATGGAAGTTCCCTCAAAAGGCAACACAAAAGTCAGAATGATTCTTCATCAAGTCAAAGAATCTACAAAGTTAAAGACTAAGAGAACTTCATTAGTACTGTAATCCAACGTTAAAGAGCGTGTGAGCATGTTGAAGAAAGACGTGGAGACACTGGAGCAACGAAGCTGACCTGATGCAGACAACAACAACATACTATCACTACCATCACAAAGAACAAAGATGACGTCAAAGCAGAATACTTCAAAGGAAACAATTTCTCTACACTGGGGAGATTGTTCGAATCAAGACACTTCTTCTCACAAGAAAGAAGAATGTCAGAAGACGTCAAAGCTACTATTACATCAGCAACTTCACCGTCTACATCATCAATCACTAACACTTAGGGGGAGATTGTTGGAATCACTCCTAAACTAAAATTCAAGTGTTAGTAATTAATATGTAATAGTTAGCTTAATATGGCTTTTATGTTAGTAATCATGCCAAGGCTTATGTAGAAAGCCCATGAGCCTTGGCCCAAGTCCAATAAGGAAAGGAAGGGACTAGGAGTGTTGCCCTAGCTCCCTCTCATATAAATAGTCTTGTAATACCCTCACTTGAGGGTTGGTTGTTCAATTCATTTCACTCACCTTACGCATAACCTTTATTATTGTCATATCGTGTGTGTGTGTGTGATTTGTTCATCCGATCTCTTCTCCATCTCTTCTATTAATGCTTGTGTTACTAATATGGTGACCTAACAACAATTTATATACAAAAAAAATTTAAAACATCGGGTAAACTAATATTATAATTTTTATAGTATTAAAATGAGTATGAAAATATACCAGGATAGTTTTTGGAAGTGTCGGATCAAATGTTCAAAATAAATGATTACGCGATAGCTTTTATTTAATAGGAAAATATACGTTTAATGAAAAATGCAAATCCATGCATAAACTAATATGACGATGATGTTACCAAAGATATGTAGACTAAATCTAGTCTATATGAAATGTCCTCAATGATTTTCATGAATTCGCAGCTAAACCCTTACGGTTACGCGAATTTGATTCTCGTAAACCTAGTTTACGAAAATGATGAATAGTGAATCATGAATAGTGATTTTTCTCCGGGAATGAATAGTATTTTGTGAATAGTAAAATTTTGAAATACGTTATCAGAATATCAAATCGACATTAAAAACGATGAATAGTAAAATGATGAATAGTAACCAATGAATAGTAATTTCCCGAGATGAATAGTAAAAAATTCCAAAGTTTGTAAAATGACCTGAAATTACGAGTTGTCACATCGTGTAGCTCCGTTAAAGACCACTCATTGGAAAACATGCAAACTCCTTGATATGGAATGCGTAGTATTCTTCCAAATTCCACAAGCGAAAGGGTGTACTCATGCTCATTTATAATGAAGACAATTGAGATGGTCCCGTTATCATTCCTAACTATCCTCATGTTTTGTAGAACTCGAGTACGAACACCGAGCAAATTTTCTTGTTTATGTCCAACAAACAATCAAAGCCAATGGTTTCAAAAACTTGTCGAATGTCGGTGTTGGCAAGGAATGATGGTTCTACCACACGACCTTCATGAAAAAGTCTCTTTTCGAGCAACTTGAAAGCTTTCCTATCTTCCGGGCTAAGTCCATCTTTTCTATGGTACATTGGAATGTAATGGGCAGTATCTTGATAGTCTTGTTGTCGGTTACTAGGCATGATTGTTCCTAAACAACAAAACCACAATGTGGTGTTACTTGTGAATAGTAGCCTAAAGGGTTTGATCACAATTTTGCTCAAATCATCTTTATTGAATTCAAGAAATGAGTTTAATTTGTATTAACAATGTTAATTCTTTGATTTAGATTATCTTAGAAAACAATGTGGTAACAAATTATGACAAACCCATTTGAATCCAACTTCTAAAGATGAAAGATTGTAATCCTAGAAATCAAGGAATTAAATTATCAATGTAGTGAAGATTATACTTACACAAGAGATTGTTTTGCTTAAAGGAAATGATCAAATTGATCATGTGAACAGTAATTGGGCTTTTGTTCGTGAGTCTTTGAAGGGAGAGTGATAGTGGAACATCCACAATGATCATTTCTAACTTATGTTGTCTTCTGTTGCACGGATCCCACGGATCCCTCTCATTAGGGATCCGGCTAGTTCAATCTCATGGATCCGGCATGACAGCAAAAGTTCAGCTTAAGCATTCCTTGATAGCTTTGATTTGGAAGTTCTAAAATGCCTGGAGTTGATGTTTAAGCTCTATAACTTGTAGTTTGGGTTTTAGATGATTTAATACCAGTCCTATTTGACGAGGTTCCCTTTTTATGAGTAAGTCATAAATCTTTGGGAGGTTTTTCAAAGATTATGATAAATCCCATTTTATCATAATATAAGAAATTTCACATGGATATTCATTGACATGGATGAAATGTCAATAATCCTTTTGTGATAAATAATGATCAAGGCTATCGAATACCCGAGATATCATTGTTACAGATTTATAGTGTAGTCTATATAAATCAACGAAGAATACTATTCTTGATGATGATTTTAATATAGATAGCTACTTAAGTAATTTCTAATAAAGAGTAATCACACAACAAAGATTTTAAAATTAATAACAAAATGTAAATTATTAAAGATCATACCTTTGCTAAATATTTTCTTTAAAGAAATAAATATTTAGAGAAATTCTTTGTGATCTTCTTAGGATCTCCAGATCCACGTGTGAGCAATACAGTGCTAAATATTCTTATAATTTCTTTATGATCTTCTTGGTATGCCCAAATCCAAGTACGGAGAATTCTTAACAAGGAAAATATTAGAACGTTCTATCATTGTCCAACATTAAACATTATGATGATTTTTCAAAACATGACTTAAGGAATCCTTCTTTGTATTTTTCAAACATACACGGATCGTATCAAGTTTTTAAAGTACAACATACTCTATGAAACTTGGTAACGAAGCATTGATGCCAATTGTGAAAAACTAGAGGGGGTGAATAGTTTTACCAATTAAAACTTCGTTTTAAAATAATTAGGTCGACTTATGTCAATTCATTTGGATGTGTATGTTGGACATTGATAGATAGATATATAAATGTGTAATGAAAGATAAAGAGTAAGAAGAACATAACCACGACACGAGTATTTATAGTGGTTCGGCTACAAGGACACCTTCCTTGCCCTACTCCACTCCCTGAGTCACCTACTCGAGAATTCGTAATCACTACACGACACCAACTCCTTATGGCGGAGAAGCCTTCACAACGTCGCCTAATCTTTTTACGGTACTAGGCTAACCACTGGGTTCTTTCACCAAGGGGAACCAAACCTATCACAACGTCTCCTACCCTTTATCCGGTACTAGGCTAAGTACCGAGTTCCATTACAATGGAGGAACTACTACCCAACACTACACAACACCTAACCAAAAGGAGACCCACTCCTTATCAGTGTTGTAAATATCGGTCTTGGCGGCCGATATATCAGTGATATATCGCTTATCGGCGGTCCACCGATACGATATTTCACTTATCGGTCAAATTTATCGGTTGGTCAATATCGGTCAAATATCGGTCAAATATCGGTCAATATCGGTTATATTGGTCATATCTTGTAAATATCGGTCAAATATCGGTAAAATATCGGTCAAATATCGGTCAAATATCGGAATATCGGTCAAATATCGGTTAAGAGTGGGAAATACATAACTAAATGCATATACAATGTAAAATTTGTAATATTTATATAAAATATATAATTAAAAATATTAAATATAACAATAAAACTAATAAATATTTATAAATATGTATATAAAATATATAAATACCTATAAAAAAAATTAATTTCTTTATAATTTAGGGTCTCCGTTATATCACTGATATATCGCCGCCATAACCGCTATGGCGCTTGGCGGTGGTCGGCCGCCGAGGGACCGCCGAGCGATATTTACAACACTGCTCCTTATTACAACACCATCAAGGATATCAACATCCTTGGAAATAAACTATCACTATTTATATAACGATGCACCTCATTGATTATACGACCATGGCATCCTTCACTAATGCCCTTGACACGAACACTTGGCACCCTTCACTAATGCCTTCGTCTTGACTCCTTTATAATTCTTCACTAATGCTTTTGACACGGACGTTGAGCACCTTTCACTAATGCTTTCGTCTTGACTCTTTCGGAATCCTTCACTTGATGCCTTTAACACTACACTTCTATGGAGGAAGAAAGAACTATCAACAAGAGAACCTTAGTAGTCTTGATGATGACGAAGCATAGCAACTCATGGACTTCAGCTTGCTCGACTTCAAGAAGTGGTGATCTCGCCTTTAAGAGAAACCTAGAGAATCACACAAAAACAAAAGACAAGCTATATAGAAAGATCCCTTAGGATCAGTGGTTAGAAGGTTACAATACTTGGGGAAAGTATGTGTGAGAGTGGTAACCCAAAAGGAAGAAATGACTCACTATTTATAGAAGAAAAAACACTTTATACAGGTTATCGTTGCAGAATTAAAATTTATCGATGAAGGTTGATTAGACGAAATATTTATACAGGTTAGTAGATAGAATTGATAACTTTTTAGTTTTTAACAAGATTTAGTAGATGTGTTATATGATGATTAGTAGTGCTGTCGATGTGATTTTTGTGCAAAATGTGTGGATAATGTACAGCTTTAGGTGAAAATGTGAAATGCTGAATTTGTATAATGATGTATGTGAAATGTTGAAATGTGATAGTACGAGACAAAACTGTTTCTATTAATGAGGTGTAAGGTGCTGTTGTAATGGCGCTATAGGCGAAATTGCTAGGTTGGACTTTTGAGTCATAAAATTGATATGGATTGTGCTTCTAATGAACAACCGGTATCTATCAGTTTGTTATAGGGAGTGTTTGGGATTGGTGATTAGATTAGAATTACACTTTCCGCATTTTGATATACTAGATTAGTGGTTTAGAAGGTGTTTGGGATTGCATTTCGCGTTATTTGGGAGTGAAATAAGCTGTTTGGAATAAGCATTTTGAAGTTGTGTAATTCAATATGCTTATTTGAAAATGCTATAAATGGATAAAGATAAACCTTTTTAGTTTTTATAGAAATCTACAATCCTAAACACCCCTAAGATTTTTGAAATGGATATTGTTATCTTATTTGTGTTGGTGCTTAGCCAGTTTGAAAAATAAACTCTGAGAAAGAGTTGCAATTTTGATCTAATTAGCTATTTGTATCAGCTAATTTTATATGAACTTGTATCAGCGATTATTTTTTTAAGGTATTACTTGTTATTTTACGCTAATTTTGATCTAATTGCGGCTTTAGTGAAATAATTGACATTTAGGTTTTTGATTTGTTGATCTAAACAAGTGACAAGTCGATGATCCGCAAAGTTGATAGTTTAGTCCTGTGACTAGCAATCAGTTACAAACTTGGCTTAATATGATTACGGGTAAACTTTTCTAAAACGGTATGATCCGTGTAACACATATATAAGTCACGTAAAGTTGCACCTTGAGCGCCCCGGCCTAGACGTCGTGGCCTTTAAGGTTGTTGCTTATCATACCGGGCTTTTGGGTTATCTTTGTGATTTGCAATATCATCATTCATGAACACCACACCGTTCTCGTCTTTTAATCCACCTCTTTTTAGAATTTGGTAAGCGTGACAAAAATCCGCCTAACATGATATGACTATAAATACTCAGCATGGTATATATGAAAAATCAATAAGGTATCTCTAGGAGAGTATAAGTAAGAGGCACACGACTAATAAAACGCTTAAGATAAACTAGGACATACTTGTTTTGCATACATCTGTTTGTTCAATGTTCATATTAAATATCGGTCTGTTACTTTCTTGCATTTGTGTGTTATTGCCATGGACGTCTTTATGTCCTTTTACCGAATGCATAAACTACAACATTGTTGTTAGCTGTGACAACTTGTCCAAAGGTTAAAGACATAAAACATATTTTTAAATGAAGCATAAGTACCTTGCAGACTGAAGTTTATGCACAAATAACGAATATAACTCATTTCGTGAATTAATATATGATTGTCGGTTAAGTCTCGTCTACACATTAGTGCTTCACTATGTTGCTTCTACTTACATGTATGACAGAACAAAAATTCAATCGTCAATGGTGATCAATGTGTGACTTATGCAGCACCCAATCCTGTTCCTTGGCACGCATCACTTTGTGTCTTCACCTACCCATTCCAAAAACCTCTAGGTGGGTATGAATAATGCCTAATTTATCGGTATCAAACTCATTCCTTTTAAAGAAGAATACTCAAACACTTTCAAACTCACGTCTTCAAACCCAAACCCTCAAACAAACCCTACTAGAATTATATTTGGATAAAAATCTTTGTGCATACTGTCAAAGAAAAAGATAATTGGAGGGGGCAAACTGAATTTCCTGGTAAATTTATGTATGGTCATTGTATGCAGGGATTAGCAGGTGCTGCTTCTAGATATCTTGGCGTTAGGAGCATGATGGTGCTACTTGGTCCAGTGTATGCATCTTTTTAATATTTTTACTTCAATAACTAGTCTCTAAGCAGAACTATTATGAGCTAAGTTGATGATGCCAAAGGGGTCGTGTTGAATTCGAACATAATGTGGGAGGTCTAATTGAATTGACGCCCATGATGTATGGGGTCTGGTTGTAGTATTTCCATGAGTATTGAATTATCGAAATGGTTAGATCCATTTTTTTTACCAATGAAGAAAGCTAGCAAAATGGTAATGCGTCAAAACAGGTCGGGTTAGCTTGACCTGAAACAGTTTCTTTTCTTAAAGTGTGTATTTTTCTTAATAAATGATAAGCAATTTAATATTTTTAAGTAAAAACGATTTCTGACTTGCATAAAAAGTACACTTCCTGCCCTGAAGCGGCCGCGCCAGCCTTCTGAAAAGGGTTGGCTTTACATGGTTTGAGTTTTTGTGGTAGTGGATTCAAACCCCGTGGATTAGAACTAAAAGCGGTATTATGTGCAAACTTAGCAAAAAGAAGCAAATGAATTGTTCTTGTAGAATCCATACTGAAGTTTTTATATGTTGCATCAAATCCTATGAATATAAACAACAGTTTTTCTAAGACAATCTAACATTTCTAACACATGGTGAACTATACATGTGTACAGGCTATGGGGAACGTTTCTGGCAGACCTTGTTATTCAAATGCTTGGAACCGATTATGCAAGAATCTTGCGTGCAATATATGCATTTGCACAGGTATGTAATCTTCTCTCACAAACTATTTTCTCTGTTTTAGATGAAATTAGACTTGATTTAAATAGCGCATACATGTCAAATTTTGAAGTACAAAAGTAGCTATTTTTACTATCGTAGTCTAAATAGGCTTTATTAGCTGATAAGCATTCCATCCAAATACTCAAAACTGTTTATGCGCTTTGAAAGTAAGGAAATAATCAGATAAGCACTCAAATGAACAATCCCAAACACCCTCTTAGAGGTATGTTTAAAAGAGATTATAGCAACCTAAAATTGCGATGATCATTGTTCGGCGTTTTGGCAGAAGTAGTTATGCTTCTGAAAGTTTTGGACACAAACTTAATCCAAAGCTTAAACTACCTAATACTTATAAAAGATGTGTGTTTGGATGAAGTACATTGATGTGATTATAACACACGTAAAAAAAAATGAAATAAGAAACCGCACCTAAGCACAATAACCGGCCCTCCCCACGACACGTAATGCATTTTGTCGTCACAACACCTTTGCTACTAGTTTGAGTTTGACTATTTCGGTTTTTCAGCCTGGATGAATCTTCATATCTGTTTTCTCCAAGAAGAAATACACGATCATTAGAAACATAAGCTGTTATATGAATAACAAGTAATAACTTTTATCTGATTGTCACAACTTCAAATAGCTAATTAGCGATTATTTTTATTAAGGTATTACTTGTTATTTTACGCTAACTTTTAAGGTGAAAAATAACTCCTATTAGGCTGTTATCAACATTTGTCTCGAAACAACTTTTATCTGATTGTCACAACTTCAAATAGCTAAGGCAAATCCAAATACTATCTGCTGCAAACCTATTTTGTTGTAGTTATGATGTTGCCAATAGTCAACTTCAATATGTGGATAACAAAATCAGCAATAAGTGCACCAGGGTCCAATTCGCGCAGAGTTGCAGTAGGCAAAAATAAACAGTTAATCTTGTCATTAAGTGGTTCCCAAAAATCAGCCCAATCACTAGCCCGCTACCAAGTCCACTGAGTATTAACAACCCAATCAACTCCGCTTGGGAAGTCAGACTCTGTGTCTTGGGTATAGAGGTTTGTATAAGCACAACTAGATTCAGAACTGTACAAGAAGAAGCAGTTGCAAATCACTTGAAACTCACCCAGCTGCTCACACTGGGTTAATTAGCTATTATGTCTGTTAGATTTAAGTTACGGAACTGTACTTGATGTGAATAGTAGGTTGTTACAGTTAGTTTGCTAACACTGATTTTAACTGTTGATTAAAGTATATGATTTTTTATCGAGTATATGTTACTGCTTATTCCTGTATTATGTCTATTATATATTTAAGTTACTAAACTGCATATGATATGTATAAAATGATTTAATCAGTTTTGTGGAAGATCTGTTTAGGTGGAAGATCTCTTTATGTGCAGTTCTGGAAATAATGATCTTCCTAGGTGGAAGATCTTGTGTAGGTGGCAAGATGGGCAGGGTTGGATTATGGGTCAGAACAGTTTCTAATCAAGTCCTACTAATGTCTAATACACCCATAAATATCAGTTCAAACATATGACGTTAAGAATAGAAAATGCACTATTATGGCTAGAAGTGGCAAAAAGGGCACGACGGACGGTTTGGGGTAATGGGTCGGGTTTTGATATGGACTGTGCTTCTAATCAACCACTAGTATCTATCAGTTTGTTATAAGTGATTGGAATTTAATCTCAGAACCTCGTAGCATATAACACTTGCTGTAGATAATAAGACATTGCTGTGATTAAGTAGCCACTGATCTCCCTGTTTGTGCCACGCCTTTTTGAGATGCATCTTTGTTCTCATTAGTACTGGAGTTGTTATTATTATTGTTGCTGGTACCGGTAGTTGTACCAATACTACTGCTGCTATTGTTATTTGAGTTATTAGGTGTAGCTGTGGTGGTCTTCTTTGAAGGTTTCTTGCATTCTTTACCATGGGAGCAGGAACAGCAACAACACCACCAAAGACAACAGGTGCCTTTGGCAAAAATGTGGCAAAATTTATGGCAAACAACTTCTCTTTCTAGAGTTCAGAATCACCAGAATCACCAGGCTGTACCACATTCGTCTCAAGGGTAGAAAAAGTGTAGAAAATCAAAAGTTTGTTTACTCACTGTTAATTGGTTTTTACTGTTACATTACTGGAAAACATGCATTATTTTGATAGATTAAGGGGTCGTTGGGTTTAAATAGAGGAATAGGAATGGAAAAGGTAAAGAGAATGATAAGAAATGTAATTAGTATTGCATTAGCCATTGCTTTCACTTGGTTCTATACTCTACTTTATTATTTCATCATACATTTTTATGATATTTACACTCATCTATATGATATTTTTACTCATTTTGGTTTGCCTTTAGTATTTCAGTATACATTTTAATGATATCAGTAGTCATCTATATGACGTTTACACTCATTTTGGTTTGACTAGAGGTCAAACCGTACACTCATTTTCGTTTTGAGAGTATTCACCAGCAAGACCGACTATATCCAATTTACACAAGTTGTAATTATTTCAAAAGTGTGATTTGGTCATATATTCGTATATGTGCCTCAAGATACTTTCAAGTTCAATTACAATTGATAGATGAATAAATCATGGTGATTTGTCCAATCCGAACATATTAGTTTTTAGTCACACATCATTTAGTAAATTAGCGTACACAAACGTTCTTCAATAGGCCAACACATCAATAAGAACTAATGTTTAACGCCGTGCAACGCTTATTCCCATGGTTCTTTATGACGTTAGTTTATTTTTTCAACTTAATATTCGATAATTTGACATCTCTCTCAGTTTCTAGAGTAGCTATAGAATCCGTAAGTTATTAGTTATCCCATTTTAGAAAGTGACTTATTTGTAATTAATCAACATTTTAGAAAGTGATTTATTTGTAGTTAATCAACATTAGTAATTACGCTGGAGTGTTAAGATGATACGTTGTCTAAACAATGTAACGACTTATTTAATCAACTATGAGATAACAAATGCGAATCATGATACATTGTCTAACATGATTTACTATGAGATAACAAAAGCGAATCAAGTGATTTAATCAACTACCTACACAAGTGAACTACTTATTTATAATATGTACATTAATGTCACTTTACCAAAAAAATAGGTATGTAACCATAGTGGCTTACAATGTTTCGATGAGTAGATATTAACAAAGTCAAGTATCATAGTACCAACCATTTAGCTATGGAATTTTAGACACAATCGGTGCATCACACGGGTTGAATAAAGCCTCGTATTCTAAGAGCAATTACATTTAATGCATTATTGTTTGATACATGTCATTAGCTATATATTGTAGTAATAGTTTAAAGTTAGTATTTTTCTTCTAGCATTCTTGGTGCCTTTCATTAGGGATATGTACGAGGGTGCTAAGACTCGTGTACGGTCCACAATGGGGACCTCAGAGTTTTTTCCTGTGGAAGTTGGGCTCCACAAGGGATCCACCATTAGCTCCTACCTCTTCGCCTTGATTCTAGATGGGTTAACTAGAGGGGTACAAGAGGGCATCCCGTGGAACATGATCTTTGCTGATGATATTGTGTTGGTGGCAGAATCGGCGAAAGGGTTAAACACCAGACTTGAGCACTGGAGGGAGGCTCTTGAAGACAATGGCCTTCGGGTGAGCAGAGAGAAAACTGAATACATGAGATGTGATTTTGGGAGGATTGAGCCAGGTCACCACGAACAAATTGATATTCATATCGGTGATCAGATCCTGCCACCCAAGGAGTCTTTTAGATACCTGGGGATCAATAATACACAAATCAGGGAGGATAGATGAGGACGTAACCCACCGGATTAGAGCGGGGTGGGCGAGATGGAGGGCGGCGTCAGGAGTCCTTTGCGACAGGAACATCCCATTTAAGTTAAAGGGAAAATTCTATAAGGTGGCGATTAGACCGGCTATCTTGTATGGCTCTGAATGTTGGCCCATATCAAAAGCACATGCTAACAGGGTAGAAGTGGCAGAACTGAGGATGCTAAGATGGACTTGTGGTAAAACCTTGCTTGACATGATCCCGAACGGAGATTTCAGAGCAAAACTTGAGGTCGGGAATATTGTTTCGAAAATGACAGAAGGAAGGTTGAGGTGGTTCGGACATGTCAGGAGGAGGCCACAGTCAGCGCCAGTTAGAAGGGTCGAAGCGCTTGTTGTCGATGGCGTGAGAAGGAGAGGTAGACCCAATATGAGGTGGGAGGATAGAATTAAGCTTAACATGATGGAGCTTCGTTTGTCCGAGGACATGATCTCAGATAGGAAGGGGTGGAGGGATAGAATTAGGATTTACGGGTAGTGGTGCGTGGTTTGCGTTGCTCTGTTGTTGCTCCTTTAGGCTTGCCTGCTTTGTCTTGCTACTGCGTTTGGTTTTTTGTTGCTTCGTGTTTTTTGCCTTAGCGTTATGCCTCGTATGCTACTTTGCGTTGCTCTGTGTTGCCCCCTTTTGTTGGGCTGCTTTTGGTGTGTCTTTTTTTTTTTTTTTTTTTTTTTTTTTTTTTTTTTTTTTTTTTTTTTTGCGCTTTGCTATTGGCTTATTTACGTTGTGCTTGTGCGTGGTTCTTTTTCATGTATGCCCTGTTTGCTTGTTTGCTTGCTTTCTTTTACTACGCTTTTGCCTATTGTTTTTGTCGTATGCTTTCTCTATCCTTTCGCACTAGCACACATGCACTTGCCCGAGGTCTCGTTGGAAGCAGTCTCTCTACCCACTGGTTAACCCTGGTGTAGGGGTAGGATCTGTCTACATTTTACCTCCCCAATACCCTGCCTAGGCGGGATTGGGTTTGTTGTTGTTGTTGTTGTTGTAGTAGTCTTGGTGCCTTTCATGAATAGTAGTTAAGATTGTTGCGCTTTAGTAGAAATTCTGAGGAAAGTAAGTAGCAATCTATAATCTATTTATATAGTTGTAGCAAATTCTTTTGCGGCCTTCTGACATGAGAGACATCCTTAATAGCCACTATAACATTTTAGCAATTAAAAATGTACAAATTATGCATATCTTGGTATTTATCAACATATCTTTATCCTCTAGAATCCGCAACGTTAGGAATGGGGGCCTCAAATTTGAAAATGGTTTGCCAAAGGAATCAGGTAAAGTTTGATGTTGTATTATAACAAGGAATATGATGATCAAATTAAATTGGCAATTTTCAGATGGAAAAAGGAATAAAGAAAATGATATCTGATTTATACAACTGCATCGAGCAAACCTTATTAGTTCTAAATAATTTCATCTGCGTTTTAACTAAGTTTGATATTGGTTCTGTCTATATATACAACCCTTAATTATGGTATAACGTCACCGTTGTTATAATGCGATAAATTTTGTACTTCAACTCTCAAGAACTTTATTAGCACACTTCATTTTGCTAAACTTTACTTATATGTTTAAACGGGTTGCATTTCAACATATTCTTAGCTAAAGTGTTAATAACTTTGTTAGAGCAAGTAATTGACATACAAATTTTTATTTATACAACCCATGTATTACACGGGTCTTAAACTAGTTAAAAATAGTGGAAGGTTACAAATATATTTTGTTAGTAAGCTCATTTGGTTGCAACAATTTCAATCAAATAAAAAGCATGTTCATAATTCTCTCTAATCTTTCACACACTTAATAGCGCACTTATTATAATCACATTGATCCACATCTAACATGTGGTATATGGAGATTACGTTAGGTTAGTGTATAGCATCATCTTCTTCCTCCCTGTGCTTAAAAAACGCCATTAAAGAACCTTGAAATGTTCAAATTATGCTAAATTGTTGAAACTGAGTGGTGAAATTGACGGGGAGACATGTTGTGAGTGATTAGAATGAGGAATTGTGGCTGAATTGGTGATCTGAGTTTTGGTGGGACAAATTTGAATAGTGGATGTAGGGATGAGCATGACACCGGTACCGTACCGAACCCGTACCGAATTAGTGGTACCGATTTTTTCCCGAGCATAAATTAGTGGTACCGGTACCGTACCGAACGGAATTCGGATACCGGTACCAGTATCGGTACCGGTACAGGTACCGGGAAATCGGGTTTTTCCCGCTTTTTTTTTCAGGAATTGCCCGATTTGGTACCGGTCCCGTACCGAACTAGTGGTCCCAATTTTTTTCACCTTATTTCGTAGTCCCGGTATCGTACCGTATTTCAAAAATCGGTACCGTTTCGGTACGATACCTGTACGGTTCCGGTTCGATTCCGGGATTCGGTTTGAAATGCTCATCCCTAAGTGGATGAAATAAGTTTCTTATTTTTCTAAAATCAATAGTAATGTCAAAAAGAAATAAAAATCCATCACTACCTTTGTTAATATTCTTAAAGTCGAGGGACTGGAAGTGAAATTAAAGTTGACTTGGAGTCAACCAACCACTATGTTATTCTGGGCTGCTTGTTAACTCATTTCTATGCTAGAAAATCATATTTGGTTGTAAATTTTTCTTAATACCATAAACTTAAAATAAGTTTACAACCACAATTGTAGTTATGGAGAGGCTTTTATTGAATAAATTTATGTTATTGAGCAGTGTATGATCACAGATTCATCTCCTTCTTCAGTATCATGACTTGCATCTCATTTATTTGTATTAACAAATTTGAACATTTATGACATACACTATGACATACACACGATTAAAAATTAATATGTGAAAGAAAACAATTACTACGGAGTTGATAATAAATTATGAATATACCTTCTTGTCCGAAATAGTCATCTCAATATTGAGGAAATCAAGTTTCTCGTACATAAGGTGTCTCATTTTCAACAACGTACAATTATTACTTGAAGGATAACATTATCTTTCAATACACTTGAATCATCACGGAGACGAAAACAGATTTGCTATAGTCTCAATAGAGATGAGGAAATATATGAAGAAGAATGGGCTATGAGCCTATGAATGAGAAAGTCAAAAGGGTTTATAAAGCAAGATATGTAATTATGAACATAATTGGCTTATAATGGTAATACTCTGCATTACTAAAACAATGACACAACAATGCTTGAAAAAAATACGGGATAACTTAAAAAAATTAAAGTCATGCGTTTAACTTATTAAAATCAGTATCAAATGCACAATCAAAGTATCAAAACTATATTGTACATCAAATTGTTTTAAATGACACTCCTTTTTTTTTTTTTTTTTTATAAGAATAAAAGTTATTTTAGTAAAATATTTCAAATAATGCAACACAAAAAAATTGTATTGGTTGATCAAAGCTGTAACAAATCTATTTCAAATAAAGTAACCAAAATTCATTGCCAAATGATTAATTAACAAAATATTTATTTTTACATTTTTTTCATTGTGTTATAAAAAGCCGAATACTTTCTGGAAGATAAAGTTATAAAAAAACAAATATGACAAGACTTCAGGTTTTGTTAAAAGAGGTAACCGAGTAATTAAAAAGACACAAGTATCTAAGAATGTAACACGGTTTCTTTCCCTTGTTGGCGACATTAATATGAGGAAATATATCCTCAACAACACCTAGAAGCACCACAAGAAAGAAGTAGGAAAATATTAGTTACATACAACTTTGCCAACTTATGAGAAACCGAGGGACTGGAAGTGAATCTAAGTTGACATGGAGTCAACCCACTTGCCTTTACTATTTTTAACAATGTTTTGAAACCCAGGTCGACCCGGCCGGGTTAACCGGTTGGACCGGTTTCGGGCAAAAAAACGGGTCAAAATAACCTGGGTTTATAAAACCGGGTTAACCGGTTAGACCCGCCGGGTTTTGAGTGACTCGGGTCAACCCGGTTCTCGAAACCCGGCCGGGTTTGGTTTTTTTCAATTTTTTTTTATAAAAACCGGGTTGACCCGGATTGACCCGGTGGTTGAACCGGTTGACCCGGTTATTTTTTTTATATTTTTTAATTGGAAAACCGGGTTGACCCGGCGGTCGAACCGGTCGAACCGGTTGACCCGGTGACCAGTGACTCGACCGGGTCTCCGTCTACAAGGTGAACAGCTTAGCTTACAGCACAGCGTGTTCGCCACCACACTGGCTGGCCTGGTGCATTGCCCCTTTGAGTGAAGAAGGATTATAAACCCGGGTTTCAAAACATTGCTTTTTAACTTGACCTGATCTTTCATTTTTAATTGCCTTCATTCACGTACCAAATCTCCCATAGAATTCCATATATCCATCGTAAAATTGTAAGTCATTCTATCTCAAATTGCTTTTCTTATTGTTTGCTCATCTTATAACTCATTGTTCTATGTATATATGCTAACTATACTTCATTTCAAAATATGAAACGTATTATTTGATCTAATGACCCATAACGTACTAAACAACTTATTAACAAAACTATTTGTTAAGTAGTAGTTGGCTAAAAGAGTGATTTCCCTTTAGTGGTTATGAGTATGTTTGTTTGGTTTTAGTCATTTGATCGTTGGATTGTCATATTTGTAATTTCTAGGACCACTGAAGTTAGAATCGTTGTAGTTTTAGATTTGTGTCGTCCGAATTATTGTTGTTGTCATTTGGCTGAAGTTATGTTGTACTCCTACCCTAGGAATAAAAATAAAAAACCCAAAATTCTGATTTGATAACCCAATTTATTCAATTCCCAACTTTGCTAGTTTTTTAAATTTAATAGGGCAAATGACAAAAAAAAAAGTCATACTTGCTATCATTTGCTCTTGCTTTTGTGGGTACTATATTTTCAAATTAATCCAATAAATTGCATTTTGTCTAAAACTGAAGGGCGATAAATGCAAATAAATTGACTTTGGAGTCAACCCCAGTTGCCTTTACTCTTTGTAACACTTCATTTCATCTTTCCATTTTTTTGCAGTCATTCACTCTCAAAGACTTTCATCCACTCGTTAACTGTAAGCTTTCTTCTTATACTCTAATTATCACTTTTAGTGTTGTCTCATTTTATAACGTTTCAATATAAGTATCGATTCAATTTGATCTAATTTGATATTTTACTTTTTATCTATTTTGTCACTTTGTTTTTGTTCATTTAATTATAACTTGTTGTTCTATGTTTGTATACCAAATATAAATAAAGCATTAGAAGTGAAAATCGAATTGAGTATCACTCATATGTACTAACTTTGTCTAGTGGGCCGAATGTTAAATCCTTCACTGTGTTCGGGTAATTATTAAGGCATAGGATATAGAGTATCACAAATATGTACTAACAGTGTCCAATTTTTTACATAGTATGAAGAATAAAAAAAAAATAATCTTATTAGTTTTTGATATTTTGATGAAATGCCATTTGTAGTTCAACTTGATTTTTATCAATTTCATAACTGAAAAATCACTATCTTTGTTATTCATAATGCCTGCTCTTTCTGAATTTCTTTACTTGTGAACGCAACTCGGTCTCATTATTGATAATGGCTACTACGTCCATTCCTCATCGGTGGAAATATGATGTCTTCGTAAGTTTTAGAGGTGAAGATATCCGCAAAAGCTTCATGGATCATCTGTTCAATGATTTCAAGCATAAAGGAATCCATGCCTTTAGAGACGATAACGAATTGCCTAAAGGAGAAGAGATATCTCCCCATCTCTACAAAGCCATTGAAGAATCAAGGTTTCTGATAGTTATCTTCTCCAAAGACTATGCTTCTTCATCATGGTGTTTGAGGGAACTTGTCAAAATACTCGAGTGCAAGCAAATGGGAAAGCCTAAACACGAGGTTCAAATAATCTTTTATGATGTTAAACCTGACGTGGTTAGGAAACAAACTGGGAGCTATGCTGGAGCATTTGCCAAACATGATGTTTCAAATAGAACAGAGGTGGATAAATGGAGGGAAGCTCTATCCAATGCGGCTAACTTTTCTGGATGGGATCTCCAGGACATGACAAATGGGTAAATTTCTTGTTTTTGTGTTATTAGTCTTGTAGCTCTACTAAAGCTTAACACTATGTAGTTTCTGCCTCTTTCTGTTACTTATTGTGTTTTTGTGGTTAACAGGTATGAGTATAAGTTCATCGATTGCATCTCCAAAGACATACTCAAAAAATTATGTGACGGGCCCTTGCATGTTGGTGAAAACCTTGTTGGCATAGATATCCATTTCGACAAATTAGACTTGTCACGCTTCATTGGGTCAGATAAGGTTAACATGATTGGAATATGCGGTATAAGTGGGATAGGAAAGACGACCCTTGCCAAAGCTATTTATAACTTAATGTATGTCCACTTTGAAGGAAGTTGCTTTTGTGAAGATGTTAAAGAAGTCACAAAACGACAAGGCCTGATTCAAGTCCAACTGCATATGATTGGAAAGATCATGAAAATAGAAGATTTGAAGATATCAAGTGTCGGTGAAGGAATTATGGTAATAAAGAAGATGATGTCATCAAGGCCGATCCTGTTTGTTTTGGATGATGTGGATGATCATGAGCAGTTAGATTCACTAGCAGGTTCAGCAAGTTGGTTTTGCCCAGGAAGTTTGATTATATTCACAGGTAAAGACAAACAGTTGCTAAGATCTCATGGAGTGGATGAAATCCATGACATGAAATTTTTAGATGAGGATCAATCTCTTCAGCTCTTCGGTTCATATGCCTTTAAGACAAAAGATTCTTCTACAGGCTTCAAAGAAGTTGCTGAGGAAGTTGTGAAATATGTGCAAGGTCACCCTCTGGCCCTCAAAGTTTTGGGTCGTTTTTTATATGGAAAAACAGTGGGTCAGTGGGTTAGTGAGTTGGATCAGCTCAAAGTACATCCTAATAAAGAGATACAACAAGTGCTTCATTTAAGTTACGATGGGCTAAACCTCCAACAGCAAAATATCTTACTTGATATTGCATGTTCATTCATTGGAGTAAATAGTGATTTCGCAGCAAGCATACTAGATTCTTGTAACTTTTTTGCAGATACAAATATACAAGTTCTAGTAGATAAGTCATTAATCACGATCTCGACCAGTAATTCACTTCGAATGCATGACTTGATTCAAGCAATGGCAAGGGAAATTGTATTTGAAGAATCTAGCACGCCTGGGAACCAAAGCAGATTGTGGGTTAATCCATCAGAGATCTACAATATCTTGAGTGAAAACCAAGTAAGAATTGATTTTTACTGCATATGCAACTCATTTCCATATGCTTCGTAATACAATCTAGTAATGCTATTTCTTGTATGTAGGCAACGCAAGTAGTTGAAATTCTTGACATTCAGCAAAAGATATCTATTCAAAAGTTTGATATAGATGGTAAAGCATTTGCGCGAATGAAAAACTTGCGTATTCTAAAACTTCCAATGGACGATGGAGTGAACTTTTCTGGAAGATTGGACTTTTTATCCAATAAGTTAAGATTGCTCTATTGGCATGGATGTCCCTTCAAGCTTTTACCTTCAGATTTCTATCCAGAAAACATTGTTGTCATCGACCTCTCTTACAGCAACTTAAAACAACTTTGGACAACACCAAAGGTATTTACTTGTTCATACATGTGTTTGTGTTTGACACCTAGAGATATAAGAACTGATCTTTTTTCTGTTGATATCAGTGCTTAAGAAGGTTGAAAATAATAAAGCTAAGGCACTGTTGTAACCTAACAACCACCCCTGACTTCTCAGAAATTACAAATCTCGAAGAGCTAAATCTTGAAGGTTGTGTAAATTTGGTTACAGTTCATCCATCGATTGGAATGCTCAAGAGACTTGTTGCCTTAAATATGAGAGACTGCAGATGGGCTACGAGTTTTCCTAGCAAAGTGGAAATGGATTCTCTTCAAGTCCTGAATCTCTCGGGGTGCTTAAAAGTCGACAAACTATCTGAAGACTTTGGCAAGATCAAAAGCTTAACGGAGCTTCATGTTGACAGAACTGCCATTACAAAACTTCCTTCTTTTGTATCCTCTCTGATAAACCTTGAATCATTGTCATTCGGTGGCCAAGGGAAGATTCAACCTAGATGGTGGACTTCAATCACTGCTCCTTTTGGTTTACTAAGTAAACAACAACATCTCCAAAGATCAGTTTCATTGGCAGGTTTACATATGTTAAAATCTCTGAATTTAAGCTACTGCAATTTACTACAAGTTCCTGAGAGCATTGGAGGCTTATCATGTCTAGTGGATCTAGAGTTAAAAGGGAACAATTTTACTAGCTTGCCTGGAAGTTTGAGTCAACTTTCTCATCTTCTATTTCTTCATGTTGATGGTTGCAAGAAGCTCGAAGTGTTGGCCGAACTTCCACCCAGCCTAGGCTATATTACTGCATCTCATTGCACCTCCTTAAGAGAAGTGTCGGGATCATTTAATGACCCATTCAGGTATAGGACCATTGAATTCAGAAATTGTCCAAAGCTGTTTAAGAATGTTACCAATGATATCGAGGGGTCTATATCGAAGTCTCAGTGTCTTGACTCATCTATAACTTCCCAAGGCTCAAATAACCAGCTTTATGCTTTCCTTGGGTATTTGGGAATCCGGACTAACAGATGCGAGTTCTTCCGTTCGCCAAAAAGTACCTTTGATTCTTTAGATATAATTTATCATGGTAATAGCATTCCAAAGTGGTTTACAAATAGAAGTACGGAAAATCATGTAAAGGTTGATCTACCGGCAGATTGGTGTTATGATAAGTTTAGGGGATTTGGAACTTGTGTTGTTTTCAAGTGCAAAAAGCCTCACAAATTCAACGGATACTCTGTAAAGAACTTTGATGGAGCTTCCCTGAATCTACAAAATTACTTTCAACATTTATTTGATAACTGTTTGGAGGATGAGGTGATAGGAATCCATTATACATGGGATATAAGTAAATGGGAGGAAGCAAAGAATTTTGTTACATTTTGTTTTGAAGATGTTGAGGTGAAGGAGTGTGGAGTAAGACTAATTTGTGATGAAGATATACAACAAGAAACAGATTTAAGTATGCTCCAAGGCCTCTCTGCTCCAAAAACACAACATGGTGGGATGTTAGCCCTATATGGGGTGAGTGGTTGTTTAGACTTGACGTGGTAGTCCAATTGAAAACCTTTGTTGTGTTTCAATTATTTAATTCATCCATGTGACTTGTTTATAATGAGCTTTGAGGGAACTTAGTGGGGACCGGGAGGGGTCGTATGAGTGATACATGAAAATGTAAATTGCCCCCAATTATGTTATAGTTTGGCCCCTCCAATTAAATTTGTCAAGTTCTGGCTATGGCTTTCTATATGGATATAAACGTGAATGCTAAAAATTTAAATGGATATTGATATGGATATAAATATCAGGGCTATGTGTCATGAATATAGATATTCCGGCTTGATTATCAACTACGGAGTAAATACAATACCTGTAATTTTAAACTCTTATTAATTTCGATACGCAACATCATACAACCTTGTTTATATAATCTGGATCTCCCAAGTTGCTGCAAACAACCTCGCCTGCAACACGATTTAACATTTATATATTCAATAGAAGCGATAACTAAACATCTCGGATGAATTAACATCCGAGTCTCTGAGCACAAGGTATACTTCTGAAGATTGATATCCCATCAGGCGAACATGAAATTACCTAACCACAATTCATTCAAAGACTACACTTTATCTCCCTTCCAGCATTGTCAAAACGTTATCACTTATAAATGTGCAATGACATACTGAACCGAAAGAAAGAGAATCATAAGATCGTGAACTCAAAATCTTTACTTGAGAGGTCCAAATGACAACTCTAGAAATCTTAAATTCTGCATCAAACTTGAGCTACTCTGTCACTGCTGCCAACTCAAACCTGAAAGGAGAACAATTTTGCAGTCAACAAAACGTCCAACACAAAGGTATATACATATAAAACAAAATGATTTTAAAAAATACATGTCATGCTTAATGTTATTCAGATTATGCTTAAATGCATAACATGATAAGGCTTATGGTCCTAACAAACAAATCAATTACACTGTTTTTTTTTTTTTTTTTTTTTTTTTTTTTTTTTTTTTTTTTGTTGTTTTTTTTTTTTTTTTAGTGTGACGTCAACCCTTTGAGCTTAACGGGTGTAGTCATAGATCTTAGTCTAACGAAAGTAACCAAAATCATAGGGGCTTTGCCGAAATAATTCCCATAAGGTAGGTGGTCTTAATATGATTTGGTCATATTATTGTAATATTAACACACATCTATCACACAATAATACAGCAGCGTATCAACTTGTTAAATGTCAAAGTATAATTTCCAGAACGAATTTGCAGATGTACCGCTAATCATGGTATGAAGCTATGCTATCTATTTGGAGTAGTTGGATAAAAGGAGCAAGATACCATGATATACGAGATAAAAATGACAAGAAGGAAGAAGGTATTTGCCATACCTTCAGTTATGATGCTAACTAGAAAAGAAACAAAAGGCCTACTGTGCGAGAATATCAGCAACAATAGATAAACAATAGAACCTTTATTCAAACCTAAGCCTCAATAGTCGGCTTAGATTAAATCAACAATAGTATCCAAAGTGTTACAAGGTTAGATTAATGTCAATGAGACAGTAACCATACAAATACAAAGAAGAGACAAGATCAATGAAATGATCAGAAAGAAGAGAATGTGAGACAATGACTGCACACTCAGTTGTATCTAACCCTAGATTAAGGGACTTATTAAATAGGAGATAAAGATACACAAAGACCCCTCTAACGGCTATAAATGACTCATCAGCAGAAATGAGAAATGCTTCAGCAGAAATGAACTTCTTGGAACTTTAAACCATTTATGCTTTGTCCATGATTAACCCCTGTAATAAGCCTGCACTGAACATAACTTGAAAATCATTAGCAATTGATAGAATGACATGTTTGCCACAGATTAATACCCCAAAATTTAACACCTACTAATAAATAGACACACAAAACACTGCGAACAAATCAGTTAAACCTTATTCGGTGGGTCATCCTTCTATGTATATGGGAAAATTGGTCATCAAAGTAGCCAAAATGGCAACTGGTTAACCAAAAAAAGCCACGTTATGAAAAACAATAGCCAGGAACCCCACTAGATTCCTTGCTAACTTGCGAGGCTTAAATTTTTGCACCAAAAGAGCTCCATGTCAAGCCGCTTTTGTGGTTGCTCGATAAAAACGTCCAACTTTCACCATGTGAATCCCACATCCGCTGCAAATAAACCAAACTTGTATGGTTTGAAGATTTTCTAGCAGACCAATCCACATGGAATCTTGCGGGATTCTTTGCTAGTTTGTCATAAACTGAATTGTTTTGACCTTTTTTAATCTAGTTTTAATAGAAGTGGAAGAATGGTCTTGCCGTGCAACTGGTCAAAACAGACTCCTTTTTAGGTAAGGCCGTAAGGCTTAAAATAATCGAGTTGGCAAAGACTGTTTTGCCAAACTTTTAATAGAAAAATAGTGTCTTGCGAGATTATAGTAATTAGATTACTTCGATAATAATCTAAGTTTTTGAATTAAATGAATGAGGAGGTTTATGCATTTAATTTACATTTAGGAAACTTTCGACCTTTTTGACCCATTGCCCTGTTTACCATTAAGCTGTTTTTATCGTTTAGCTCTCAGACACTTAAACCTACTAGAGACAAACATGACCAAGAATAACAATTCGTAAGTAAAGCTGTATAGGGGTTAAAATTGCCACCTCTAAATTCTGATGTTACTTGTGTCTTGAACAGTGAACAGGGAGGAAAGAAGGCGAAAACAACAAGCTTAGAAGGATTCATACCTCATGCAATATGCTGAGCAAGACTGAGTATCTTGACATGCTTTTTCTTCCTTAGCTCATGTGGAATCGGGCCGAAAACTCTGGTCCCAATTGGTTCACCTTGCTTGTTGACAAGTACAACAACATTATCATCAAACTTAACCTCACTCCCATCACACCGACCCTTCTGCATGGCCGCTCGAACAACCACACCATACACGACCTGTCCTTTCTTTACTTTTCCGCCTGGTTTGGCTTCCTTCACTGATGCTACTATCGTGTCTCCTAATCTGGCTCCTTTTTTCCCCTTCAAAGCTTGTATGCACATAACTCGCTTTGCCCCTGAGTTGTCGACCACTTTCAGATTGGATCTCATTTGTATGAAAGTCCTTATTCGCTGTACCAGAAACAAAATAAAGAAATGTTGTACAGTGAAGTAAACCAATTAAGTTGGCTAACGCAAAGCAGATGTATAGGGCTGAGCATCAAATGTCCAAAACCGAACCGGACCGACAAAACCGACCGAACCGACAAAAACCGAGCCGACCCGACAGCCCGTCGGTTCGGTTTCGGTTTCATGTTTCACATGTTTTCGGTTTCGGGTCGGTTCGGTTCGGCCCATAACCGACAAAAAATACTTAAATACACCTAAACCGGACCGAACCGACGGCCCGACACAAAACCGAACCGACCCGACGACCCGTCGGTTCGGTTTTGGTTTTTCATGAATTTCGGTTTTCGGTTTTGTCGGTTCGGTTCGGTTCGGGTCAGTTTTGGCCCGATGCTCAGCCCGCAATATGGTTATAAAACATAATTAATTGTTAAAAAATTATATATTTTTGTATAGATTAATTTTGGGATGCTTGATGCATAAAGTACACATTTAGTGACTTTCTACCCATTTGACCTATATCCTTTCAAGTTGATTATTTTAATATACGGATTTGCCCCATCAAAGATATAACCATAAACCAAATAGACCCATTCATGAATGATTGGGTCAACACTTTCTCAAATAGATTAGCAGACCTGAGCCAAGAAAATATTGCAGGAAGTCTCATGTTGTGATCTTAGCATTCCTGGCGACACATTGCTGAGGCCCCGCAACAGTGAACGTCCAGCTAGTTTGATTTTGTTTCATGCATTTGATAGGACAAAACTCAGAACACGGAAAATTATAACAGAAATCAAAGATTAAAAAGAGACTATGCTTGCCAAATAGAGATTTATTATCGATAAAATAGCAAATCTTAATTTATGCAAGCAACCACTAGTTACAAAGACTAAGAGTTTGTTTAGGTACGAATTTCAAAGTTGGCACCATAACTAATCAGAGACTTGAAAGGGATGTATGATGAACATCAAGTAACATGGAAACAGTGCTCGAACTCGCAAGTGACTGAAACAACCACAAGAAACAGAAGCTGCAACTTTTGGGATTGCATATTAATACTGGAACAATGAGATTTCCTAGATTCTTGTATGACAAAAAAACACGTGGATATCGAAATGAAGTATTCAGACTTTCGAACCATCTATATAACGGATCATCATTACTACGAAGACAAGTCAACACATGCGGCATGCTATATCTTATATTTATGATTCATGTAAGCATAAGTTTTTTATTAGTATCCTTCATATAAATAACTAGATATGAGCGTGTTTAGACTTCTCACTATAATGTTTGGTCGGTGCATTTGATCTGTGCTCATATGCATTATTTGGCTTAATGGAACCAATAACTTTGTTCTATTTAAGTGAAAATATGACGAATTTTGTGACCAATCAATATGCATTATTAAATTAAGAAATTTACATATTGCCACAAATAAAAGTCAATGTACAATGAGACAACCCTCGATTATTTCATGAATTTACAGATTAACACCTACATGCCAGCAATGAGAACAGTTAAAGAATTAACAGAGCAGCTCGATATAGACGCATGATCGTTGGTTATGAACAAGTAGCTTTCTTACAAGTAAACCCTATATTTAATTGCGAGAAAGGCAGATACAAAATAAGTACGATATTCGAGCATTGACCTTGTAAAAGTGTAGCAGTTACAAGCATGCTACCAGAAAACTAGTTTAAAAGTACTCAAGCAAATGAACCTTAACGAACGTACCACGAAAGCAATTAGAAGCAGAATTCGTTGCCATCTTGAGCTTCTTACACGTTCCTTTTCCTACCTGCAAACATTATATTAAACATCCCCATTATCCCTATTCTTTACCACCCAATAAAAGAGAGTGGCGCAGATTTTTATAGGTGCAGTAATGCGACAATTAATTGAACATAAGAGTTTGAACAGGGACATGATTTCTGAACTATAAAAAATTAGAAAAAACTAAACTTGTCTTTAAAAAAAAATACAAAATGTTAAATCTCAGTTTAAATTTAACCCGCACGTAAGATCACTAAATCCTTGCCTAGTCCATTAACGAAAAATGAAAGTAAGTTCCGAAGCGGCCCTGTTATTTTCACCTTACAACATCTTCTATAGTAAATTTAAAACAACATATTTGACACGTAACAAGAGTCTACTATTTAGCAACTTATTACTTCTGTTAATAAAATAAACCATAGCCACTTACTTTATATAGCAACTAGTTGCTTAACCCGCCCGATGGGCGGGCTACTTTCATAATATTCGTTAGTAAAAACAATTTAGTGACATAGAGTTGTGAACAAAGAATTTAAAAAGAAAGTGAATAACTTAAAATATTAAAAATTTGCTTGAACAAATGTATAAAGAACAAAAATGAAAATAAAAACAACGATAGTTTCAAATCCTACGTAGAACTTCTTTATAAACTACGTTTGTTGTTTTGTTGGTGTATGAACCGTCTTCGTCACAACAAAGCACCTTCAATCCGTTTCTGCTTTTAACTCTTGATACCGGTACATAGAGTTGTCCGTGTGAGAAAACTGGACGCTGTAAAAATAAACCAATCTTGAATAGCGTTTGTCATTGGCTTTTATTAATTGTCATAGCAAAACATACGGAAACCGGAAACTGCATTCTGTTAATCCTAAAAGGCATCTTTGAGTCGGACGGCGTAATTTGCATTCTGGGTATTGCACATATATTACCAATCTTACATCCGGATATTATTTTTGCTTCTATTATATTCACTCCCATCCTAATGTAATAAAAATTTACGTTATCTCAAAATTGATGTAATGTTTACTTTCAGTTTCCTTAAACGTTTTTATATGTTGTTTGATAGATGTTAAGATTTTTTTAATAGACTTTAGTTATCGTATAGTACAACCGTTTGCAATTACATTTCGATCGGTTCATGTTCTATTTTGAACGCTACACAAAATACTCACCACAATATCAAAAATCGTAATTATATGCCGCTAGGAATTTCCGTTGCTATGCACGGGTACTCGCTTAGTAATGAATTATGGTTGCATCTCAATATTGGTTTTCATGTTTCTTTTTTATCATTTTAAGACAAACGATTATAATGACAATAAAGTAGTATTGTGAAGTAGTATATCTCTGAGCTACATAACGTGAATGACGAATAACTCAATAAAAAACAAATTATGCTATTTTCAATGTATATCATCTCGAGTAGTTCATACCTTGTCAATCCAAATAACTCAAGTTCTATATTTCACTATTTATGCTACAAAATCTAGAAATAATAATTTTATTAAAATATTATTTTTTAAAAGTTTCATGTCACTATACCTAGTCATGGTAAAGCCAACAACACACGCTTTTCAAAAACTTCTTTTGTGCGGCTCCATAAAAAACTTTTAAATTTCAGAATTTCAAAGTATGAAACTCACTACCTATGAGGTGTCATTTTAAACAATAAAAACATATATTTGGACGCACTCTTTTCATGTTGTTGCGTACGACGCATTTTGTGCAAAAAAATAAAATAAAATAAAAAATAATTGTTGTAAATGTGACTCAGGTGGTGTTTGTTTTTTAAGAGGGTCTGAATCTGAATCTGAATCGCACGTCTGAATCTGAATCTAATGCGTAAATGTCTGAATCTGAACGCATCTGAACGAAGAAAAAAAACGCATGTTTGAACGGGATTTTTTTTTTGGTTATTTTGTGTCTACAAGAAGCATTCAGACGCGTTAAGACACCCCTCTCAGGTCTTGACAGATTCAGACATTTTTTCCGTTCAGACGTCGTTCAGACGTCTGAACGGCAAAATGTCTGACCGATTCAGACATTTTGCCCGTTCAGACGCGTTAAGAGGCAAAAAAAAAAAAAACAAACACAGCCTCAGTCTTCCCCTCTAGTTGTGTATGAGTGTTTGTTTATTTAAGTGTTAAGTATGGTATTTAGGGAAATAAAATTTGGTTAGTTTTCTATATTTTAATATATTTTCTTTTTTGCATTATTTTGTGCCAGCCATCCCTCTTCTAGAAAAAGAATAAAACGCGTTAATCCTTTAGCTTTTCCTTTTTCGAATTTTAGCAGCATTATTGTTGCTTTATCTTTGTGCTTGTAATAATGGAGAGTCCTACCCATGTGAGTCTGTCTAATGCTGCTGGTGTTGTTACTACTATCCCAGCTCAATTCACGTGTTACCTAGACCATTTACGGAAACTACTTAATTTCATTTTAAACATAAGAATTTGGTGACCGGTTGATCAAAGGATTCAAAATAGAAAATGTGTTAATTTGTACAAATCGGATTTCTCGAGATATTGTTACAAAAGCGAGGATATTATTAAAAATGTGTTATCAAAAATGGGACATTACTGACACCTCAAAACCTTGTAGGCGTGTATATTCCTACACCATATTTGTCCATTTTCCTCTTCTTTGTTTTCCCATGTTTGACTATATTGGTATCCGTTTTTACGTACACAGTGAATTTTTTTAAAGCAACGAAAATGACAGATTTCAAATTAAAGTTGTTCTATTCCATTTTATTTATAACAAAGTTTACATAATAAACTTCATGACAAACTTTCACAATAAACTTAATAACAAAATTAAGACTATAAACTTTATATCAATATTTACACTATAAAATTAATAAGAAATCTACCCAAAACTTTATAACAATGTTTACAATATAAACTTACTACAAATTTACAATATAAACTTTATTTTAAAAATAAAGCATATTATTTACGGCCAGAGATACGACTCCGGCTACTTTTCCGGCGAGAGTCGTGGCGACTGTTCCGGCAAGAGTGGCGCTGCAAAAATAAATGTTAGATTTACAAATAAAATTAATAGATCTACCAAAAAAAATATATAGATCCATAAAAAAAACTCTAAATCCGGCTAGAGATACATCTCATCATCCACTTAATCATGCCTAAACATCCTTGCTTTTTCTCCACCCTCATGTAACAAATATTTTTTTATTAATAAAATTATTATAAATCCCTGAGTGCATTTTTACTAAGTGTATGACATGTAACATATTTTATTACAAAGGCAAGTAACGACAAAAATTGAATTTGAAACATCTTTATTAAAGTCAAAAATGAAACATCATTATTAAAGTAGGTAAAAGAAATTTGACTTTATATCATTAATTTGAGATATAAAGGTATAGAAACATTAATTTGAAACATATATAAAAAAATACGCATCTTTTAAAAAAATACGAATCTTTAATAAATAATTAGATTTCAAATAAAATAATTAGATCTAAAAAAATGGGATCTTAAAAAAATTAGAAAAATACAAATTTTTTATAAAAATAAAACAAATGCGGATCTTTTAAAATATATATATATATCTATAAAAAATAATTAGATCTAAAAACAATTAATAGATCTACAAATAAAATCGCTATCTACAAAAAAAAATCGGATCTATAAAAAAAATAAGAATCTTTAGTAAATAATTAGATTTACAAATAAAATAATTAGATCTAAAAAAAATGGGATCTTTAAAAAATTAGAAATATACAGATTTTTATAAAAATAAAACAAATGCGGATCTTTTAAAAAATATATATATCTATAAAAAATTTGGATCTTTAAAAAATAATTAGACCTAAAAAAAATTAATAGATCTACAAAAAAAAACTACGGATCTTTAGAAAAAATTTAAATATTACGGATCTTTAAAAAAAATTAAAAAAAAAGTACGGGTCTTTAAAAAAATAAAAACATTACTGATCTTTAAAAAAACATAAAAAAAAAACTACGGATCTTTTAAAAAATTAAAACAATACGGATCTTTAAAAAAATAAAAAAATAAAAAACTACTAAAATATTAGGGTTCTTTAAAAAAATTAAAGAAAAAAACTACGAATCTTTAAAAAAAATTAAAACATTACTGATCTTTAAAAAAAATTTAAAAAAAACTACTAAAATATTACGGTTCTTTAAAAAAAAAAAAAAAAAAAAAAAAAAAAAAAAAGGAACTTTATAAAAATTAAAACATTACGGATCTTTAAAAAAAATTAGATCTATACAAAAATTAAGGATCTTTGAAAAAAAATTAGATCTACAAAAAAAATAGATGTATAAAAAAACAATATGCATCTAAAAAATAATACGCATCTTTAAAAATAAATACGCATCTAAAAGAATAATATGCATCTTTAAAAATAAATACGCATCTAAAAAAATAAGGCTCTTAAAAAAATACCAAAAACGTCGGATCTTTAAAAAAAAAATTAGATTTACGAAAAAGAATTAATAGATCTTAAAAAAAAGGGTATCTATAGAAAAAATTTAAAAAATAAATAAGGGATCTTTGGACTTTTTAAAAAATACGAATCTACATATATATATAAAAAAAAGGTGTATACAAAAATACCAAAAACGTCGAGTGGTTGGGTGGTGGCGCGTCGGGTGGTTGCTGTTGTGTGGTGGCGTCGTTTGGGTGGTAAAGTAGGGTGGTGATGTTTTGTTGGGGAGTTTTTTTTATGATGATTTTGTTTGTGTGTGTTTTTTAGAGAGAGATTGTGATGAATGTGTTTGTGTGTGTTTTTTAGAGAGAGGTTGTGATTGATTGTGTTTGTGTGTGTTTTTTAGAGAGAATATGTATGTTAGTTGTGTGAGTGTTTATGTGAGTCATCAATGAGTCATCAATGACGTGGCATTATTGACGTGGCATTAGTGACGTGGCAATGAATAGTTGTCATGCTCTCCTCTATTATATAGTGTGGAGATGGAATTAAACTCCACCAAAAGGACAGCAATAAAACACATTTCTACACTAAATTTCTCTCATATTTTCACTTAGGCATAACATCAAACATCTTATGTGCATCATAAAAAAAGGGCTTTCCAAAAAACACATTTTCAGTAATTTAAACTCATTTTTTAACATAATTTCGTTGCGTCATTTCATCAAACAAGTTATGTGCATCAGAATACAAAAGATGACCAGCTTGTCGTATATCAATCAGGGTTATAATTAATTGAGCTATATAAACTATATGGGATTGGGATATCAAATTAGCAAAAAAGTATATGAGAAAACACAAGTACCTGTGTAAATGGGGGGCCGCCGGTTTTATGATTCCAAAGTAGGGGTATTTCCCGAATCTGTTTGTAAATAACAACAAAGAGTAAGGGCCGTTTGGTTTATAGATGGATTAGAATTGGATTTTGGTTTGAAAATTGTTTGAAAGATATGGGAAAGGTTTAAGGAAAAGTAAGTGAAAGAAAATATATTTTATATATAATTTATTAAATTTAACTTTTAACTTTATTAATTTATTTAAATATCTTTGTGAGAGAGAAATTTATGTGAGGGGCATTGTTGGTTTGGATTTGCCAAATAATATATCACATGAAGGGAATCATATTTTGATAACTTGACTCACATTCATTCCTTACAAAAAGATATCAAACAATTTGTTTTAAAGATTAAAAGGATTACTTGAAACTTAAAGTGCCCAACCAAACGGGCCCTAAATAGCAATGGAGTTTTTTTAAAGCACTGTTTGTTTTGGTACTGAATTAGAAAGTGTTCCATTAAATGTTACACATTTTTAAAAGTAGGGCTGATCATTCGTGTTAACCTGACCCGAGCCGAACCGAAACTGACAAAGCCAAAACCAAAATTTGCTAAAAACCTAAACCGAAACCGAAACTACTCGGTTTTAATCGGTTCGGTTTGGTTCTGGTTTGGTTTTTGTAGGGTTTCATCGGTTTTTATCGGGTTTTGGCTTGAATTGGACCGACCTGGTCTAATCCAAAATCGAAAGTCAGTAAAATCATAAACCGAGTTCGAACCGAAAATCGGTAACTCGGTTTCGGTTGGTTCGGTTTGTCGGGTTTCGGGTTTCGATTCTGGTCTTTCTCGGTTTTGCTCACCCCTATTTAAAAGTTTTCATAACATGCATTTTGGATGACGTGTTATACATCAAAAAGTGACACGTGTGACTGTTTATTTTATGTCACATGTCACAGAAATATACATAGTTGAATACTTTTTGAAAGTTTGTAACATTTACTGAAACATTTTTATAGTTCACGTACCAAAATGTTATTTTTAAGAAAATACGTTGCCATTTAATCACCTAAACCAAAAAGTAAATCATGGCTTATTTCTTTAGCTTAATTTATGCTTAAAATAAAGTATCTTTTAAGAAATTTATATCTTAGTTCAAAAATATATCCATTTTACAATGCATTTCATGATTTATAAGTTTTTTCGGTTTTAGACAAGCCGGTTTGTATAAATGAAGCACTTGTGGGTGGATGGTTAGCAATGCATATTGGGCAAACAATTTTTTATAGTATTTTCTTTTAATTACTTATATACTCACTAAACTTATGTAATTGCATATTTACTTAAAACATTCTTAAACACCATCATATAAGAAGAAAATATGCAAATATTCAAATTTCATTGAGTATATATGCAATTCATTTTTTTAATAACTACAATACCCTCTTTACATATCACATGTTTTCAGTCTTTTGTATTTGAATACTTTTTTGTCTCAAAATTATTGTAGGAAAAAATAGACACACTAGATGGGGAAGGGATCCGGTAAAAAAAAATTAAAATTGGAAGAATAAGAAGGATTTTCAGCCGCACATTTCAAATAAGAAGAAGAATTTCAAGAGGATATCCATACTTATAATTAAAATAAGTAGAATGTGTGTTGTTGTTACTTATAATTATGATTTAGCTTCAGTTGATCATCCGTGATAGGATTTTGAACAGAGAGAAACATAAAATGCGAGTTCTGAATTCTAAAATGAGCTCTGTAAAAATTATAATTAAAAAATGCAATGATACTTTCCATGGTTATTGGTTACCACTTAGATTGACATGTAATTTGATACACGAAATTGCATAGTATCTAAAACTGAAGGACTGAAAGTGCAATTAAAGTTGACTTAAAGTCAACCAACTTGCCTTTCTTTTCTGAACTTCATTTGATCATTTATTTTCATTTGCATTCATTCACAAACTTTCCATCCATCCGTCAACTGTAAGTGAATTTCACTCACCATTTACTTATAAAAAAGGTAAACTATTTGTTCCATACTTGCTGGGTTTTGGTTATTCGATCATATTTGTAATTTCCAGAATTATTCTTGTTTTTTTTTTTTTTTTTTTTTTTTTTTTTTTTTTTTTTTTGTAATCTTTAAAATTTAGCTATATCCTCAAGTTAATAAGCTCATAAGCCATTAAAATTGAGCTTATAAAATGTTCAATAAGCTCATCAAATAAGTTTAAACAAACACCCGTTAAACTAGTTGGGATACAGTTGACATGATTGAGTGATTTGAGTCTCAGAGATGTTTTTTTATTAGGTTATGTAGCATATGATACATGCCACTGTAGGAGAAATAATGTTTTCGTGTAAATGACATGAAGTGTGGAAAACTTTCAAAAGTTGTAGTGTTGTGTGGATCAGTGACTCGTAGGAACTTTACGTTAACCTTTTGGTTTCTTGATGCTTGTGCATTTATTCTATGAAAGCTTTAACTGTTACTAAAACGTAGTAAGCTTGGTGTCACTTAAAATCGGCATTCATAGTGGTCAATTTAATCTACATTCATATTCTTAGGAAACACAGAAAACAGAACGCCTCTCATAAGCTAAATGCAATGGTAATATTACGCCTCTTTGTTTATATGTGTAATAGTTTGTTTTCAAGAGAGATGGCTATCTATTTATGTGATGCTGTTTCCACTATCTATGTTTTGTTTTTGTTTTTTTTAACAGTTAAACTTATAAATAAACAATTAGCATGCTTGTTCTGTCTACATGTTACGTGGTATAACACAAAAGCGCTCACATGCCTGATTGTTTTATGCTACTTAGTCATGGAAACTATGGAGCTAATTAATTGTTTCAACTTTATTTTTCATTTTTTGAAAATATTTACTGTACTTGTGAACGCAGCTCGATCTCATTATTGATAATGGCTACTACGTCCATTCCTCATCGGTGGAAATATGATGTCTTCGTAAGTTTTAGAGGTGAGGATATCCGCAAAAACTTCATGGATCATATGTTCAATGATTTCAAGCAAAAAGGAATTCGTGCTTTTAGAGATGACAATGTACTGCCTAAAGCAGAAGAGATATCTCCCCATCTCTACAAAGCCATTGAAGAATCAATGTTTTTGATTGTTATCTTCTCCAAAAATTACGCTTCTTCATCATGGTGTCTGAGGGAACTTGTCAAAATACTCAAGTGCAAGCAAATGGGAAAGCCTAAACACGAGGTTCAAATAATCTTTCATGATGTTAAACTGATAGCTATGCTGAGGCGTTCGCCAAACATCAAGTTTCAAATAGACCAGAGATCGACAACTGGAAGGAAGCTTTATCCATGGCGGCTAACTTATCTGGATGGGATCTCGAGGACATGGCAAATGGGTAAAGTTCTTGTTTTTGTGTATTAGTCTTGTAGACTAAAGCTTAACACTATGTAGTTTCTCTTACTTATTGTGTCTTTGTGGTTAACAGGTTTGAGTCCAAGTTCATCGATTCCATTTCCAGAGAAATTCTTAAAAAATTATGTGACGGACCCTTATATGTTGGTGAGAACCTTGTTGGCATAGATTTCCATTTCGACAAATTAGACTTGTCACGCTTTGTTGGGTCAGATAAGGTTAACATGATTGGAATATGTGGTATGAGCGGAATAGGAAAGACGACCCTTGCCAAAGCTATTTATAACTTGATGTATGTCCACTTCGAAGGAAGTTGCTTTTGTGAAGATGTCAAAGAAGTCGAAGAAAAACAAGGCCTAACTCAAGTCCAGATGCAAATGATTGGTAAGATTCTAAAAACAGATGATCTGAAGATATCAAGTGTTGGAGAAGGTTCTATGGCAATAAAGCAAAGGATGGCATGTAAGCGGATGCTGCTTGTTTTGGATGATGTGAATAAGGCAAAGCAGTTAGAAGCACTAGCAGGTTCACCTGATTGGTTTTTCCGTGGAAGTCTTATTATTTTCACCAGTAAAGACAAACAATTGCTAAGTTCTCATAATGTGGAAATCTATGAAATGGAGTCTTTAGATTATTACGAAGCTCTTGAGCTCTTTAGTTTGAATGCATTTGATGAAAGGCATCCTACAGAAGATTTTGAAGAATTTGCTTCCCAGATTGTCAAATATTTGGATGGTCACCCTTTGGCTCTCAAAGTTATTGGTCGCTCATTGAATAAAAAATCTGTAGAGTTTTGGGAAGGCGAACTGAAAAGACGCCAAACATATCCTGATCCAGATATACAACAAAAACTTCTACCAAGTTTTTATGGGTTGTCATATGATGAGAAAAGAATGTTTCTTGATATTGCATGTGCCTTCATCGGTGAAAAAAAAGATTTTGCTGCAAGTGTACTAGACAGCAGCAACTGTTCTGCAAATGTTATTGAAGTTTTGGTTGATAAATTCCTGATAACAGTATCTCCAAGTAATATGTCTCTTCAAATGCATGAATTGATTCAATGCATGGCAAGGGAAATTATACGTGAAGAATTCAGCAAGCCTGGGAATTACAGCAGAAGATTGTGGATTTCATCAGAGGACGATATACTGAATGTAAACAAGGTATTAAGTGATATATGATTCCTTTTTCAACATAAACATTGCATTTGAGTATAAGCAATTGCCTTTATTGTTGTTGTTGTTTTTTTTTCTTTTTTTTGTTTTTTTTCAATAAAAGCAAGTACGATCTGATGATCTCTGTTATTTGTATCTAGGTAGCAGAAGAAGTTGAAGTTCTAGTCCTTTTGCTGAAGAAAAACTGTCAAAATATTCCCATAGATGGACAAGCTCTTACACGTATGAAAAACTTGCGGATACTAAAAATATGCTTTCCGAAAGTCGAAGGACGTTGGCAGCCATTTGCAGTAAAATTTTCTGGAAGACTGGATTTGTTGTCCAATAAATTAAGGTTGCTTTACTGGCATGGATTGCCTTTAGAGTCCTTACCTTCAGATTTTTATCCGGAAAACATTGTTGCCATCGACTTGTCTTACAGCCACATAAAACAACTTTGGACAACACCAAAGGTATTTACTTGTTCATACATGTGTTCGTGTTCGACACTTAGAGATATAAGAACTAATATTTTTTCTATTGATGCAGTGCTTAAGAAGGTTAAAAGTAATGAAGCTAAAGCACTGTTGTAACCTAACAACCACCCCTGACTTCTCAGAGATTACAAATCTCGAAGAACTAGATCTTGAAGGTTTTGTGAATTTGGTTACAGTTCATCCATCAATTGGAATGCTCAAGAGGCTTGTTGTCTTAAATATGAGAGACTGCAGACGGGCTGCGAGTTTTCCGAGCAAAGTGGAAACAGATTCTCTTCAGGTTTTGAATCGCTCGGGATGCTTAAATGGCAGCCTGAAGCCTTTTGGTCTAGATGCTGGACTTAAATCTCTGGTCATATGGAACCAACAACATCCCCAAAGATCAGTTTCATTGGAAGGTTTACATATGTTGAAGTCCCTGAATTTAAGCTACTGCAATTTAGTACAAGTGCGTGAGAGCATTGGAGGCTTATCATGTCTAGAACGTCTATACTTGGAAGGGAACAATTTTACCAGCTTGCCTGGAAGTTTGAGTCAACTTTCTCATCTTGAAGATCTTAGACTTGATGGTTGCAAGAAGCTGGAAGTGTTGCCCGAACTTCCACATAGCCTAGAAATCGTTACAGCACGTGGTTGCAGCTCCTTATGTTCAATTACCGGATCAAACCCAGTCATGATCAAAAGGTCCACTTATCTCAACAACTGTCCAAAATTGTTTGAGAATCTTGCCATTGATAGCCAGGTGTCGATATCGGAGACTGAGTGTCGCGACTCATCTGTAACTTCCCAAGGCTCTACAAACCGGTTATGCGCGTATCCAAAAAAAATTATCATGGAAATAGACGTGAATTCAAAATAACAGACGTGAATTCTTCCGTTTGTCAAGAAGTTCCATTGATATATATTATCATGGAAATAGCATTCCAAATTGGTTTACAAATAAAAGTATGGGAAATCGTGTAACGGTCGAATTGCCATCATATTGGAGCTTCAGTAAGTTAAGGGGATATGGAATTTGTGTTGTTTTTAAGAGAAAAAAACCTTCCGCATTTTTTGGATACTCTATAAAGAACTTTGATGGAGCTTCTTTGGGACAATGTTGGCCATATTATTGGAAATATTTTGAGGGTAAGCCAATAAGAATCGATGAATCAGATATGATATGGTTGCATTATATGACGAAAGAAATACGAGGATGGGAGAAAGCAAAGAATTCTGTAACATTTTGTTTTAATGAGAGTGAAGAAATTGAAGTGAAGGAGTGTGGTGTAAGACTTGTTTGTGATGAAGATTTAGATCAAGAAGCAGACTTGAGTATGTTCCAAGACCTCCCAACTCTATCACAGCATGGTGGGGCCTTGTGCGAGTTTGGGGAGTATGGACAAATCGACTGGACATGGTAGTCCGATTAAAAAAAGAGAACCATGTCTTTTATTATAATCATTTATATGTCCCTGTAGATTTTTATTTGGTTTTTTTTATTAGCCACAATAATCTTTGATAAATCCATGTCTTTTATTTATATAAATAGCTTTCATGTACGAGACACCCACCAAGTGTTTGATGAAATGCATGACTAGAAATCATTTACTCTACAGCCTGTTTGTAGATTTTTTGGATTTTATGATGTATTAAGAATTGATGTTGTGTTGCGATTTGTACTGTAAGATAATAAACCTTTGCTGTAGTTCATGTCTTTAGAAATTAATATCGTAGCAATTACGTGACTGGACATGCTACGGATTTCAACCAGTTCCTAAAATTACATCTTTTACCATTTATGTGAGAGTATTAACCATTGGTTCTATTCCAAGATTGCCTTACCCTTATCATTGGTCTTCCCCTTCTTTGTACCTGAGACACACAATAAATACTTTTTATCTAAGACAGGTAAACACAAATACAGCAACCTTCCCTGCCACTGCCAGTTTAAATCTTAATACACCAAGTGTTAGAGAAAGTGCTCATAACTATCTCTTCCCAACTAAGATTTGATGATTGTCACTTCACCACTTTGGCTATGTTTGGAAGTAGTGGTACATGATTATTCTAATGTTCACATTTGTAGATCAGGATACCGCAATGTAATTTACTTGGACCTATTTTATATGTCCAAACACCCCTCATGTGATATACAAAAACTGAAGTATCAGTTTATCTAAACGCAAGGGACTAGAAATGTAACTTGTGGATATGAAGTTGATTTTTGATATCAAAACACATGGAGACTTAGTTGATTCCATTCATGTCCTCCTTCTTAACCCATTGGAAAACCTGTAAGTCATCCATTTCTTTTACACTTTCATCACAAAAAGGCATTAATCTATATTACAGGTCTACATAAGTAAAAATTGGTTCACAAGGAGGAAAGGTGAAAACCACAGTGGAAGCACTTGAGATGTGCGTGTGCAGGTGTGCGAGCACGCGTTTTGTGTGTAATGCTATCAACCCTGTTTGTAACAAGTCCAACGACACACAAAACACTTTCTCATGATAATATTCCAAGACAAACCAATCCATAGTTAGTAGAACACACAATGAATATCAAATTTGACTACGTGTAATTCTAGCATAAAAATGTTTAAACTTTAGCGAACATTATTTTTACAATAAGCATCTAACAATCAAAACCAGATATTTATAGTAATCACAATCCAATATTAGAATTTCTAGTCAAAAAATACCAAAGAAATATCATAAATTTCTCATACAATGGAATCAAAGACAAGCAAGTGATACAAACAGAAACTATCAAGCCGGTGGAAGAAAAAATTAACACCACCAAACTCCAAACTAAAATGCCCATTTACCAGTTTCATTTTTCCCAGTTTGACTTTCTGACGACACCTTAAACGGTCCGCTTGACCCAAAGGGAAGTCATCAAATGAGTATGTATGACCATGGTCAAAACCTGCATTGCTACTCATTGAATCAAACCTTGCGAAACTACAGTCTTGTGCCGTGCTGCTCATTGAGTCGAATCTTGAGAAGTTATTATCCTGTGTGGAGCAGCTCACGGAATCAAATCTCGAGAAGGTTTCTTGTTTGGGAGAACCTCGGTCAGTGGCACTGAAAGAGTCGTATCTCGAGAAATTATCAAAGAAAGAATTCTCTGCTCCTCCCCCACTGTATTGTGGTGAGGTGCCAGCTCGAGAAGCTGGTGAGCCAGGAACCGAATCATCAAACCCAAATGGACTCCTTTTCTGGAAGAAACTGTTATTGCCTTGCGGGGAATAACTTTTCCTTGGACTTGCAGTGAAGCTATTGGAGTCAAAGAAATAACTCTCCATGTTTCTGGAAGAACTCCAGGTTGCCAACCTTGACAATCAAAATAGGTGAACCATAACGCAATATCAATCATCCTATTATAATATTATATAGATACAGTGACGTTATTGCTCATGACTCATGAGATAAAAGATGATACCCTTTGGAAGCTTTGACATCAATTCCATGTTTTTTGCAACGTTCAGTTAAAGCCTTAAGTAGTTCCTCAAGATCGGATTGGATACGATCAGCACGAACCTGGGTCAGCCGAAAAAAAAACGACGGGTCAGTCAAGCCATCCTTAAAACTTACTTAAGTCTGTTACTCGGGAGCATATGAACTTACTTTAAGGATACCATCAGTGCTGCCACCCTGATCCATTTTCACAAGTGCCTGATTCAACTCCATCTTCTGCTCCTAAAAGTCAACAGAAAAATCAATTCAATTAACAAATATGGGATTATACTCCAAGTTATAATTAATGTGCTTCAGCTCCCACCTGCCCTTATTCTTACCAAAAAATAAAAATAAAAATAATAATAAAAAATAAATAAATAAACAATCACGAAAAATAGATATAATGTACACTAAGCTGCCAGTCAAGTAGAAATTGATAATGCAATGCTATTTCTCAAGCCATTTATCAATTTTGAGTAGAAGGGGAGATTTTAGCGCATTTATGTGGAAACAGGCCAACTTGGGTGATATTTTATCAATAACGAGTGGCTCAAACTCATAAAATCATAATAATCACTTGATAGTATATAGGAAGATAACATAAAGACAATCAACATCATGTCTGCACTGGAGTCGAAATTCGACCCTGGTCTCACGTCTAAACGTAGGGTTATGGTTCAAGTCTGGTTTCAGATTTGGATCCTGGTCAGGCCTATATGTAATCCTTAACATTGGGTAGTTCACAGGCATTGAGAAGTGCAAAACCTAAGTGTACTTATTGATGCTTAAATGAGTCAAAATTGTCACATTTGCAGAATGAACTGATTCTGAACCAGTACAAAAACATGTTTCTGGGGCCACCAATCGAAATAGTTTTAAGCATAAAACAACCCCAAAATTGCTTATGGAACTCCCATCGTTTGCTTCATGAATCCAATCAAATTAACGATAATTCCATAAAAAAAAAATCTTTGAAACTTGATTATAATATTTCAGTTTAAACAAAAACTTACAATTAACTTACAAATGCACAACAGCCATCGATTTCAACATGCACGAAGACACGTCCATTTCACGAGCCACCTGGTTCTTCGACGCATGAACCCACTCCATCTTCGGGTTCGAGACATCACACATTGTCAAAAACTCCATCACCTGTCCGAATATCTTGAACATTTCTATCCCGAAAATCAGGTTCTTATCAGCTACAAATAGCGAATTCCAGTCCATGGGGGCACCGAAACTTCATTCCAGGTTAAATAAACGAGATCAAGCTCCCATAACTTTCGAACGGCTTTGTTTCTCCTTCCAATTTCGCCTTCTCCTTCACACCATGAAACCGACACCAGATACAACCGTTGACCATCACAGGACACTAGCCTCGGGGTGTACTCGTGGACCCTTGGTGGGTGTGGAGTCGATTGGACTCGAGTCCAGAGACCATGTCCAATGTCATACGCTGGGAGCTTATCAGTCTCGGAATACACATAAAAGACCCCGTCACAAACGACTCCCGAGCAAACAACCCCAAAATCGACTGGTAGCCGTTGAATTTCTGTCCATTTGTTTGACGAAGAATCAAAAATCTCACATGAATTTAAAGCCTCATCCCATGAACCAATCCCCCCTACCGCTATTATCAAGAACCGTCCTCGGTCTTTCACACTACTCATGTGCTTGGTTTTTTCGTTTCTTGATGTACGTCTAACCGAAATCCTGTGAGGATCCCCGTAAACATCTGATACTCCACCAATGCGCGTCCGTGTCCGGAGTTGACTTTTGATGGTCAAACGATCAGAGTTGGCTTCAAAAACCCCTAGAACGGACTTTGACCTTGCGTGTTTCATCGATGCAACCTTGTTCCACGATTTTGTCATAGGGCTAAAAACCAACACTCCTCTGTGTGTCTTTCGGTCCATTCTTCCGGAGCTCGAACAACCTCCGACAATGAAAATGTTATCATGGACAGTGGCAACTGAGAACAGAAACCGATTCTTAAGAATTTCTGCCTCAACTTTATGCCATTTGTTGAAAGAAACGTCAAAAGCATATATCTCACGAAAGCTAAGACCATTTGTAACAGTACCAAAAAGGAACAACCATGGACTCGGGTAATACCCTTCTCGTCTCATTTGCATAAAACGAGGTGTCATACTCAAAGATCTCCATTTCTTGCACACGAGCCGAGTGTTCATTAAGCTCGTTAATGGGAGTCTCATGAAACAAAACTCGAGAATATCATCAGGAAGAAACACATGCATTGTGTTGTTTCCGTGTGACTCTTCAATTTCAAAACTCTTTTTCCGATTATTTCTCTTCCACAACCTATCCACTCCATATGAGAAACAATCCACACTCGTATTGTCCGTCCCACTCCCTGGTTTGTAACCTTTACCCACAACTTCACCGAACTCGTCACTTGTTGTGGCTCCAACCTTGCACCCTCCGCCCGTAGTATACAAACTCAGACACCTTAATGAAACAACTCCCGTGTCATCATCATCAATATCATCATCCATCACACTTCCATGGTAGTCGTTTTTCAACTTTTGGCCAATGCTTGTAACTAGATGTTTCGACACATTGGAAGGCTCATGTTCTTTATGTGATGTTTCACCCCTAAGTTGTTCAGGTATCATCTTGCATTCTAAGCCTGGTCATACAAACATTACAAATTAGAATATGATTGCAAAACAAAATCAAGTACACAGGTTTCAGTTGAACAATCAGGATTCAGGGAAATGCTAAGAGATTGAAACTAGACTAGCACAAAAACATGGCTAATTTGTACTCGGAAAGTCAAACGACTAATTTCAAACTTTTAAACTTGCATGCTTCAAGATGAAGTTGACACACAGAATTTTCCACGTGTTTGCATACAGCACATACTACAGATATGACTTTCAGCGCAAAAAGATATTTGTACATCTTGATGTGGCTGCAGATCAGTACAGCACAGCACAGCCCAGCACAGCCCAGCCTGTTTTTACACGTTACCAGGCATGTCCGCCACACCTATTCTGCCACCTCTAGTCTAAGCGGTGTCAGAGCTTATTTGGCTTGTATAAAGAATAATAGGCTCAAGTTCAACTCATGGCCTGGCCAAGATTTGAAACATAAGTTCAGACCCTACACTAGTAAAAACGATCACTTCTGTGACTTGTTTTCTATTACTTGTATAAGTTTGAGAAACCATAAAATCTATGAAGGGGGCACGATTACAAATACATTACAGCTTACTTCTAGGTATCAAAAGTTAGTTACTGTGTACTAAGGGCGTGTCTGGGTGTGTGTTTTGCAAAAGTGATTATCTCATATCTAGTGTTGGGATACCTACTTCTTTTGCCGCAACTCAACCATATTAAATGTTTAAAATTACAGTTTACAACTTCAAGCTACATGAGCACATCCAAACACCATCTATAAAAAGTAATTGATCATCTAATATCAAAACGAAGATCCAAACATGAAACACCCCCTTAATTTCTAATCACCTATAATACGAAACTAGTAACTACATATATCACGAGGGACTGCAACTTAGCGCACCTTCCTTGGTTTCTAGGATATTCATATCTTCTACATACTTAAAAATTAGTACTCATTTTGAAGGACGACAAATAACAAACAACTTTATGTCATTAACACTATACAAACGAACCAAGTACATGTTATATATATATTGTACAATTCAGTACATAAAAACAACACAAACAACAATCAAAGTCTAGAAGTCAAGTACCCATAGACTCAAATTTACAAAAATGATAAATCCATTAAAATACATAGACCCTAGTACCAAAAGTCCAAAACAGTCCAACTCAAAGTCAAATAACATGTTTTTTTCCCCTTCAAAATTAACAATCTTACAAATCATTATCTACAAATGAAATCCTAAAATGCAATATTTGACCCAATCAAAGAAGGAACACAAATACTAACACCAAACAAACAAACATATGAATGTACTAAGTACACAAGAGTAAAGAAAACAAACCTCATGAAGTATATATTCAAGATTCTTGATTTGAACCCAAGAATCAACCCAGCCAGATATTAGATCCAACAAAAGGGTTATTTAAAATGGGTCATTTTAGTAAAGTTTGAAAAAAAAAAACATTTTTCAAGACAGAAGAGAGAGAGTGATGGATCTCTTTATTTTGAAGTGAAGTAATGATATATCACTTTAATTCAGAAAAGTGGAAAAGAGAGGTCTTCCTGTTTTTTTTGTTTTATTTACCAGACTAGAATTATATTTCTACTTTTTTCTAACTTGATGAAAGTTGTCCACGACAGGTCCCAAAAATAATTAAGTAATGTAGTTAAATTCAACTAGACGAGTACCCGTGTATAACAACGGGATTTTATAGCGGCAGATATTTTAACGATAAAAAAGGTTTATAAATTATAAACTAAAAATAATAAAAGTTTGAGGATTAAATATAACGTTTTGAAACCCGGTTTGACCCGGGTTGTTCAACCGGTTGAACCGTTCAGGTCGAAAAACGGGTCAATATAAACCGGTTCAACCCGACGGTTGGGTCGAAAAAAAGGGTCAAATTAAACCGGGTCAATCCGTCGGATTTGAAACGTCTCGGGTCAACCCGGTTTTCAATGTGTATTAATAATTTTTTTTTTGAAGTGTTGTCATAATAGAGATTCAAAACTTCTTATTAATATATAAAGTTTCATTTATTGTGATGTTTTAAGTTTTTTCTTGACTGATATAAATTTTTTCACATTTCACATATTGACTTTTTCACTTTTTCACATTGACCATTTTGCTTTTATATGTAGTATAGATGGTAAAAAGAATAGTATTTTGTTAATCTTTATTTTTGTAAAAAATTAAATTAAAAACAAACATTTTAATAAGGGGGCGTATGGATATCGGTATGAGAATGGGTTTCTAAACCCACCATCATAATTGGGTATAGAAAACGCTTAATTTTATAGGTTTTATCAATGCTTTTAAACCTGAGTCGACCCGGCCGGTTCAACCGGTCGGACCGGTTCTCAGCCATAAAACGGTCAAAAAACTCGGGGTTTTAAAACCGGATTAACCGGTTAGACCCGCCGGGTTTTTAGTGACCTGGGTCAACCCGGGTCTAGAAGCCCGACCGGATTTTATTTTATTTATTTTTTATTTATGAAAACTGGGTTGACCCGGCGGTCGAACCGGTTGACCCGGTCGGAAAAAATAATAATAATAAATGGAAAACCGGATTAACCCGGCGGTCGAACCAGTGCTCGGTGACTCGACCGGGTCGATTAAAAACCTGGTTTTTAAAATATTTGGTTTTATAATTTTAAAAATCAAACCTATATAACAAACAACTATGCTGGGAATAAAAGCATTCATTCATTTCAATACCTTCACACCAAATGGCCTCTTAGTAATTGAAAAAAACGTCATCGTGTGTTATATCCAAATTGTCGGGCGTAGTTCCTGCCTTTTAAAAGTGTATGTCATTTTTCTGGGAAACAGTTGATGCATGTATTGTCTATGGTCCAAAGTGAAATGACTAAAATTACTCAAAGTGAAATGAAAAAGTCTCAGCGAAAGCAAAAACATTTTAGTCATTTCACTTTAGGCCAGAGACGATATCCGCACCAAAGATGTATCACAAAAACGACACCTGGACTTTCGTAAAGATAGAAATGTTTTCGGTTTGAACATGCCACAAGGACAACTTTATGCAATTTACTCTTTTAGTATATACGGAGTGTTTGTGATATGTTGCACCTAACGGCTAGAAAATAAATGAGGAGATGTGCAATTGTTTCGGTTGGCAAGCAAACCGAAACATTAAAAAGGTTAGGGTGAAATGCGGTTGGGTGAGTCTTGCTAGGGGAGGGGGCGTAGTCGGAGGGTTCGGTTGTTGGGGGGGTGCAACGCATCATTACCATGCATGAGTCTTAGAAAAAGACACGTAAAACACAAATTTAGGTGAATGCATATTTAACACCCCCTAAATAACATCAACTAAACTTGACTAGTGCATGAATGAAAGGTACGAACTGTTTAACTAGATGTTTGTTTAGTAACACAGCACAAACACGGTTTTATATTTTCTTAATCAATTGAACCTACACCGACAATAATCTATTGATACTTTTTAAACACTATTTGATGGTACGCCATTTTAAAGGGGAGGTGATTTGTACACTCACCAAATTGATTGGTACACTCTATTTTAGAGTTTTTTTTACATATATGCCCTCACATCACTTTTACACATTTTTATTATGTGAGGATATAATTGTAAACACATTTTAAAATAAAGTGTGTCAATCAATTTAGTGAGTGTACAAATCACCTCCTATTTTAAATAGTTAACAAATCTGGTTAGAAGATCATTTGATGGTACATAATCATATAATATATTTGTGATAATAAGTGTGTCCCCTCTTGAGAGTATGTTACCGAAGGTGTTAATACTTCAATTAAAAAAGCTTTTATAATTTCAATTATTAAGATTTACACTCCATTTAGTGACCACGAAATGAAAATATTTATTGAGTTCTCATTTTTTTAAAGAGTCAATTACACTCCATAATAACATCGCAAGTCATTTGACTTTCATTTTTGCATGGTCTGTCTTTATAATGAAGTTTTGTAACACTATTTGTCATTATCAATAACAGTCAAGGGACTTGCGATGCTATTAAAGCCAAACCACAGGGACAAACAGTGTAATTGATAAGGACGAATGATGTTACAAAACTTTATTATAAGGATTGACCATGCAAAAATGAAAGTCGAGGGACTTGCGATGTTATTATGGCCAAACCACAGGGACGAACGGTGTAATTTACTCTATTTAAAATGTGTGATTAGAAATACTTCTCATTTTAATTTGTTTCATTGAATACTTTCCTCATACACGGGTTCTAAACTAGTTAAACATGAAATTTTGAATTACTACTTTTCTTGAGTGACATGAAAACCTCCAAATCCAACAAAACATGTTTCATTGTCACACATTTCAAACAAAGTGAAAATGTTGTCAATCAAACACATCTGATTTAGGTAACACGTCTCATTTAGGTGAGTGGAAAAGGATCAACGTACTTCACATTTTTGTTTTGACAAAATCAACTTCTTAGGAATGTGGCTATTGTTTTTTTCTTTTCTTTCTTTTTTCTTTTGTTAAAACTTAAAAGTATGCTTGGCTACGAAGGAGCACATATATGAATTGATGACTTGTAACTTGGTGATATTTTTTAGGTCATTCAAGCCATTTATTGTCATGTTTTCACTTGTTTATGATAGAAATGATACTTCAAAAATAAAATGTTGATTTTCAGCTATCACAAGGATGGTAGAAGGAATGGATGAAATAGCCAAGTTCGAGTCAAGTAAAGAAGACTTTAAAGCTGAAATACGGCTCGAGATCACTTTCGTCGTCTCATATTCTAAACGAAAAGTTGAGATCTTTGGTGTATGGCTTTGACAAGACGTGGTTTCGTCTGGAAGATATTAACTTGCATGTATGAGTTAGTTAAGCGGAAATTGAATTTGATGGGCCACTTGCATTACAGATTGGTTGCAAGACTATTTTACCGGATGATTATAGTTGCATGGCTGTGATAATGAACATGTAATAATTTGTAATCATCAATATGCAATTATAACTTGATATGAATAACATAATAAGCAAACATTGATATCTAGTTAAGTACTTTGTCTCTTCACACTTTCATTTTATTTTTAATTATTTTATGCTTTTAAGAGAATGAATTCTTAAGAAAAATAAAAATAAAAAGAATGATAACTGTTTTGAGTCACACATTCAAATGAAGAAGGATAATTTTATGAGAGATGCATTATTTTTGTAAGTGCATCTGAAATGTACGGCTCTGATTATCATTCTCATTTTACTTTTATTTCTTATTTGATCCTTACTCATGCTTTCAAACTATCTCAAATAAAGTTTTCCTTCTTAGTCACCTTAAGATTTTAGAACATTCAGGGATGGAACAAAACTTAAATTGATCAGGTGCACAATTTTTTTAAACTATGGTATAAGAAATTTTTTTTAACAAAATTGTACGATTCTTGATGTTAAAATGATTAAGTGTAGTGAAAAATAAGTTCACTTTTTACCTATTGATAGACTAATTAAGATAAAACTAGAAAAACAATACATTGGGATCGGGTGCATTTTAGAAACTTCATTGCTTTTTTATACTGAAAGTTAGCACTACTAAGCAAAAAATTATCAAGATCTTGTAACACCACGAGACATTTCCGTAGTTTCGTCCCTGAGAACATTCACGTAGTTGAACCTCGTTCCTTGAGATAAACAATCAATCTTGACTCTTACCTCGGCTATACTACACACTAATTGGACTAAAGGGGTTGCAAAACTTTTTGATCAAGAATTGACACATACGACTAGTAGGACTGAGCATCGGGCCAAAACTGAACCGAATAGATAAAAACTAAACCAAAGTGACTCGGTTCGGTTCGGTTTGATCGGTTCGATTCGGCTCATATGGTTTCGGTGTGTTTTTTTTAGTTTTGGCTCGAATCGAACCGAACTGAAAACCATTAGTATATATAGAACCGAAACTGAACCGAATATGATCGATTCGGTTTCAGTCGGTCCAGTTCGGGTCGGTTTTATGCTCAGCCCACGACACTATAAATATATATATAAAAACTAAAATAATAAAAAAGTGAAGGATAGAAAATGTGAAAAGATCAAATAGAAAGGGGTATGATTTAGCAAGAGAGCCAAAGTCACTCACCAATATCATCATCTCAGTCGTCAAGTTGAATTGAATGAATCATAAAAAACACAAATAATAATCACTCAGATTTGCCTGCCATGGAAGAATTAGGGTTAGTGATCCAAAAAATATACAAACTTGTCACCTTTTACTATTGTAACAATAAACTTTTATTTTTCCTATTAAAACAAAAAAAATTCTTAATGACTCTTATTGTAACCAAAACTGACACGTGGCAAAATTAATTAACACTTAACCCAAAAAAATCATTTATACTCGTTTTATTTTTCTGGGGGACCAATTTTGCCAACTTTCCAAACCTAAATACTAATATTTAAATAATACAAACCCATGTGGGTTTCCACATTCGAACTCGTGGGTTTCCAAAAAATATACAAACCAGCAAATCCGAGGCACAACTCGAGACAAACCATGAATCATGTAGGTTTCCACATTCAACCGAGGACCAGATAATCAAACAAACCCCATGGAAATCTTTCTTACCACACGAATTAGCACCAAACATGTTTTTCATACTTCCTACAACACGAGTCGGCAAGCAAAACCCAAACTGGCCCGAGTCTGAGTCGACTCACCCGAGTTGACTCAACTTGACAAACAATAACCCTTTAGATCTGAATTTATCACACGAATCTGATTATCAAACTCATTTTAGACTCACAACCACACTAGACTTATAAAACAAATGTTTAAATCAGTTTTCAACCAAGATTTTATATCCACGAAAACTAAACTAAACCGATTACCAATCGGTTTTGAATAAATAATAACAAACAGACGCGGGTGTGACGGCTTACCCACAAGTTCGAGAGAGACAAAGAGAGATGAAGCAAGGATGATGAAGGTTGTGGTGGCGCTCAGACCAAGACAACTCCTAAACATGACCATGGCGGCAGTGGTAGTTGACGGTGTGGCCATGACTAAAAAACAACCCAAATCGCGGCTTTCCTTTAATCCTGATCCAAACACGGATATCCATAACGAGGGAGATGGCTGGTAGCTATTTATGGTGGCGGCTGTAGTACTCTACCCGCTCCAAACAACCCTAGTCGCAACCCTCGCCTTGCCTCGTGAACAACCAAACGTACCCTTAATCTAGAACTACGGTGAGATGGTGGTGTGATGATGGCTGTGTTGTTGAGGGTGGGTGGCCGGAGAAAAAGCCGGAGACCAGTTATGGTTGGCGGCTGGATGAGATGGGGAAGAGAGGAGGAGAGGTTTTTTGTTAAATATTAGTATTTAGGTTTGGAAAGTTGGCAAAAATGGTCCCCCAGAAAATTAAAACGAGTATAAATGATTTTTTTGGGTTAAGTGTTAATTAATTTTGCCACGTGTCAGTTTTGGTTACAATAAGAGTCATTAAGAAACTTTTTTATTTTAATAGGAAAATTAAAAGTTTATTGTCACAATAGTAAAAGGTGGCAATTTTGTATATTTTTTGTACCATTAACCCGAAGAATTAAAAGTAATAGATCATGAAAACGAAATCAGTACTAAAATCTCTAAACTCTCAATATCTGAAGCTGAAGAAGAAACATTAAATTTCCTTGATTCATTGGATCATTATTTGGTATTAATCGATTCATCCAACACTCTTCTTCGTCAGGTAATCAATTAATTCATCTTATTATTATTTCTTATCTTTCACTTTATCATTTCATTTTAATTAAATGGGGTGTTTGTTTCGGCTTATTTGGTGTGACTTACTATTTGCTTTTGGGAAATTGTTTCTTTTTCGGGGTCCACCAATTTCCCCCCTTATGCAGGTACTAATCTTTCTAATTCGGTTTTTTAGGCACTTTGTGACATTTTGCTCATCTCATCTAATAGGAGTTCTAATTATTTGAAGGGCAAAAATATTAAAAAGTATCTCAAGAAGGCCGAATTTGAAAGATAAGTAAGGTTCAATACCCATAAAAAATAGTAACAAGTATTATATCGGTCAACCCTCACTCCCAACCGATTTTTACCATTACACTGCGGTTAGCCTAAACTAGTTATTCATGAAAAACTGAATTACTACTTTAATACTTTTGTGGGGCAACGAAATGAAAACCTCCATAAACCAACAAAACATGTTTCATTGTCACACATTTCAAACAAAGTGAAAATGTTGTCAATCAAACACATATGATTTAGGTAACACGTCTCATTTAGGTGAGTGGAAAAGAATCAACGTACTTCACATTTTTGTTTTTGACTAAATCTAACTTCTTAGGAATGTGGCTATTCTTTTTTCTTTTGTTAAAACTTTTAACTTAAAAGTATGTTTGGCTATGAAGGAGCACATATATGAATTGATGACTTGTAATTTGGTGATATTTTTTAGGTCATTCAAGCCATTTATTGTCATGTTTTAACTTGTTTATGATAGAAATGATACTTAAAACAATAAAATGTAAATTTTGAGATATCACAAGGATGGTAGAAGGAATGGATGAAATAGCCAAGTTCGAGTTAAGTAAAGAAGACTTTAAAGTTGAACTACGGCTTGAGATCGATCACCTCCGTCGTCTCATATTCTAAACGAACAAAAAGAGTTATGATCTTTGTTCTATGGCTTTGACAAGACGTGGTTTCGCCTGGAAGATATTAACTTGTATGTATGTGTTAGTTAAGAGGAAATTGAATATGATGGGCCAGTTGCATATAGATCAGTGGCATGACTATTTTACCGGATGATTAGGCTCGTCACAGTGGGACGGAGGAAATCGGTCGGTCGAGGTGCACGGCTGACATTAAAGTCGGTCGTTGTGAGTGTGGAGTTGGGTCATAGATCGGTCGAGCAAGATGAAAACACATAATCGGTCTTGAATTCAACCGACTTTTTAATACACATTTCTTTCTAAAAAAATTACCGTTTGACAGTTTAAAGAAAAAAAAATCCTTTAAAAAAAAAAACTTTACCACTTTACATCCTATAAATACCAATCTCAAACACACTTCTAAAACACACAATTTCAAACATTTATATCAATACCTTCAAACACATTATTTTAATATGTCGTACGAGCAATTTAGTACTGTAATATTTTTATTATTAATTAAGTTTAATTTTGTTGTTAAAAATATTTGAATTACAAAAAAAAAATCGGTCATCGACTGTAACAACTTGATCGTGTCTGATTGCCGGAGAAAAAAAGTTGATGTGACAGGCGGTGACCCAGATAACGACTGTGGGCAGCCTTATAGTTGCATGGCTGTGATAATGAACATGTAATAATTTGTAATCATCAAATTCAATATGCAATTATAACTTGCAAACATTGATATCTAGTTAAGTAATTTGTCTCTTCACGCTTTCATTTTATTTTTCATTATTTTATGCTTTCAAACTAACTCTCGCAAATCAAGTTTTCCTTTTTAGTCACCTCAAGATTTTAGAACATTCAGGACCATTGAGGGATGGAACTGAACTTAAAATGATTGGGTGCACATTTCTTTTTTTAACTATAGCATAAGAAAAAAGTTAACAAATTTGTACAATTTTTGATGATAAAATGATTAAGTGTAGGGAAAAATAAGTTCACTTTGCACTCATTGATGAACTAACTAACATAAAACTAGAAACACAATGCAATGGGTCCAAGTGCATTTTAGAAACTTGAGTGTTTCATTTCCGAAACTTAACACTACTGAGCCAAATTTGGTTGAGGTTCCGTGACCGACACCCTCCCTAGTTCCGTCCCTGAGAACATTCATGTAGTTGAACCTTGTTCCCCGAGATAAACGATGAATCTCAGCTCTTACCTTGTCATACTTCACGATTACCGATTGGACTAAAGGTGTTGCAAAACTTTCTGATCACGAATTGACACATACGACTCTATAGTGGTTGAGCATCGGTTCAAAACCGAACCGAACCAACAAAAACGAACCGACCCGAAACCGATTTTGTGTTGGTTCGGTTTGGTTCATATGATTTAGGTGTGTTTTTCTCGATTTTGACTTGAACCGAAACTGAACCAAATGGTTCGGTTTCGGTCGGTCTAGTTCGGCTCGGTTTTCTCGGTTTTATGCTCAGCCCACGACACTATAAATATATATAAAAACTGAAATGATAAAAGTAAAGGATACAAAATGTGAAAAAGATCAAATAGAAAGGGGTATAACTTCACAAGAGAGCCAAACTCACTCACCAATATCATCATCTCAGTCATTAAGCTGAATTGAATCATAAAAACACAAATAATAATCACTCAGATTTGCCTGCCATGGAAGAAGTAAAAGTAGCAGATGATCAAAACAATATTAACACTAAAATCTCTAAACTCTCAATATCTGAAGGTGAAGAAGAAACATTAAGTTTCCTTGATTCATTGGATCATTATTTAATTTTAATCGATTCATTATCCAACACTCTTCTTCGTCAGGTAATCAATTAATTCATCATTTTATTCCATCTTATTATTTCTTATATAATAAACTTATATAAAGCTCACGTGTCTCAAAATAAGCCGGAAAATTAGGGCTTATCAAATATAAGCCGAAATGAAATAAGCCCATAAGCCCACATATAGTGTATGTTTGGCGCAATAGGCTGGGGCTGGGTCTTTTATAATAAGCAGAAAGTTGAAAATTATATTTTTATAATGTTGTTAGGCGAATTAATTGGGGCCGAAGCTTATTAATGTAAAATCACATAAAAATACATCAAAATTAATTGACATGTATTTCCGGCTTTTACGTAATAATTCATTATATTTTTAAGTGTATTCAAGTAATTTAACTAGCCATAAGCCTCAGTTTATGGGCTTGGGCTTATAGAGGCTTACGGCTTATTTTATTAGCAGACTTATTTTAAAAGCCCAAGCCCCAATAAGCCTCTCATAAGCCCTCACCAAACATAGCCATAAGCTTAAACAAACACCCCTTTATATAAGCTTATTCTGACATAATAAATATATATGATTTGGAAAGTTTCAAAATAAGTCACAAAAAGTGAGCTTATGAAACATACGCCAAAAACCAGATAACCTATAAGCCGAAACAAACACCCCATTAAGCTTATTTGCCCGGCTTATTCAAATTTTGAAAAGCCAAAAAGTTTGAGCTTATAAATAACAACTCTATACAGATTATATACCCTTGCCTCAAAATTTTAACAAGCCGGCCAATTCAGCTGAAACAAACTTATTTATTTTACAATTTTACTACCGGTTGTGATGTGCGATTATTATTCTAGGAACTTGTGCTTTTAGGATGTTTTTGTCTCTATGTTTCGACAAACAAAAGTGGAGTCTTTTTTTTTTGGGCTTAATGATAATCCTATGTAATTCAGGGATGGCTGGAATTAGCTGGTGCTCGCTATTCGATGGGCGCTTCACGTGTAAACACCGCCTTGCTTAACCTTCAACCACATTCCGCTGCTACCACAGTAGAGATTACTCACGACGATGATGGTACCATCTTCTCTTTCACCTTAACCACACATATCCTAAATGATTTGCTCGATTAGTTTAGTATTACTTCAGAACGTATGATATGATATGTATATATTCACTATCGAGCCTTTTTGTGAAAATGTCATGTATATTCACCTTCCATGGCAAAGGCTAAAAAAGATGACAATTTATTTAGGTGCCGGTTCGGTATATGTGTAAAATCAAAATTGTAAAAAGTAAATGGGTCAAGTGTATTTTCATCTTATTCAAAAATTTAGATTTGTGTTGAATAATATCGATTTTCTAATCTTATTTGGTACACTGATTGTATAGAAAAAATATAATCGACCTGTTTCAACATCACCCGTTTGACTTATTGCCAACCCACCCGACCCTCCCATTTTTTCTACCTCTGCCTAAAAGAGATCAAGTAATAGTTCTAGTTTCTTAAGTTTTAACGTAAACATCAAACATCGATTCACACAGCCATAGAAGTTGGATTCGACCTAGTTTTGCCCTGTAGTTTATGGCTTATTCTCTGATTCACAAGCAATTTGAAGGCATAGACTTAAAAAACAGCTTTACTTTGTTAGTTTTGATGACAAGTGAATAGAGATCGGATCGTGAGAAACTTATCAGACAACCTTTTTTGTTTGTTGTGATATCTAAAGGAAATAACAGTTTAGTTAAACTATTTTGCTTAATTAGGTAGATCAGGTTGTAAAATTTCCGGGGTCAAACTGTCAAAGTCATCTTAAGCAAGTTTTAGCTACTGCACATTGTATAACATGAAAAATGTAAAATCCTTAGTTAAATACTTAGAGATGATGTGATATGTAAATATCACATTCTGTGTCCCAGACAATTCAACGTGTGACGTAATTTTGTAAGAATATGTGATTATAGCTAAATGTCTATATTGAAATGGTCATCGTTGTCAACCAAACTAAATTGAACCTGTAGTTTAAGATGGTAGCTTAGTAACTTTTATCCAAAGTTTATGTCAATAAGGCAACCTTGTCATAGCCGCCCCCAAATGATACTTGTTGCAACTTTCATGAGACGTGGGGACTAAAGATGATCTTTTAATCTTTGGATCCTCATTATATATATTTTTTCTTATGTTTTTCACACTTATGTGTTGTCTGGTGATTTAGGCTCAGAAATGTCATGTTTACAAGTGTAGAAAAGTGTTAATTAGTTTCACCTCTGTTTTAGCTAGCTTGACAAAGTCGCCAAAGTTCAATTTATGCAAATGGGCATCTCCTGACAATAAAGACTCCTCTTTGGAGAAGGAAAACATTGAGGAAGATGAGCAGTTAAAAGAAAATATTAGCAGCCGATGCGATTCTGGTAAACATATGTAATGACCTATAATGTGCACGACAATGGTTTGATAATGTTTTATTGGGCAGTGCTTATATTGCAATGCAAACTGGTTATCATAGTAAAACAATGTATAGTAACGCTGTTCCTTATCAAAATCTATGATTTTTCCAAGCTACCTTCACTAATGAGAAATGTCTTTTGTTTCTTGTAAAGAAGTGTAGTTTGACTTTGGAGACTATTTTAACCTCAAATTTTATTGAAAAACTTACACCTACAAGCAAGAATTCTCCTCTTTCATTCCAAATGAGAGACGTTTCAGCCTTTTGAAACCAAATGTAAACACATTTTTTTCCATATACATAATTGATGTGAGTTTGTTTACTTATTTGTAATTTTTTATATGTCGATTTTTGCAAATTTTGATGATATTGCTAATTTATAATTTGTAAATCCATGATATTTTTTGAAGTCTAACTTCTTCGTTTATCATATGGAAGGATTAAACTCCAAGAAAAGTTTTAATTATCGCAACTTTGTGTGAAGTTTTAATGGAAGGATCTGTTATATTTACCGACTACTTATAAAGGTTTCTTTGTTCATAAAGGAAACCAGGAGAGTTCACTGGAAAGCAGCATTGAATCTGTTACTAATGCATCACCAAGACAAAGCAACGGATCTGAAATCAATGCATCACCACGTAAAATAGAGAATCCTGTGAGTGAATCAGTACGATTCTGAAGTTTGTTTCAACTTCGTTTGTGACAATTGTAGAAATATATTTTTGCAAGAACAATCATTAGTTTTTAACCAACAGTTGAAGAATGATGATTTGAGAAGTAACCACTAAGTTGCTATTTTCATTAAACGAAGAGAGTTTTTCTGTTCTTCAAGTATTTTACGATTGTGACTCCTTTGCTCCACCCTTACTATCTTCTTTTTGTATGCAGCTTCAGAAAGAACGAGCAAAGGTACTATCAATGTTTGGGACTTTAGTTTCACCCAAGCTTCGGGCCTCTCAACTTACATTTGAGACAGGTGAATTCAGAAAGCTATTTATAGAAAATTGTCAAACTCCGAGCATAACGATATCTATTGTTCATCATTTTTCCTGACTTGTGTTAAAAAGAAATCATTATTTCCTTTGTTGTGCAGCGCTAGAAACACTCGTAGAAATAGCAAATGCTCGTACATCTATTCTTAAATCTTATGAGGTGTTACATGGGGATATGAAAAGCACCAAGGAATGACAAGTGATAGGGTTTCAACTGTCCAAAATTGAATAATTGAAGCAACGGCATTCACGTGTCGAGAACAAAAATCAATGCTAAACACTCCAGCTTAGACTTCGGATTTTGTTCATCAGATAATGGATCTTGAAATTTTGTGTAACAGTTTATGAACAAAAGATCTTGGATCGTTTTTGTTTGCAGCAATTATATATATAGTAATTTGAGGATACAAAACGGTGCCAAAAGGTGTCGTTTTGATTCCCGCCTCTTTCGTTAAGCCCAACTGCTCTGTCCAGGCCCAATATCTTAGCTATGCCACCGCTTCAGGTTTAATAGTTATCTTCTTCTCACGCCTTTTCTGGAAGTGTCGCTCTGGAACTGCAGACGGTGTCTTTTCTGGTGTCTTTTCTGGAACCGCTGTGTTGTCTTCTGTTTTTGTCTCTTCATGTTTCTAGAATCTGTCTAAAACTATCGCCTCTTCCACAAGATCGAGTGGACCGATTATTGGAAGTAGAAAAGAAACCGATTAGCTAATAAGGAAGAATCAGGTGGAGTCGATTAATCATGCTGATTCCTCATGTTTAAGGTAGCTTATCTATTATTAAAGCTCTCTTTTTTTTAATAAAAAAAAAATTGGCCTGAATTTGATGTTTGTTTTTAACAGGTGATGTGAAGCCATGCGTTCGTGTAAGCTGTTGATGAATAATGGTTAGATTTTTTAAACTTATGTTTTTTCTTATTGTTAGTTTATGTTGTTTGATGGAACTGTCACATGGGCTTTTGGTAGTTCTTCATTTGGTTAACGGGTTTGTGAGATTGATTTCTTGAATCATCAGCTCATATTTACAAGAGTTTAAATTACTTAAAAAAAAGGTTATGATGATGAGCTATCGACAGTCCAAAGAGGTAACATTTTGTGTCTTTCTGCTTTAGGAAACTTAGTGCTATCGATTTTGGGTGGGTATAGTTTAGAGCATTTAGATTCAACTGTTTATGTATCAATAATTAAGCACTTTAAGATAAGTAATTTGGTACCTAATTATTTTTTAATGTAGATAAAGTGTTTATAATAGGCTGTATATTTGCAATGGGTGATTGTGTTTATTGTTTAAGAGATTTTTAATGTGCAGAGAAAGTTGTGGGGTTTTGGTGGCGGTTGCATTGGTTCACGACAGCTCATAACAGGTTCGGGTTCAAATGGATCAGTTTTCGCATAAATGTCGTATCTATTTGATGCGTGCCAAACCGTCAAGCTAAATCACACAAGCCCGCCACTTGTGAATGGCGGACCGTAACCAGCTTAAAACTGCCTAAGCACGAAATCAATGAAGATAAGGGGAGTATAGTGTTTCCCCGGGTCGTTATGTCCCAGCGAGTTGTGCAATGGATTATCAAACGTTTAGTGATCGAGGAATCTGAACGGGAAAAGAGATTTGAAGATTATTATAACTAAGGAAAAAGCCCATAAACTACAGGGGCTTAAATGCAAATTAAAGAAAATAAAAAAAATAAAATCTATTAAATAAACGCTATCACTATATTTAAAAATGATGTTTTTGTGATTTTATAAAACAAAATAACTTAAATAAACTATTTTAACTAAATAACTTAAATAAACTAAATAAACTATAAAACAAAATAACTTAAATAAACTATTTTAACTAAAACGTAAACTTAAATTATCTAAAAACGTGATTTAAAAATAAAAACGTACGTTATTTATAAAAATTACGCTGGAGCGCAAGATAAAACGTAAAATTTGTGAAATAAAAGTCCTACGAATGTAAAAACAATTTTCTCACGTACTACATGACAAAAGAAAATTTTAGGAAAAAGCCGGGTATTTTTTTGAGTTTTATTTTATTTATTACGAATTAAAAACTATATTTAACTAATTAATTAATTAAAAATACTAATTGATTTGAGAAAAATGTGAAACTTTACAGAAAACAAAATTAAGTTAAACTAAATGCAGGAAAAATAAAAAAAATGCAAGTCCTTTTTGGAAATAAGCACTAAAAAAGCAAGAGAGAGAGATAAGCAAAAGTATATTTCAATAAGCTAAAATGACCTATGTACTTAGATAATTAATGCAGTGAGAATAAACAAACAACGACCACTAGTGCAGATGGTTATGTTGTGTGTTCTGTGTGCGTGGACTTCAGTCCAAGAGGTCCAGTGTACGAATCCCACTTCCTCCCTTTTTTTGGTACTTATTTATTTTTGGTTTTAACTTTTGCAAATTAACTTAGGACAAAATAAGCAACTATTTAACAAAAACTTAAGCTAGGAAAAGCTTAAAACAAACTGTAGACAGCTTGTTTACAACAGCAGTTGCAAAGGAAATCGATAAGGGGTGTTTGGCTAAGGGATTAAGGGGGGGGCTGTTTGGTTAGGGACGACTAAGGGGTTGTTTGGTTGCTGCGGGCGACAAAAACAAACACCCCTTAAGTGAACTACAAGTGCAATAAACATACAAATATGGGAACTAGCAATCTTACTTGGCACTAGAATTGAAATAAACTACAAAAACAGAAGTTGTGCTATCCTGAGGAGGGAAAATAGAAGTTTAGGCTACAATCTAATCTAGGGGAATCCTAAACTAATATATGAGAAATAAGCATAAAAATAAATAAATAAATATACAATAAGCACTAATAAGTTATAAATTAAACTAAACCTAATCTAAACCACTAAAAGGAACTAAAACAAAACTAAATAAGCTGAAAGTGAGTCCTAATAAGCACTTGAAACAAAGCAAGAAAAACTTATCTGCTGTTTGGATTGAAAAAGAACAGGCCACAGGGTGCTTTTTGGAGCTTATTTTGAATAAGCTAGAAAGGGAAATAGCTCCTGAGCTTTGTGGATTCTTGAAGTTCACCAAGGTGGCTACCTTTTGCCCCCTTTTCCTAGCTTATAAGGAGCTTTTACAAGCTAATATAGGGGCTGCAAGGGGCTGCTGAACTGCAGACCAAACCAGGCCCAAGGGCTCACTTTTGAGCTTATTTTGATTAAGCTACAGAAGATATAAACTCCTGAGCTTATGGGAAGAAGAAATCCACCACCCTAACTAACATTTGCCAATTTTAGACATCTATTAAGCTGAAAAAACGAGCTCAAAAACAGCAGCACAGCTGCTGTCCTGTGCACGTGCAGAAAGACAGAAACAGATTTTAATTTTATCTAAACTTGTACAAATTTTATGAAATCATTGCCCACCCTCCTACACTAGCATACACTTGATAAATTGACATTTACTTGATAAGTAAATTGGGTAAAAACTTGGACTTTTTGACCAATTAAAGGCTTCGAACAAACACACCTGTAAGGGGTAAAGCTACTTGAAAACTGCTTAAAAAAAAAACTGAATTTGTTTGTTTTTTTTTTTTCTTACTAAACTGAAATAGCAATCTAAACAGAAGCTTGTAACTCAACAAGTATTAACAAAGGGTAATCATAACACTTATTGAGACAAAATTAAAAGGACAGTACAGAATTAAAAACTTGAACAAACTCGAAAACTGGAATCGAACTTAAATTAAATTGCATTCGAAATTGAAAATTACAAGAAAAGTAAATGACAATGAGACTTAAATATGGACTTAGAACATGAAATTCTGGATTAAAGAAACTACATTAAAACTACAAAACTAACTACTAAAAACTGACTAACTCCCTTCCTCCTCTTCTCTTGCCTCTTTTATAGCTTTAGGAGTCTTCTCTCACTTCCTTGACTGTTTCCCACCATTCTTTAAGACCCTTGGATCACTTAAGTTTATTATAGCCATTAGATGCATTTTGGCGGGAAAAGCTTAATACAGCTATGAGATTGAGATAGAGTGTTAGGAGGGAAGTATTAATGATCTCTTGGATGTAGTGTTTGGAGGGGGAACATGTGAAGGGATAAGGTGAGGATGGCTTGAGTGTGCAGGGGTGTTGCAGAAGAGCAGGTATCAAGTGGGAAGAAAGGTTTTAGGCGCCAAGGTTGGGTTTTGACCAAGTGGGTTTGACCAGGCAGTGTTAATAATAGGGGGGGGGTCAAAACTCATTATGATAGGGGGCCAAAATGTGTCAAGGGTCCAAAATTGGTTTGAAGGTTTTAATATTGGAGGGACTTAAGGTGTAAATTCTGAAACTTCAAGTACCTAGGCTGCCAATTCTGAAAAGTTTCTCCAAGGACTAAAACTGACAATCTCAAAAAGTATAAGGACCAAACTTGCCATTTTGCCATTTTCCAGGGGCCATTTTTGCCAATTTTCAAAGTTGAAGGGCTAAACTTGTAATTTTCTCAAACTTTTGACATTTTTCACCAAAGGACTAATTTTGACAAGTTATGATATTAAAAGGACCTTTGGTGATTTTACTTTTGAAATTATGTGCTCAGGGACTGTTTTTGACAACTTTCGAAACTTGGGGGACTGAAACTGCAATTTTTGCAAATTTGATATGTTTTTCATCTGATTTTGATATTTTTGCATTTAAAACACATAAAACACTGATTTGTGATATTTTCATCATTTTGATGCATTTTTGAGTGTTTTCAGATGATTTTGCAGTTTATATTGTACAAAAATGATGAGTATTTAGACACTCATCACTATTACAAAGTGATGTAATTGGATGCGTATTTTCTGGATTTCTCCTTTGACATATGGTATATATTACGATGGAGTCAAGTTTCAGATGCTTAAAATATGGTATATATGTATATGGAGTCAACTTTCAGATAGCTGCAACGCCTTATCTATATATCAAAGCTATGTGCGAGCAACTATCCAAGGTAAGTCAATGGTGATTTCGGAATGATATACATTCACAATTGAGAGTGATGTTTGCCTGTTCCTGATTTTCGTTGTTTGTTTAGGCATGCCTGCGCAAACATCAGCTAATCTCAGTACTTCGCTTAGAAATAACGGATCTGCATTCGCGGTCAGCCGAGGTTATTTGCTTTCTTTTTGTTGATAGCAGTTATTCAGTGGCGTATGAACATTTTCTTTTCTTATGCACATTCTGCTTTTATTTGTACAGCTCGAGCTACATTTCTGGGTGCTGCTAGCTCTATTAATGTCACATTTTACACACGAGCTAGCACAAGGTACATCTCTCTACTTACGTGTCTCGGTTTTAGTTAGTATCGTGTTTGGTGGCGGTGACGTATTGTGTCTTATAAACGTTGTTGTTTTAGTTGATGTGCTCACTAAAGAAGTATTGGGTAGCGCGATAGTGGTTCAAATAAGTAGCTCAAATAAGTTGAATAAGTCAAAATCAGAAAATTCTATTTTCAAAAACGATGCTTTTTAACGCTTTCTTCGACTACTATACATGTGAAATGAGTTACGTTAGTTGACATGTAATTTTTTTTTTCTTTTTACATTAACTAATATCAATATGAATGTCATTTACAATCATAATGATATTATACAAATAAAATAGATTTCGAGAGTTGCATACAAATCTAAAAAATACGTCAATATAATCATTGGTAAGTAGATATATGTGAAAAGAGGCGCATATGAACTTGCTATGGAGTTAAGTTACATGGTTCCTTTGGGTTGATTGCTTGAACAAAATTGCATTGGTGGAGGTTGTAGAGCTCGCGTAACAAGTGCAAACCAGTAATTTTTTTACTAATTAAAAACATGTGGTCAATCCTATGCACATTTATTCTTTCATATCATATAACTTATACGTTAACAAATAATATTACCAAATGCTAGAATAGCAATTATAGATCATACAGTTTAGAAATACATCACAATTATGTAGTAACTAGTAACTAATGATTTTGGACGAAATGAGGAAGAAGTCTGTTGAGGACCGTCTTGCCACTACAGGCGAACGTTTAGATTTGGGGTATGGTGTTTGGGCTCGGTGCTGGTCTTACTGTAGAGACGTCGGTCCTTCACAGCTTCCCACTACCGAGTACGATTGCCACAAAAATTTGATCCCGGGTTGTCTACCTTTATACAATTGTTATGCTTTGATTGAATACAGTATAAGATAAATAGTTAGACCATAGAAGTATGAAATCATATCAACAACCTTTAACTCATTGTCCTTAAGAGTATCTGACATTTGGGGGTGCTTCTAATGTCTCCAGATGGCGAGCTCCAATTATCATATTGTTACCTTTTACAAGTGCATCATATTGTTGGACTGTATTTTTTGCAAACTTTCTTTGTTTAGCCAAACAATAAAGATTGCATATCTCGCCCAATTGAACAAATTTTAAATGTGAAAATGAAGAGCAATTGTTTTATCCATTGTTGTAGGCTATTTCTCTAAGAGAGACGGAAGACGTTGCATCTTTAGAGGGGCAGCTTGGTCTGTCACTGTAGAAGCAAGAAAGAAGCAGCAATGGAGTGGGCCGCCTTAAGTTTAACGTTTTCGTTTTTCTATAGGTACAAATAATGTTTTAATGTTTTTGTTTTTCTATAGGTATTGAAGGATCAGTATCTGACTGATTGGTGGTCGGGGCTAATTGACGGGCTGGGTAACGGGTCAAAACAAGTACTCCGTAATTATGTAGTTCAAGTCATAATAGGTTAATCATGTTGGGCTTTGCTTACTAATGCTTTGAATTATGTAAATGTATAAAATATCAGAATACTGTAGTATTGCAACAATCTGATCATCATTTTTACTACACTCTAGCTGAATCAGTTTGACCCACTCAGCCTATTTGACCTTTATTTTATTTTTTTCTAAATTTATTTCTTAACAACCCGCTAAAATCCTAAAGGCTACCCCCTAATATGAACCAGTACTTGAGGATCAGTATGCTCCAAAGACCAATGCACCAAGGACGAGTGACCTTCAGCAATAACCCACACAATCCATAACAAACCATCCACGCCTTCATGTCACTGGTAGTCTGGTCCCATGACTGGCCCATTGGGTATTCTTGGTTTCGGCTTATAAGAGTGATTATGTCGGCATGACGCCTTTTTCCATATAATTGGTCTCTTAGCGTGCCACACACCCACTTTTAGAACTCATAAGTAATCATAGGGGGTGCCAGATAAAAAAAATCGATTCCTTGGTTAGGAGTTGGTAAAACCCCACAAACCAAGCTTTAGGGAAGGATTGCTGGTACATTTACTTATCCTGTATAAGCATCTGCCCTTCCCTTTATCCTTATGCGCGCCCCATTATCATGTTTTGCATTATGAAAATCATTAATCATTACAAATATTTGTGTTCTATTTATAATGACTTTGATGATTAATGATTAATAACTAGATCTCACCTGAAGCTGCAGGTAAACCCATATATTGTAACTAAACGCAGTATTGTAACTAAACGCAGTATTAATAACTAACAGATCTCACCTGAAGTTACAATGTTTTCACCTGAAGCTGCAGGTAAACTACAATATCTGCTTCTGAACTAAAAGGTGAGTGTCGCGTTTTAATATATAATTTGAGTTTGATTTGTCCCCCGCCGCAACGCGGTGGTTTCGGGGCAATCCTTGTTGTATTAATATATGAAATAATAATTTATTCGACTTTAGACAGTTAAGAAATTCTCAGGACACCATTTTCCTTGACGTGTTACACACTTTTATGCCATATTGGTTAACAGTTTTTTTCTAAAGAACAAACCAAGGGATTTCAACCATTCATTTTTCTTATCAAATAGAAAAAAAACTACTTTCATTCATTTTCTTAAAATTAAAATATCTCGCAAACCGTTAATTGTTACGCGAAACTAATTATACCGTCGCGACGAGAATTAAATTATCTTTATATATAGATATGCACTTCGATATACTTTCGACAATTTTTTTTTAATCTTTTGCCCAGAGGAATCACATGTGATTCGGAAAATCACGTGTGATTTATTACTTTAAAAATCATATGTAGCTTGTGAAATCACATGTGATTTTACAAATCACATGTGATTTTACAAATCACATGTGATTTTACTGGGCGGAAAATTTGAAAAAAAAAAAATCAAAAGTATATAGAAGTTATAGAAAGATAATTTAATTCTCGTCGCGATGTATTTTTCGTAGCTTGAAGGTTTACCGTTTACAAGATATGTTGTTTTTAAAGAAAAGGTGAAAAATGTATTTTTTTTGTTTGATGAAAAAAATGAATGGCTGAGATTGCATGATTTGTTCTTTAGATAAAAATTATTATGCATTGAACTCATCTCATTGGTTTATTTCGGATATATACCAAAGTATCTTTCAGATATATGCCCCCGGTAAGGGCACTCAATCCTTTCTATTTTTCCTGCCACGTCAGCTTCCTCTCTCCAGCGACCTTCAGGCGATTGAGTGCCCCAGTAACGTGACCTACACTATAAAAACATACCTCACAAAAATACCTTTTATATTTAATATATACATACACAAAATCAAAGTGTAGTCGATCGTGTATGCGACATTGCGAGCCATATCTATAAAAAATGAAGGATTGATTATTTCCCACAGTAAGGGGATTCAGTGTGAATCGATCTTCTCAATCGATCGAAACCCCTTACTGCATCCCGCTAAATAGTTTAAGGACACGTGAAATACTTGTTCAAAGCAAATCGGTTACGTGTATGATAGGCGGCCCGACCCACAAATAAGGACAACTCTATCCTAGCCTCTCGATTACTATCCGTTCCATTTTATTTATTTATTTATTTTTATTTTTTTGAATTGATAATAAAGGATGATAGTTTCAAATGGGGAATTGATACTCACACCACACTTTTTGATTCATGCACCACTAGTTGTGCATTACAATATTGTACTGTACAATACTGTAATGCACATATAGTGGTGCATGAATAAAAAATGTGATATGAGTATCACCTCCCTTCCAAATGAGTTCAACATGCAAGTTCCAAATGGGTCCAAGGAACATGTGTAGGAGACTTTGAATGAAATGGCAAGGTCTCTAACGACCATAAAGAATATTGGTCAACAACGTTACTTAAAAATCTTTCTACTAATTTCATATATATTGTGTTAAAGAATGATCTTTTAGTGTGTGGTGATGATGGCTCAACCTCAAGGACCCGGTTTAATTTGATCCGTTTTTTGACCTTACTCGTCGGATTGACCTGATTTATATTAACTCGTTTTTTGACTAGACCTGTTCAACCAGTTGAACCACCCGTGTCGAACCGGGTTCAAAACATTATGTTTAATTTTCATATCTCCAAACTTTTATTATTTTTCGTTTATAACCCATAAATTTTTTTTTATCACTAAGACTATATGTCGTTATAAAATCTCATTGTTATGTACGTGTATTCGTGTAGTTTACTAAATGATTAGATAAAAGTAGCAAACGACAAAGACTTGAGTCAATTTCATTTCTCATTCCCACCATTAACGTAAAAAAGATTATATAATGCAAAAAGTAATGCAAACTATTCTATCCACTAGCACATGCTATATCGATAATGGATTTGCATGAGGTAAACGATGAAACTTTTTTTTTATTTTTTTTTTTCCGGCCGACATCTTAACTACATTATAATACCTTTAGGCCATTTTTAAAAAAGAAGGCTTAAAAAAGTAAGCTTAGACACTTAATATAAGTGGAAAGCTTAAAATTCAATACATCCCATTATTCAAAATTAAATGCAGACGTTTCCACTAAATTAAATACAATTTTCAAATCATTTATAGCTCATTATTAAAAACATGTAACCGCTAAAAATTATTATTATCAGTAATGATTATTAAAAACATATAACCGCATCCACTATATAAATACACAAATAATTTCATATCTCTCTCTCACACATATAAAACATCAGCAATAAGCCTAGTGTACCCGCCACTATAAAATTTAGTCACAGAGTACTCGCCGCCGCATTACGTGGGTACCATACTAGTAACACTAAAGGATATACAAAGTCAATAAAATACAAACTCATGTAATTCACGCGTTTCTTCTGTTTTATTTTTCAAAATTTCATCTTTAATCCTTAGGTCTCCAAAATAATATAATGTTACCCCTCAACTTCGTCATCAAAAGAAACAAATCTCGTGTAGCCTGTTATTGCATTATTCAAGCTAAAAAATTTCAGTAAATTTTGTTATAACGGACCGTTTTGCCACTCTATATTTAGTTGTGTTTCTTTGTCACTTATTTGACTTATGAGGCTAGATTTAGGTAGGGTAACTTATTCGGGAAGAGATCCTTTCAAGTTATTTAAAACTTGATTGATCAAGTTAGTTAATTATTAACCATTAGATCAAATCCAATGACTAAAAATTAAACTAATCAAGAGTTATTTACATTAATCGTCCCTGTGGCTTTAAAAAAAAGTTATTCCAATCGCTTTTTGTGGCTCTAAAATTAAAATTTGTCATTTAGTGAACCTAGATGCACATTTAGTGATTGATAAAATTTGTCAAATGAATGAAAGTTCCATTCAAAGTTATGAGGTAGTTTCAAACAATATACGAGAAAATTGATTGTTTAATGTGGAAAAGGTAATTTTGTGGAAGCTTACAAGAAACTACAGATAATAGACTTTGTTTTGAAAGATATCACGAAATTTTTTGAGCTTGGGGATTGAAAGTGCAACTTATGAATATAAAGTTGACTTGAGGTCAACTTACTTGCATTATTTAACTTGTGATCCACATGAGTATAGTAGAATTATCATCCATTTCATTTTCTCATAGCCATTCAATTCATATCATGTGCTTGCTTTGTAACCAATCAAAAAAATTGTAAGTCCTCTCCTCAACTTTGTTTTTATTTATGAATTTGTTGATTGTTTTTTCATTTGTGTTTATTTATAGCTTGAACCTAATACGATTGTTTAAAAGTAAAATACACGTGACGTGATTGTTTGTGATATAAAAATTGACTGTGAAGTCAACCTAGTTGCATTATTTTACATGTGACGTGAGTAGAATGATCCTCCATTGTTATTGTAGTTCTAAAGACCGTAAGTCATCTTCTCTTATTGTACTTTTAAAATGTTTATTCTTTTACTCTAACTTAGTGCTTTTTATAGATCATATTCCAAATGATTTCACGGTGCGTTTGGTATCGCATTATAGGAATAAGACTATAACTATGAAAGTGATTAAAGGTGTTTGTTTTGTAGGTCCAGTAATTAAATGAGTATATTATAGTAATAGATTCATTATACATCAATTTGGTGTATATGAAATCCATTCCCGCGGGCCTCTCTCTTTCCACTACAAAATTCAAATATCTATCACTTTTTTATACCATATTTTATCATCCAAACGTAAACAATCATAATGACACACTTTTTCATATCCGTTGTCATTCTGCCTCATACCAAATCCGATACCCATTGTGATTCTTAGCAACAAACCAAACGGCTCCTCAGTTTTAATCCGGATCCCTATTTGATTTGATGAGGTTCGTTATTAGATTAATGGTTCGTTATTAAATTTCATAAGCTTAACGGTCCGTTTTGTTTGTTGACGGGTTTAGAATTTGGATTTAGATTTGTATTTGGATTTGAAGAGAAAAAATATGTTATAATACATATAAATATTATTTTATAAAATTAATATTGAGCTATATTGTATTTAAATATAGTGCTATAATAAAAATCTTAACTTGGCTGTGAAAGAACCAAAAGCGGGGCCACAAGATTTGAAGAAATCCCACTCAAATAGCATGGAATGAGAAAACATGTGTTAGAAGTTATGAAAAGTCAACTTTTTTCAATCAAACAACTTTAATAATAATAAAAATAACACTCAATCTTATTCCTTAAAAACCTCCAACCAAACGACTTATAAATTGACCAATAATGGTTGAATACTCGTATATGACTAGAGATAGAATTATGAGAGAGGTGTAAAGACCTCCCACTTAAAAAAGTGATATCTCCATGTTTTTTTATTATTATTTCTTTTATAATTTTGTTTATAATATAAAACTGTGAAACGGAAAGTGTGAAATAAAAAATATAAAATTTAATAAGTTAAAAGTATTAAACTGAAAAAAAGTACAGAATAGAAATTGATAAAAACTGTGTTGTACTGTAAACAGATGGTCAAAGAGGTAGAAGGTACGAAATATTCGTCTTTTTAATGGACAGAGAGGGTACCAATAACATATCGCTAATATCGACTTGGAGACTTTTGTTGAGTCAACTTATGTTATTGATCTAGCCATCTATGTTTTGGAATTGAAATTTTTAATAAAAGGTTCATTAATAAAAAAGAGTTGAGATCAACATAGACATCATATTCTTTATATACCCAATGAACCAATTTTGACCATCTATTTTTTATTAAAAGAAAAAAAAAAAACTTTCACATTAAAAAAAAATGTTTTGCAAATGGTACATCGTTAAGCGACAAAAATACACCATCGTGAAGAGAATATTTTTATCTTTCAGTAGACGGGCGTTTCAATATACTTTCGACAAACTTTTTTTTCGAGTTTAGTTTTAATGTTAAAATTTGCATATAAAAAAATCACATCTGATTTGTATGTTATGAATGACATGTGATTTGTATTTTAAGAATCAAATGTGATTTCACAAATAACATATGATTTTACAAATAAAAAATGATTTCATAAAATCACATATGATTTTAAAATAACAAATCACATGTGATTTTAATAGACGTAAATGTCAACACTCACAAAAAAAAGTCAAAAAGAAAGTTTGTTGAAAGTTATAGAAATGCCCCTCTATGAAAAAACGATTTAATTCTCGTCGTGATGATATGATTCTTTTCGCGTAACGATTAACAGTTTATTAGACGTTTAATTAAAATAAAGAATAAAAGTTGGTTATTTTATTTATTTTTTATTAGAAATTGTATTATTAGAATTGCTTCATCGAGTCTAGAGAGAATTTTGGGTCTACATTAAAGTTTTCTTTAATCAATAATCATCTGTTTTAAATTCTCAAACAACCTAGTTCATCTTTATCACCTAATTTATTATACTATATAAAGTTTTCGCTCTTCATACTCCGTATAAGTTTAGTCTTAATAAAAAGAATCACTAAACATTCATTAAATCACTTGATTCAGTTTGTTAATTTACCATTTAATTATCATTTTTAACAAACTCACGTTCATCTTTTTTCCAAACATTAATATTTCTTAAACCATTAATCTTTAAGCCAAAAAAATGTATCGTCGCGACGATCATTTAATTATCTTTATATAGATGGGCACTTTGATATACTTTTGACAAACCGTTTTTCTTGTTTTTCGTCTTTTTTTTTTTCTTTTTCTTTTTTTGTTGAAACTTGCATGAGAAATCATGTGATATTACACTAATTTGGATAAAACATATAAAATCACATGTGATTTTTTACCAATATGATTTTTTCATATGTGACTATAGAAGTTTCATAAACGAAATGCATTAATATATAATTCGAATATAGTGTGTGTGATATATGGTTTGAAAGCCAAAAATGTGTGTTTTCTATTGCAAAAGCCGGGAAAAGTTTTTATTTATAAACAAATGCTTATGTTAATTTTAGTATAGATGTTTAGTATTTGAACTTCGATATTAGTATTAAGAAAACGTGAAAAAAAAAATTTAGTACGAAAAGTTTTCGATATTAGTTTTTGATTTATAGACAATACACATGTGGAAATTTGATACAACTAAGAAAACGTAACAAAAACGAAAAACAAAATTTTGTCGAAAGTATATAAAAGTGCCCGTCTATAAAAATATAATTAAGTGCCGGTCGTGACGGTATAATTTATTTTTGTTTAACGATAAACCATTCATGAGATATATTTAAATTATAAAAAATATGTGTAATTGAATTTTTAATCTAAATATTAATTAATATCCCTTTTTACTCAACAAGAAATTAAGTGGCTGAGATTTGTTCATTAATATGTAATACAATTTTGATATATAAAATGACTCTTCTCTTTAAAATCTTTTATACAATGTTCATCAAGTAATCTACTATCTTTCACTAATAAGCATTCCAGAGGCTATTAATGTAAATTTTTATGGAGTATACTAGTCGAAGCTAACGAAAGAAAAAATGATATCTTTGCCCCTTCAGCATTATTTTAAACATAACAGGTAGCTTAATACAAGAAATTACATATCGTCTAAAATCGAAAGACTAGAAGTGCAATTAAAGTTGACTCCAAGTCAACTCACTTGCCTTTAATCTTTCTAACTTCAATTTCGTCCATACTATAAGGGTTGGCGGTAATAGTGATCAACATCACCACCGCTAACTCAGTGCCATGTCAGCTTCTCCCTCCACAACCATCATCACCATCAATATAGTCTAATAACACAACTAACATCACTACCAAAAAATCTTACTTAAACACAAATATAATAAAGGGAGTCACCCGTGATTCGATAGTTCCATTTTCCGCTGATGCAGGCCTTTCTCGCCCTTTCTAATATAATAAAGGGAGTCACCCGTGATTCGATAGTTCCATTTTCCGCTGATGCAGGCCTTTCTCGCCCTTTCTAATGCCCTAGGCGAAGGCAGTGCAGGTGAAAGCCCAATAGATCCCATTTTTTTTATCGCTCCACATAGCTCACGACCCGGCACGAAGAAATCTCTTAGATGGGCGGACCTCAAAAATAAAATCACTCACACACAACAACAACAACAACAACAACAACAACTTGGTCGTCTAAACGACGAATTTCTCCTTTTTCCAACATAGCACGCGTCTTCCACGGGTAAGGTAATAAGGTAGCACACGTCTTGAAAGCCGTCGCACGCGTTTAAAGTGGCTTATTACCACCGGTCTAAGTGTTTTATACTCTAATTTTTTATATACATATACTCTAATTACTTTCTATAGTGTTTCATTTTATAACATTACAATATAATAATCAATCCACTCGGCTAGATGACAAGATCTAAATAATTAATACAACTTATTAGGTCTAATTTTATGGGAATAGATTCGGTGAGTAGATAAATTGAAATTAGAAGAATGAGAATAATATTAGCCACATATTTCGAATGAAGGGAAGTAATTTAAGAGAGATGCGTCTATTTTTTTAGATGCATATGAAATGTACGGACGTGGTTTCTTCTCACTTTCTCATTTTACTTTTATTTCTCTATTGGTCCTAACTTTTGATTTGATAACTTAGAGTGCGTTAGGTGTGCTAGCTGGAATCAGTGATGGTGTGATTTGGATTAGAGAGGTGTATGAGATTGGGGATATTAATTCCATTGTTATGTTGGTACTACATATAACATATTGAGTATAGGTATTACATTAAGTACAACCCATTCAAGTGCCACAATTCCATTATATTTGTGATGGAAATAATAATAAATGTGGACCCTACGAAAATGGCTAACAAAAAACAACCCTTCCTTTTGTTTGGATTTATGATTGTTGAAATCATAGTTTAACAACAAAATTTTAACTAAACACTTAAAATTACTATGAATGTCATCGTTCGATTTTTATACTCTTCAAAAAAACACCTCCTTAACCTAAAACTTTTATGCATGTCATTTTAGTTTTTAGCAAATGTTTCATTTTGTATTTGCTCATCTCATAACTTGTTTTATGCAATGTTTTAAAACCGAACTTGAGATCAAACCAGGTGTAGCTTCCGTTCTCGGTTTGATCGGAACCGTTTTCAAAACCGTCTATGAATAAGTTGTCGTCAAATTATAAAGTGATAATTATAACATTTTTTTAACTTTATATTTCATGATTGACACACTTAATCTTTCACCTACTATCTTTTTGTAGTAAAACAAGAACTTTTTGTCTCTAAAACAAGAGCATGTGTCATAGATATTGTCCTTAAGCATACTAATTGTTTGTGAGTTTTCGTTTATTTGTCATGATTTTTTTCCCCCTCTACTCTTAAGCATTTTTTTAAGGTAGTGGATGTCTTTGTTTGATTGGTGTTTGTTTGGTATGAAATATATTGCTTTTCAAAAGTAAATTGATTTGTCAACTAAATGAAGAGGGTAAAAAAGAAGAAAGAGAGATTATGGCAAACCACTAAATGAAGAAAGTAAATTGTTTGTGAATGTGACATTGCTTTTAAAAAAAATTAGACTATGATCCTTCTTCTTCTTCTTCTTCTTCTTCTTTTGTTTTTATGTCTTAGTACATTTGAATACATTCCAACGAGATCTTTGAGTTTTGTAGAGTTATTAAGGGTTGAGGTGAATAATTAAAGGTGTCCGACGTCATTTTCGATGATATGCAGGTTTGCCGATGGATTTTTTCGGTTTTCCAGTTCTTGTTTTAACCGATTCAACTATGTGTGGTTTACCCAGCTATTAAAAGCAGGCCAACCCACCAGTTTCCGGTTAAACCGGGCAATACGGAATGGTTTTCAAAACCATGGTTTTATGTTTGTATACCCCACTGTAAATCAGTTTTTAAGGGCGTGTTTGGTTTGCTACATGGAATCACCATGGAAATGGTTTTAATTAAAAGGTAGTATGATACTAATATGAATTCGATTGATTATGTTTGATGTAATTTGAAATATATGGTATCACATTTAAGTTGGCCTCAGAAGCCAATAAAAAAGTTAAAAAAAAATAATTTACAAATATCATAGACCATGATAAATGCAAGGTTTTTTTTTGAATGAAGGAAACAATTTTTATGAATAAGATGAGCCATAAGGGAATACTTTCCACGTACCTACCTATCTTGACAAGAATAACAAAAACTCCATATATATATCCCCATTATATATAGCAAACATATTTCTTGTATGGTTACTATTATTCTAAAGTATTACAGTAAATTAGATCCTGTGGGCCAAATGACCTGGTTTAAATAACAAAACAACTTACACTAGTTCAAAATGTTTAAAAACTCTTACTTTGTCCAATTTTTTGCATAGCATTAAGAATGTAAACAATCTGACTTAAAAAATAATTTCCTTCTTCTTCCTCCGACACTCCCTTTCAATCATTTCATCACTCCCACCACCACACCACCTAGTGAAAGCCACCATAGAAAATATTCACATGCATTGAACAAAACCCTAAATTAAGATCAAATCCGAATTAAAACACAAAATAAAATTCAAAATTAACATCCTAGATAGAAGCTTAAATAGAAACCCCAAAAGTTTTAGTCACGACCGTCATCACAAAAAATAGCTGACTTTTGCGACTAAAAGTGATCGTGGCTAAAGGTTTTACTTAGTCATGGTTAAAGGTCTTTAGCTACGAGGTTTTAGTCACGACTTTTCAGCCATGACAAATCGTGGATAAAGGTTTTTAGCCACGACTTTTTGGCTTTTAGCCACGACTTTATGTCATGGCTAAAAGACAAGATTCTTGTAGTGAAGTGATTCATTAAATTGAGTATATAAACCACAATTTTGTCTTAAATTTATTATCTTTTGGCTAGTTTCATAGTTACAAAGAAGCTCATAAAATTAGAAGTATGATTACCATTTTGATCTCAACGAAATTTGATTAAAAGTTGGGTGAGAAAATAGTGGCAACAATACCAACATACATAACCAAGTCGAAGAAACTTTACAAATCTCTTTCTATCAAACATGAAACCAAAAAGCACGCAAAACTAATTAAAGTTATTAAACCAAACAAAACTATCGTAAGACTAACAAAAGATAGTACTTTCAAACTTGTATATTCTTCAGATTCTCGCAGGGGAACATAACAAAATACGGACCCACACTTGGATCGACACTTGAAAAGACATAAATTATTTAAGGTTAACAATATTTGTTACTTTGTATTTGTTTAATTATATTTGAGTAGAAAAAATTGAAAGAGATTAAATCTATCAACTAATTCATATGTAAACTAAATCACAGATTACCTGCATGTTATGAACTCGCAACCACCATTACACTCAACAAAATGACTACAGTTGGGACACCTCTTCCACCCTTTACTCTCACAAACAACACCAAAAGCGACGTCGTTATCTCTCATCTCCTGATCATCTCCACAAGAAAAACCAGCATGCCAAGCTACCTTACACTAAAAACAAAGCTGTTTCTTACAATAAGGACACTCACATCTATTCAGTCTATGCGTATAAAATGAATCTTGAACACTCAATGTGAGTACAATAAACCCTGTCAACACCTAATTAACATTGTTGATTCACATAACACATTTATTAAATAGTTGGGGTGTTAATATGGGGCGGCATGATAAGGGGTCAAGAAAATGATCGCAAGTGGTAGCCGGACATTTCATATCTGAAACATTGCATAGTTGAATATATTTGATCATACAATCCGTGCAAAACGGGTGAATTGATCTATTACTATTTTTAAATTTACTGTTGGTGAGCATTATGGGTTCTTTGCAAATCGCGCAAGTGAAGGTTGCTTCTTTTTCTTTTAGATGTTGTTCGCTTTGATCTTGACTGGGTTTTGTGATTGGGTTGTTAGAATTATATTCCCCATTGGAAAACAATTAATGTTAGCACATGCATGCAAGTTATAGGTTGTTGGGATTTATAACAAAAGGTTTTGGCAGTACAAGTTGGATTAGTACATGTAATTCAACCTAACTGACACACATATATTTGTAAGATTTGTGTTAAAATTTTAATAATGATAAATAAATTAATTTTTGTCTGCTTAAAAAAGTATGACCCTTGAATTAATCCAATAGATTGCATATTGTCTAAAACTGAAGGGCCAGAAATGCAAATAAATTGACTTTGGAGTCAACCCCAGTTGCCTTTACTCTTTGTAACACTTCATTGCATCTTCCATTTTGATTGCAGTCATTCACTCTCAAAGACTTTCATCCACTCGTTATCTGTAAGCTTTCTTCTGATACTCTAATTATTACTTTTAATATTGTCTCATTTTATAACATTTGAATATAAGTATCGATTCAATTTGATCTATTTTGTCATTTTGTTTTTGTTCATCTAATTATAACTTGTTGTTCTATGTTTGTATACCAACTATTAATAAAGCATTAGAAGTGAAAATCGAATTAAGTATCACTCATATGTAATAACTTTGTCTAGTGGGACGAATGTTAAATTGTTCATTGTGTTCGGATAAAACGTCAAAATATGAAACAGTCACATTTTAGTGAATTATATTCCCCATTTGTAGTTCAACTTCATTTTCATAACTGCAAAATCACTATCTTTGTTATTCATAATGCCTACTCTTTCTGAATTTCTTTACTTGTGAACACAGCTCGGTCTCATTATTGAGAATGGTTACTACGTCCATTCCTCATCGGTGGAAATATGATGTCTTCGTAAGTTTTAGAGGTGAAGATATCCAAAAAAGCTTCATGGATCATATGTTCAATGATTTCAAGCAAAAAGGGATTCATGCATTTAGAGATGATAACGATTTGCCTAGAGGAGAATACATTTCCCCTCAACTATACAAAGCCATTGAAGAATCGAGGTTTTTGATAGTTATCTTCTCCAATGATTACGCTTCTTCATCATGGTGTCTGAGGGAACTTGTCAAAATACTCGAGTGCAAGCAAATGGGAAAGCCTAAACACGAGGTTCAAATAATCTTTTATGATGTTAAACCTGACGTGGTTAGGAAACAAACTGGGAGCTATGCTGGAGCATTTGCCAAACATGATGTTTCAAATAGAACAGAGGTGGATAAATGGAGGGAAGCTCTATCCAATGCGGCTAACTTATCTGGATGGGATCTCCAGGACATGACAAATGGGTAAATTTCTTGTTTTGTGTTATTAGTCTTGTAGCTCTACTAAAGCTTAACACTATGTAGTTTCTGACTCTTTCTGTTACTTATTGTGTCTTTGTGGTTAACAGGTATGAGTATAAGTTCATCGATTGCATCTCCAAAGACATACTCAAAAAATTATGTGACGGGCCCTTGCATGTTGGTGAAAACCTTGTTGGCATAGATTTCCATTTCGACAGATTAGACTTGTCACGCTTTGTTGGTTCAGATAAGGTTAACATGTTTGGAATATGTGGTATAAGCGGAATAGGAAAGACAACCCTTGCCAAAGCTATTTATAACTTGATGAATGTCCACTTTGAAGGAAGTTGCTTTTGTGATAATGTCCAAGGAGTTGAAAAACAACAAGGCCTAACGCAAGTCCAGATGCAAATGATTGGTAAGATTCTGAAAACAGATGTTCTGAAGATATCAAGTGTTGGTGAAGGTTCTATGGTCATTAAGCAAAGGATGGCATGTAAGCGGATCCTGCTTGTTTTGGATGATGTGAATAACGTGGAGCAGTTAGAAGCACTAGCAGGTTCAAGTGATTGGTTTTTCCCAGGAAGTTTCATTATTTTCACGGGTAAAGATAAGCAGTTGCTAACATCACATAGAGTGGATGAAATCTATGAAATGGGGGATTTAGATGAGTGTGAAGCTCTTGAGCTCTTCAGTTTACATGCATTTGGAATAAGGCATCCTACAAAAGATTTTGAAGAGCTCGCTTCCCAAGTTATAATACATTTGCAAGGACACCCATTGGCTCTCAAAATTATTGGTCGATCATTGTATGGAAAATCTATGCGTGTTTGGGAAAGCAATTTGCATAGACTCCAAACATATCCTAACTCAGAGATTGTACAAAAACTTCGACCAAGTTTTGATGGCTTGGCATCTGATGAGAAAAGAATCTTTCTTGACATTGCATGTGCCTTCATTGGGGAAAATAAAGATTTTGCTGCAAGTGTATTAGACAGCAGCAACATTTCTGCAAATGCTATTATTGAAGTTCTAGCTGATAAGTTCCTAATAACAGTATCTGCAGATTGTATTCAAATGCATGAATTGATTCAAAGCATAGCAAGGGAAATTATACGTGAAGAATTCGAGCAGAATCACAGCAGATTGTGGATTTCATCAGAGGATTGCGATATACTGGATGTAAACAAGGTATTAAGTGGCGTATTATTCCTTTTTCAACAAAAACATTACATTTGAGTATAAGCAATTACTTTTTTTTTTCTTTTAAATAAAAAGCAAATACAATCTGTTGATCTGTTATTTGTATCTCAGGTAGCAGAAGTTGAGGTTCTAGTCCTTTTGATAAAGAAAAACTGTCAAACTATTCCCATAGATGGACAAGCTCTTACACATAAGAAAAACTTGCGGATACTAAAAATATGCTTTCCGAAAGTCGAAGGACGTTGGCAGCCATTTGCAGTAAACTTATCTGGAAGACTGGATTTGTTGTCCAATAAATTAAGGTTGCTTTATTGGCATGGATTCCCTTTAGAGTCCTTACCTTCAGATTTTTATCCGGAAAACATTGTTGCCATCGACTTGTCTTACAGCCACATAAAACAACTTTGGACAACACCAAAGGTATTTACTTGTTCATATGTGTGTTTGTGTTCTACACCTAATGATATACAAACTTATCTTTTTTCTATTGATGCCAGTGCTTAAGAAAGTTGAAAGTAATGAAGCTAAAGCACTGTCGTAACCTAACAACCACCCCTGACTTCTCAGAGATTACAAATCTCGAAGAACTAGATCTTGAAGGTTGTGTGAATTTGGTTACAGTTTATCCATCAATTGGAATGCTCAAGAGACTTGTTGTCTTAAATATGAGAGACTGCAGACGGGCTGTGAGTTTTCCTAGCAAAGTGGAAACGGATTCTCTTCAGGTTTTGAATCGCTCGGGATGCTTAAATGGCAGCCTGAAGCCTTTTGGTCTAGATGCTGGACTTAAATCTCTGGTCATATGGAACCAACAACATCCCCAAAGATCACTTTCATTGGAAGGTTTACATATGTTAAAGTCTTTGAAGGAACTAAACTTGGAAGGGAACAATTTTACTAGCTTGCCTGGAAGTTTGAGTCAACTTTCTAATCTTCAAAAACTTATACTTGATGGTTGCAAGAAGCTAGAAGTGTTGCCCGAACTTCCACATAGCCTATCTGATCTTCATGCATCTGGTTGCACCTCCTTATGTTCAATTACGGGATCAAACCCAATCATGAGCAATAGGTACACTTATATCAACAATTGTCCAAAATTGTTTGAGAATATTGCCATTGATAGTGAGGTGTCGATATCGGAGACTGAGTGTCGCGACTCATCTGTAACTTCCCAAGGCTCTACAAACCGGTTTTCTTCTTTCCTTCGTTATGCGCATAACAGATGTGGATTGTTCCGTTTGCCCGGAAGTTCCATTGAGAATATGGATATAATATATGATGGAAATAGCATTCCAAATTGGTTTACAAATAAAAGTATGGGAAATTGTGTAAAGGTCGAATTACCATTAGATTGGAGCTTCAGTAAGTTAAGGGGATATGGAATTTGTGTTGTTTTTAAGAGAAAAAAACCTTCCACATCTCTTGGATACTTTGTAAAGAACTTTGATGGAGCTTCTTTGGGACGATGCAATCCATACTACTATGACGAATATTTTGAGGGTAAGCCAATAAGAATCGATGAGTCAGATATGATATGGTTGAATTATACAAGTGAAATATGGCAACTGGAGGAAGCAAAGAATTTTGTAACATTTTGTTTTTTTGAGAATGAAGGAATTGAAGTGAAGGAGATGGGTGTAAGAGTTGTTTGTGATGAAGATTTAGATCAAGAAGCTGACGTGAGTATGTTCCAAGACCTCCCAACTCTATCAGAGCATGGTGGGGCCTGGTGCGAGTTTGGGGAGTGTGGAAGAATCAACTGGACATGGTAGTCCGATAAAAAAAAAAGAGAACCATGTGTTTTTGTATTAGCCGCAATAATCTTTCATAAATCCATGTCTTTTATTTAGATAAAGAGACACCCACCATGTGTTTGATGAAATGCATGACTAGAAATCATTTACTCTACAGCCTATTTTGTAGATTTTTTGGATTTTATGATGTATTAAGAATTGATGTTGTGTTGCGATTTGTACTGTAAGATAATAAACCTTTGCTGTAGTTCATGTCTTTTGAAATTACTAATATCGAGCAATTACGTGACTGGTATAATACTATAATGTTAAAACATGCACATCATTGGTAAGTGTGCTCTTGCCAATGCCAGCTAAATTTGTATACAAACTTGACATTTGTTTTAATTGCTGAAAACGTTATTCTTTGATACTTGCCTTCTGCATCTGTTCTTCATTGCACTAATAGCTCAAGATCTGTTCCTTGAGGTAGCTGCCCGGACATGCTACATGTATTTCAGCCCATTTACATAAGATTTCAACCCGTTCCCAAAATTACATCTTTTACCATTTATGTGAGAGTATTAACCACTGGTTCTATTCCAAGATTGCCTTACCCTTATCATTGGTATTCACCTTCTTTGTACCTGAGACAAACACAATAAATACTTTTTATCTAAGACAGGTAAACACAGATACAGCAGCCTTCCCTGCCACTGCGAGTTTAAATCTTAATACACCAAGTGTTAGAGAAAATGCTCATAACTATCTCTTCCCAACTAAGATTTGATGATTGTCACTTCACCAACCTTCCTAAATATAAGCTTTATCCTATACAATCCTTTTTTTTCCAATATGTCTTGTTACTTTGATACTCAGTTAAAGAACATACGTCGATTTGTCTCCCGGTCTCAGCCCTGTCCTCTCTGGATGCTTTAATGTTATCAGTACTTGAATAATCTGTAAAATGCTTATTAGTTCCTATATATAGTTACTTGATTGAAAACAGATAGAGTGTTAACAAGTACCAAATTAGTATGGCTGACTCACAATGAGACAAAATAGAGACTCCTGCCCACAAACAAGGATACGTCTAAAGCATTACAACATATGACCGTTAAGGAACTAATGCACCACCACTTGGGCTATGTTTCTTAAAGTAGAATAATCATGTACCACTAGACTTTCTATTAAGAGGTTGGCTATACATATCAGTGCAATAATTTTCAAGATAAAATTTCAACTTACGTTCAAGAAATTTCAAGCAACGAGATTGATTCTGTAGTTGAATAAATCTACCAGAAGTCTGGAAGTAATGCGGAGGAAGATTACTACACAGTAAACTTCTTTAGGATGCGTACAAAACTAAGTTGTATACGTAGAGTCGTAGACAAATGTGGGTTATTTCTAAAAAGATTAAAGACTATTAAGGTCAATATTAAATTGATGATTGTTATTGCAACTGTTTTTATGCTACATCTTCCTAGTTTATATTTCTACACGTACTCCTACTTATAGGATGCTGACACATGACAGAATCGACGGTTTAAATGAAGAAAAACAATAAGTGAAAAACATGCGTGTGGACCATTATACTATTAAAGCTAAACAAATCTGTTAAACTTGTTATAAGCGACCATTTTTCCGTTTTATAGTTTATCCCAAGTCTCAACACTCTCTAATGTTCACATTTGTAGATCAGAATTCCGCAATGTTATTTACTTAGGACCTATTTTATATGTCCAAACACCCCTCATGTGATACACAAAAACTTGTGGATATTAAGTTGACTTTTTGATATCAAAACACATGGAGACTTAATTGATTGCATTCATGTCCTCTGCTTCTTAACCCATTGGAAAACCTGTAAGTCATCCATTTCTTTTACACTTTCATCACAAGAAGGCATTAATCATATATTACAGGTCTACATAAGTAAAAATTGGTTCACCAGGAGGAAAGGTGAAAACCACAGTGGAAGCACTTGAGATGTGCGTGTGAGGTGTGCGAGCACGCGTTTTGTGTGTAAACTTTAGCGAACATTATTTTTATAATAAGCATCTAACAATCAAAACAAGATATTTATAGTAATCGCAATCCAATATTAGAATTTCTAGTCAAAAAATACCAAAGAAATATCATAAAGTTCTCATGCATGACCAAAGGGAAGTCATCAAATGAGTATGTATGACCATGGTCAAAACCTGCATTCCTACTCATTGAATCAAACCTTGCTAAACTACGGTCTCGTGCAGTGCTGCTCATCGAGTCAAATCTTGAGAAGTTATTATCCTGTGTGGAGCAGCTCAAGGAATCAAATCTCGAGAAGGTTTCTTGTTTGGGAGAACCTCGGTCAGTGGCACTGAAAGAGTCGTATCTCGAGAAATTATCAAAGAAAGAATTCTCTGCTCCTCCCCCACTGTATTGTGGTGAGGTGCCAGCTCGAGAAGCTTGTGAGCCAAGAACCGAATCATCAAACCCAAATGGACTCTTTTGCTGGAAGAAACTGTTATTGCCTTGCGGGGAATAACTTTTCCTTGGACTTGCAGTGAAGCTATTGGAGTCAAAGAAATGACTCTCTCCATGTTTCGCATGTTCGGCATCCTGAATAAATGAAGTTATTTGCAAGGGCATAATAGAGATAGGTTTCCTATTTTCTTTAAAACTCCAAACAGCTTTGTTCTAGGTTTATATTTTTCAAATTATGACATGCATACCAAAACAGTTCGCAACTGATACAAAACCAGTTTTAGATTGGTTCAGTTTCCAGGTCCACTCTAGAGTAGTACGTTGAAATGTACTGTATTAATTTTCATGCAATGATATAATTGAAAAAAAGATATGAACTCACCTTAGCCGTGTCACTATTGAAACCCCACACTGAATCTACATCATCATTATTGTCAAAAGTACCCCATCAATAGAAGAAGATCGAACTTAATTTTTATATACAAACAAAAAATGAAAACAAGAGCAATAGACTAGTGCATGTTTAGATCTTTCCACCAAACAAGGTATAGGTACATGTTTTGTTGTATTTAGACAATGAAAGATCAGACCACAAACTGAATCCAATTGTTACCTTTCTGAATCCAATTGGGCTTTTAGCCGACTCATCTTCGCCAAACAAGGTATAGGTACACGTTTTGCGCCGTGCTGCCACCCTGATCCATTTTCACAAGTGCCTGATTCAACTCCATCTTCCTCTCCTAAAAGTCAACAGATATGGGATTAATGTGCTTCAGCTCCCAGCTGCCCTTATTCTTACCAAAATATAAAAATAAAAATAATAATAAAAAATAAATAAATAAACAATCACGAAAAATAGATATAATGTACACTAAGCAGCCAGTCAAGTAGAAAGTGATAATGCAATGCTATTTCTCAAGCCATTTATCAATTTTGAGTAGAAGGGGAGATTTTAGCGCATTTATGTGGAAACAGGCCAACTTGGGTGATATTTTATCAATAACGGGTG